>CM056051.1:132032110-132542753 GCA_029574335.1 Rana kukunoris
CCACAGAGCCGCGCCAAGGCACCCCATAATTCTGTGGTCCTAACACTAACAGTGAGTGTCCTCACAATGGAGGCACATGCATTTTAATGGATAGATAGGGGCAGGTGGACTGAAGGGGAGCCACCCCTCCTTAAAGGTACAGAAGCACACCAAGCACCCAGCATATAGCACAATGGCTGCAAAGGTGTTGGTGCACTGCTGGACCAAAATAAACACCACAGGTGAAACAAAACGTATCCACCGCCCCCATCTATGGCTGGCAATCACAGTAAGTAGCAATGGAAAGCTAAAGCAGATAACAACAAGAACCTGGGGAATGCCCAGGGAATAACCAAGCCTACTTACCGACCAGCTAGCAGAACAACCAATTAACCTGTCTAACAATGTGCGTTAAAAACAGGGGTTTTGTCCGCTAATCCAGCCCACTGTTCCTTAGGCCAACTCTCTTTTTCCGCTGTTCTTTCAAACGTGGTCAGAAATATCTCAGGGTCATCATCTGCAGTCATCTTTGGCAATAAGTGGCTTAACCGAAAAGTCGATACGTTACTGGCCTGACTCCCAGCCTCGGTCTGCTGTCTCTGAAGCTGTTTTATGATGGCCTCTATTTGCTGCTGGTGTCTCTGTTCCAAGCTTGCCATGCTCTCTCGGTAAACCTGTTGTTGAGCTGCAATGCTCTGTTGGTGAGCTGCAAGGCTCTCTTGGTGAACCTGTTGTTGAGCTGCAATGCTCTCTTGGTGAGCCTGTTGGTGAGCTGCAAGGCTCTCTTGATGAACCTGTTGTTGAGCTGCAATGCTCTCCTGGTGAGCCTGTAGTTGAGCTGCAATGCTCTGTTGGTGAGCTGCAAGGCTCTCTTGATGAGCCCGTTGTTGAGCTGTGTTAGTTTGTTGTTGAGCTGCAAGGCTCCGCTGCAAACCTGCATTCATCTGCTGTTGATTTGCATTTGCTATAAGCATCTGTTTTAGCATCTCCTCCATTTTGGGTTTACTTTAATTGCCCGCATTCTCCACCATGTGTGAGGGATTAGCTCGGTAGCGGGTGTGTGTGACCCCCTGGATGGATTCACTACACGCTGAACTGTACAAAAAGGCCGTTGAGGATGATTGAAAACAAATGATTTATGGTTTATTTTTCCATATTGCTGGATACAGGTGCAAGCATCAAAACAGCATAAACAAAACAAAACATAAAATAAACCCTTGCCACTTGGGGCGTCTACCTTTCCAACACAGGAACCTACCTATGGAGTCTGGCACAGCCTACTGCTGGGCAGACACTGCTGGTCCTACAGCAGAAAACAACAAAAAAGTCTCTTTGATATTTCCCACACAGAAATATCCATCAGCACCTCACCTCTTCAGGAGAGTTTGTGACTGCTCCTTCACTCACAAAGCCTCAGGATGCAGCAACCAGTCATCATCCGTAGGCTATCTTTATAGGGGCTTTAATTGCTTAATTTTGAACAGCTGAAGGCTTCTAACGCCCCAAACCTCTCTGGCCATCTCTGCAGCCGACGCCTAATAGTAATTGGTGTATTGTCTAAACAAGGCAGAAATATATCTCCCATCTATGACAACACACACAGATTTACCTGACTTCCTGTCACATATATATATATATATATATATATATATATATATATACTGTGGCAGAGCGTGGCTCTGTCCCTGTTGAAGAGGACACAGAATCTGCATATCGGCTGAATGCAGAGCTGCAGAGCTTAAAATTTAAAACTGAGAAAACTGCGCTGGCAGTTTTCCCATATTTTTCTATCTGTACATGGGACACTATGGCTTGGAGCTCCTTCAGAGATATGGATGGGACGGGATCTCCAACCCTGTGTCCAGGTTTTAAAGACAGCCTGCAAGCTCAGGTGTGCAGACAGCTCATATAATGAAGGGCTGGGGAGAGCAGAGGAGGAGAGGAAGGTAAAGTGTGTGCAGTAGTGGCTGCTGGTGTTGCTGTGTGCGAGACAAATGCTGTGTGTGAGACAAACGCTGTGCGCGGACAAGACGCTGTGTGCATGAAAGGGCTTCAAAGCCGTGTGCACCCAAGACTGGCCAGCCCCACGCTGCACATGACCCCCATACACCCAATCACAGGGCACCGGTCACTAAACATGGCGACAGTGATCGGGGACACAAGAAATAAAAATTAGGGGGTCGCATCAATGTCCTGAAGATGTCTATTCTACCGAGACTCCTTTATCTATTTGAAACTTTGCCGATCCTTATCCCCATGTCACAGCTTAAAGCCACTCAGAGATCATTCCTTAACTTTATATGGCACTACAAGGCCCACCGAATAGCCAGCTCAGTGGTGTTGGCCCCTAGGTCCAGATGTGGATTGGGGGCCCCAGACCTTTATTAAGTATTTTTTTGCCTCCCACCTCAAACCTGTTATCGCCTGGTCTTCCAGAATGGCATCTAGCATCTGGTCGGAGATTGAAATGAGTATTATCAGTCCAGTCCACCCCTGCTCTATGATTTGGACACACCTAGAGACCTCCATGGCTCAATTCCGAGGCCTTTGCCTGCACCCGATGTTATTCACTCTTTCTATATGGAAGAAGTGCTTGCGCCAATTCTCCCTATCTTCTACATGCCCACCTCTATTAAACGTATTATTCAATCCCGAGGTCCCAGAAAGTCTTTCTTATGTTCGGATGCTCCCGTGGACACAAGCTGGAATCTTCCAGCTCCGAAATCTTGTGCATCCACTCACCCACACCCTTTTGTGTTTTAACGAACTACAGTGTAAATATCAGATTCCTAAGCATTTGTTCTACTCTTATCTTCAATTCAGACACTATTTTTCCTCTAAATCCACTACTTTAACCCTAGATAAACCTACCTCATTTGAACTATTATGTGCTCAAGGACCATATCAAGCTCATCTTATTTCCGATATCTATAGATACTTACACAAAGCTTCCTCACTCACTGACACATCTCATTCCTACATGCAGAAATGGTCCCAGATTATTAAGCGACCCATCCAACTCCCTCAATGGCAAAAGATTTGGGAGTCCACTTTCAGGTCCTCAAGGTGTGTGGAGCAGAGGGAGACGACCTATAAGATATTATTTTTTTGGTATAGGACCCCGGAGATCTTGCATAAGTATGACTGCAAAGCTTCTCGGGTTTGTTGGAGGCGCCGGGCTGGCATTGGGTCCCACTTCCACATTTTTTGGGAGTATCCCCTGATTCATCCTTTCTGGTCCTCCATTCAGACCCATCTACAGGAGCTTTTTGAAACTACTCTCCCTCTGGACCCTCTCCACTACCTTTTGAGCTTGCCGTTCCCTGATTTCACCAAACATGCCCAAAGGCTGATCACTTTTTTTCTCCTGGCAGCAAAAAGGGCTGTACCTCTGAGATGGTTGTCCCCCTCTCCACCCACCCTTGCACAGGTTTTGCAAATATTGGAACAAATCCGCAGGATGCAACACCTGACTGCGACGGTCCATGATACTCTCCCTCAATTTTCCAAAACTTTGGACTTGTGGGATCAATCGAAGCTTAACCCAAGTGCCATTTCACCACCCCTCCAGTAGCGCAGTACACTTTTAGGCATAGGTGCTGAGTTTTATTTGTCCTGTTGGCCTGCTCTTTTGGTGATTTCATGGTGCTTCCTCCCTTTCCTCTCATTCCCCCCTCCTTCCCTAGATGGTTCCTCCTTGGGGCATTCTGGTTCTTCAGTTTGGATGCCCTGAAACCCCACTGACACGGGATCCGGAGTGCGATAATTATTTTTTTTGTGTGAAATATTGTTTTTGTTTGTACCGCCTGCTCCCTGGATCCCCCCCACCCTTTTTTTTTTCTCCCCCAACCTCCCTGGTCTATACGGTTGAATTATCTTGCTCTTAGAAATTAGTAGCATTGTGGCAATATGTATATGGTTTTAACATTCTTATAAGCTATACTACTTGTTCGACATATATTTTCTGTTTGTATCCTATTTGTTCTTATTTTTTTTATATATATTTTTGGTTTTGTTTCTTTTGAAAAAGTTAAATAAAAATACAATTAAAAAAAAAAAAGAAATAAAAATTAGGAGGACTGGGAGGCACCGAATTTTGCACCCCCCTAAATGTTGTGCCTGGAGCCACAGCACCCCCTGCCCCCCCTACATGCTACACCACTGCTCTAAGGAACAACATGCCAGGGAGGAGGTCATAGCAAGATGGATTGGGAGCACCAGATTACCAGTAAAAATGTCTGAAGATGAGGAATTTGTTAGCATAATGGAGACAGTAGATAGGAAGCTGACTGTTACAAAGAAAACTAAAATAAACAATCTGATTGACAAATAGTATAAAGATGAAAAACAAATATTCAAAAAGAGACAGGCTGCTGATCAGAGAGTATCAATTTGATTGTGGTGATGGCACTTTCTTCACTTTAAACAAGATCACAGCAAATAAGAAGGGTGAACTATCTACTTTTGCACTTAACTATTGGGACTTTTTTGTCTTGGAGTTTTCCAAGACCTAGAGACACTATTTATACATTTATTATTGATGATTATTTTTATGATCGATTAGTAATTAATATTAATAATATTTAAATTTATTTGGTTAATTATAGGAGATTTTTTCGTTACTATCACTTGTAGTCTAGCACCCTCTATTTATCTACTCAATCATTGCAACCACTATTGCCTATGAGGAGCAGCTTTTTATATTTAATAGTTATTTATTTTGGCGCTGAATATTTTACTTTTATTATCAATTTGTACTGTGTTACATACCGTCTGGGAGAGCCTGATGAGTAGAGGGAGACCTCTCCTACTGCCCCGCTTCAAGGACCACTGGAGTTGCAACAGTGGCCACAAGAGCACGGTGAGGTAAGAACGCCTGCAAAGTCCTCCATTGGTAGCGGTAGTGGCAGCTGATGAGTAGCAGGACGATACGGATTGCTGTGCAGCAGAAGATAGCAGGAACAGTGAATGCAGTTATGTTGTAGATCAGGGGTGCCCAACCTTTTGAAGAGCGAGGGCCACTTTAGCGACTTGCCAGCTGGTCGCGGGCCACAATGAATAGAGCAGGCAGATGACAGGCATATGCAGAGCAGACCGGGACACAGCCGCTCTACTCTATGGGCCCTCCAATCTGCCCAGACAAAAGGGGATGGATTCCCTTCTGTTTTTTGTTTTTTTTAAGCAGATTGGATTGGTGATAGGCGGGTGTAAATGGATGCAGGTCAGTTTAAATCTGCCGCTCTATAGAGGTGATCACATGAAAGCAGTCTAAGGCTGCTTTCACACTGATGCACTTGTAGTTTACCTGCACCATAACTGACCTCAATCTTCACTTCTTCTTCAGGATTCCACAGGGATTGCTGGCTGCTGCTGTCTCCTAGATGGGTATGGCTGGTGGCTGCTGCTGGCTGTCTTTCACTGCGGATATGGCTGGTGGGTCCTGCTGGCTGGCACTGGGAAGTACTGCTGGCTGGCACTGGGAAGTACTGCTGGCTGGCACTGGGGAGTACTGCTGGCTGGCACTGGGGAGTACTGCTGGCTGGCACTGGGAAGTACTGCTGGCTGGCCATGGTGGATACTCGTGGCTGGCACTGGTGGATACTGGTGGCTGGCACTGGAGGTTACTGGTGGCTGGTACTGGAGGTTACTGGTGGCTGGTACCGGTGGTTACTGCTGGCTGGTACTTTTGGGTACTGGTAGGTCATTTTTGGTACTGCTTGGGGGTACCGGTGGCTGGTACTTCTGGGTAATTTTTGATACTGCTGGGTGGTGCTTGTGGGTACTGGTGGCTGGTACTTCAGGGTACTGGTGACTGGTACTTCAGTGTTGTACTTTTGGGTATTGGTGGGTGGAGATTCTGGGTACTAGTGGGTACTGCTGGCTGGTACGTCTGCTACTGGTGGGTACTGGTGGGTGGTGCTAGCTGGTACTTCCGGGTACTGCTGGCTGGTACTTCTGGGTACTTTTTGATACTGCTCTGTGGTACTTCTGGGTACTGGTGGCTGGTACTTCTGGGTGCTGGTACTGCTGTGTGGTACTTTTGGGCACTGCTGGGTGGTGCTTCTGGGTACTGGTGGGTACTGCTCGTAGGTACTAGTGGGTGGTTCTTGCTGGTACTTCTGGGTATTGGTGTGTATTGCTGGGTGGTGCTTCTGGGTATTGCTGGGTGGTACTGGTGTGTACTGCTGGCTGGTACTTCTAGGTACTGCTGTGTGGTACGTCTGGCTGGTATTTTTGGGTACTGGTGGCTAATTCTTGATCCCCCATACCTGCCATCAGTGTGACAGGAGCGGCATTGGAGGAAGCATACCGCTGCTGTAGAGAGCAGAGCTGATGCTTCCTGTATCAGGCTGGGAACTGTCACAGGTGGAGCACATTGGTATCACTTCGCCTGAGACAGAAGCCGGCGCTATAAAGGAAGCATCGGCTGTGCTCTCTACAGCAGCTCGGATCGTCCCACTGATGCTCGGGGATGGTGGGCCGGAAACTCGCAATCTGGGCTTGCCGACCCGCCATCCCAGAGCAGGAGGTGGCGGGCCACAGCAGAGGACGCCGTGGGCCACATGTGGCCCGCTGGCCAGCATTTGGGCACCCATGTTGTAGATGAAGGACGGCAGGCCTGGAGCTACACAGGCTGAAAGCAGAAGACCGGAGCAGAGTCAGACAAGCAAGGTAATACACAGAGGATCAGTCTATCATAAACAGCAGGCAGAGAATGGTTAGTGTTCAAGCTGGGTTTGGCAACAGAAAATCAGGCAGACAGGCTGCAATGATGAGGGTTAAGGCAAGACAAAGGTCAGGACTGGAGAAAGCAGCATGATCAGAAAGCTGGGTCAAATACTGAATACAGGCACAGGATCAGAAAATAGGGTAAGCTGCTGATCAGACAGCAGCTGCACTAGTGCAGCTGCTGTTTTTATATAGGCCATTTTTGCGCCAGCATTTATGGCTAACGTGTGCGTGTATTTTCGCATATACGTTTGCCTGTTTAGTGCCATTATGCGTTTGCCTGTAAACACCAATGGCGTTAGTCTGCTTGGCGCTAATGTACATTAGCCTGTTGGTGCTAATGTGCGTTAGCCTGTTAGCACCAATGTTCATTAGCCTGTTAGCGCCAATTTTCCTGCGCATGCACATAGGCTTTACCTGCTAATGGACGTCTGTACATGCCATGTCCCTGACACACTGATTTGTGGACCACAAAAGGACTCTCAGCTTCATTCCTTGCCATAAGTGGATGTGACTTATGTGTTGAACAACATAAACCTAAACACATATTGTTGGCTCTTGAACAAGTAAACCACCCACACACTGCAAAGTCAATCAAATCATGTGTGGACAAATGCTTGCAAGAGTGGGATATACCAAAGAGGACAATCCTTACAGTGATAACAGACAATGGGAGCAATATGGTAAAAGCATTTAAACAAACCACAGCAGCATTAGAATTACCACCCAACTCTAGTGAGAAAGACTTCTCCCTGATGGAAAGTGACTCTGAGGCTGAGACCTAAATTGATTAATTGTGCAAGCCATTGTTATTATTCTTTTACGCGATGACATGGTTGACACCAGTCAATTATCACATGTACAGGTATATGAGATGATTGATATGGGGGCGCTATCTGCTCTACTCTACGGGTGCACATTTGTTATTTTGCCACTTTATTTGTAGTCTTGTGTACTGTAAAATAATTCCTATAAGATGTTAAGTGTTAACAATACAAGGCAACAGATACCTTTTTTTATACGTTATGCTTATTTGGCTGTGTTCCACTTGTTAGGTACCAACAGATCAACATGGACCGGACACCATGTATGGTGCATACCTTGCAACTTGTGGTCAACATGGTGCAGAAGGAGGCATGTGTGAAGAGAATGCTGGATAAAGCAAGATCAATAGTGAACCTCTTCCGCAAGTCTTCAATTGCAACACAAAAGCTATTGGAGCATTGTGACCTTATTCTTTTAAATGACTGCCTCACACACTGGTCAAGTACATTCAACATGATTGCAAGACTCCTCAAACTGAAAGAATCGGTCTGCAATTGGCGGCCCATCCATAGGGGGGCCCCGTGTCCCGCCCCCTCCCCCAGTCAGTAAAAAAAAAAAAAGTATAAAGAAAAATACTTTTATTTAAGCATGTCCCTTTAATAAAAAAAAAATCCAAAACATTTCCTAATGTGCACTTTGTCAGCCAAAAAATGCCTTTGTGGCGCTGTCCATCGCGCCACAGCTTTCGGGGCAATGGACTGGTGCACACACTGTAGTGTTCCTCCGATGTCACTCGAAGTACAGGAAGTGACGTCGGGGACTCAGTGGAACCAGCACCTGTGCAGTGGAACCAGCACCTGTGCAGCTCAGTGGAACCAGCATCTGTGCGGATCATGAAGCAGCCAGGTAAGCAAAGCCCTCCTTGCATTTCTGCTGATCATCAAATTTAATGTTTGGCGGAAATAGCGTCAGTCTCCCCCCCCACCCCCGGTTATTGAATCTTTTTTTTTACCGAATGTGCCGCGAAAATAGCGGCCGTCAGGTTGCTTGGCGACCGCTATTTTCGCAGGACATTAGGTATAAAAAATGTTTTTAATAACCAGGGGGAGGGAGTGTTCGACGCCCGCTATTTCCACCGAACATTAAGGGTTTAAGAGGGGGGTGGATAGACACTGCTGCTGCTGTCATGGAAAAGTTCATGATCAGTAGCAGTGTCCATCCACCCCCTCTCTTAAACTATGGCAGCATTACTGACAGGTCCTGTAATTTTTTGGTATATGAATGTCAGTGTTAGCTGTCATTAGAAAGTAATGCATGCTTCCTAGGCTAGCGGAAGAGTGCTGCCAATCACCAGAAGAGATGGTTTAGTAATTAAAGCTTGAACCTTTAGCAACACATGCTTCAGAATTACTGTTGACCTTGATTTGAAGCATTCATTAGTTTGTTTATTAATGTATTACTAATTGCTTTAACAAAGGCTGCAAGTAGTGCAGTATGCAGTATCTTGTGCAGTTTGTCCGCAGTATCTGGTAATCTTGTGGAGTATGTCCGCAGTATCTGGTAATCTAATGCAGTATGTCCGCAGTGTCTGATAATCTAATACAGTATGTCCGCAGTATCAGGTAATCTTGTGCAGTATGTCCACAGTATCTGGTAATCTAATGCAGTATGTCCGCAGTCTCTGATAATCTAATACAGTATGTCCGCAGTATCTGATAATCTAATACAGTATGTCCGCAGTATCAGGTAATCTTGTGCAGTATGTCCGCAGTCTCTGGTAATCTTGTGCAGTATGTCCGCAGTATCTGGTAATCTCGTGCAGTATGTCCGCAGTCTCTGGTAATCTTGTGCAGTATGTCCACAGTCTCTGGTAATCTCGTGCAGTATCTGGTAATCTTGTACAGTATGTCTGCAGTCTTTGGTAATCTCGTGCAGTATGTCCGCAGTCTCTGGTAATCTAATGCAGTATGTCCGCAGTATCTGATAATCTAATGCCCATTCAGAGTCCTTCATTACTAACAGTGTAATTTTTTAGTTTGTTTTGCGCCGATCTGTAAGGCTGCGCTATATACCATGATTTGTGATGCTGGGGCTATATACTCTGTCCTGTGATGCTGAGCTGTATACTCCTGACACTATGAGTGGAAGCAAGTAAAATAAGGGGACGCAGTGGGTGGATTCTATAAGGGGTGTGGCTTATGAGAAGTGTGAGGGACCAAACATGGAGGGGCGGGGTCTTGCATCACCCCATCCTAAAACTTCACCAGCCGTCACTGCGGTCTGCCAAATTGCAAACAACATGGGATGTGACAGCTTTCTCCCTAGTAAAGGGCAAAAGCTTTGCATAACCTACTGCTGCCTTTTGCAGAACATACTAAAACCCTCCAGAGTGACACTATGTCCATGTCCCTGGCATCTTTGATCTGCTCAGCCATCTTGAGGACTTTAAACAGAAAAGCTACCAAGACCTTGCTACAATTGCACAGAGAATGAAAGGGAGTGTGAACCAATGTTTTGCTTTATTCATAGATTCAACTGACAAAATGTTCTCTCCACTTGCAACAGCTGCTTGTTTTGTCAACCCTATCATCTGTGAAACCCTTGTTGATGTGGCGGATGAAAATATTCTGGAACGGCTTAAAAGGGCAGAGTAGTATGAAGCAAGAAAATCCACATTGCCACACACACATGAGGAATTGTCTGAAGAAGATGATGTGGTGGAAGAACTATCACAGGAAGTGGAAGAAGCACCGCCACCAGCATCCACATCTAAACAGCCAATCTTTTGGTTTCTTTCTAAATGCCACAGAAGACCCATGCAGAGGATCTCCCCAAACAGCATAAAACAGCAGATCAGAAAATATAAGGAAGAGCTTTTGCGCCAAGTTGCTTAGTAGCCGCAATCGCGGCTTTGTTTACTTATGGGGCCCGGGCGTGACGTCATCACATCGCGCACTGGTCCTCTGATGGTCATAGAGATGACTGGTGACCAGATGGTCACCAGTCATCTCTATGCTTCCTGCCAGCACCGGACGATTCTTTCTCCGGGCCCCCGATGGCACGGGAGAGCCCGGAGAAGCACCGGATGGTGGCAGGAGGGGGGATGTCCCCTCCCGCCGCCTATAAGAATCTTATGTTGCAAAGAATCGCCAGCAGAAGACGTGGATATCTGAATGATGCCTCTAGCTGCAGGCATCATTCAGATATCCCCCCACAAAGCCCAGGATGTCATATGGGAGATCCCCTCTGTGGACGTCATATGACAATGGGCCGGTATTGAAGTGGTTAAACAAATTAGTTATCACTTTTGCCTTATTGTAAGGAGCCCCATCATGCTGGAAAAGGCATTGTTGTTCATCACCAAACTGTTCTTGGATGATTAGGAAAAGTTGTTCTCAGAGCTTGAGGATGTTTTTGTACCATTTATTCATGGCTGTGTTTTTAGGCAAAATTGTGAGTGGGCCCACCACTCTCTTAGCTGAGAAGCAGCCAACAGCACACATGAATGGTCTCAGGATGCTTTACTGTTGTTGTGACAGTCACACAATAGGTTCTTATTTTTTTTGAGGGTTTTCTTTTTGTTGGTATTTTTACACCCTTTTTGACCCTTTTGTCAAAACAGCAATATTCTTGACAAAACGGCTTTACTTAAATAAAAACGTTATATAATGACTAAATCTGTGTCTGTAGTGCATGTTCAATCCTATCCATTAAAAACAATAACATATTAGATTTTTGACTCCAGCAGTAGTATATAATGAGTTTGGAAATTGAAGAGGAATTCTTAAATAATGCATTACAATTTAACTACACCCATTCAATTTTAGACAACTAAAAGGAGTTTTAGTCGACTAAAATGTACTGAAGATGTAGTTGACTAAATACGACTAAAACACTTGCAGAAGACTATAATAGGACTGAAACTAAAATGCCATTTTAGTCCTAAGACTGATGCCACGTACACATGATCATTTTTCGGCATTAAAAAAAAACTACGTTTGTTACCTTCGCATAGTTTTTAATTCTCTGAAAAACGAGAAAAAAAAAATTTGAGCATGTTGCATTTTTTAATGTCGTTTTAAAACATTTTGTTTTTTGGATTGTAAAAAATGTGTGGGCTAAAGCAATGTTAAAAACAATGGGCCAGATTCACATACACTTAATATTACACTTAATATTGCGCTGCGTAATCGAAATACTCTACGCTGCCGTATTTTACCAGGCTCTACACCGAATCCTGGTAGATTTTTGCCCGTACGCTACGGCGGCGTAGTCTATTTCTCGCCGCGTAATCGAAATACGCGATTAGGGGGCGTGAAGCATTTAAATTAAGCGCGTCCCTGCGGCGATCGAACCGTTCAGAAATTTCCCGAAATTACATTGTTACGTCATTCGTTGTTTGAGTAGTGTCGTTTACGAACATTCCTATTCCCGGACGACTTACGTTAAAAATAATAAAAGACGTCGGAAAACATAGAAATTCGACGCGGGAACGACGGCCATACTTAACATGGGCTGTCTAATATTAGAGCAGCAAAAAGCTGGTATAGTGTTACGCAAATAAAAGATGACTAAAGGTGCCGTAAGAGATTTCGATTGAAGATCGTAATTTCGGGGATCGCCGGCAAAGGCTCATTTGCATACCCCGACGCGGAAAGCGACGGGAAGTCCACCCAGTGGCCGCAATTTTATTGAAGCGTAGATCCGAAGGCGTATGAACACGTAATCCAGTCGAATTGAAGCCCGCAGCCGTCTATTCATGGTTTGAGGTTTTCGACTAGCTAGAAAACGTGCGTAATTTGAAATTACTCCAGTCTAACACCAGTTAGACAGGCGTAATGGCTCTGTGAATCTGGGCCAATGTTTTAAACCCGCGCATGCTCAAAAGAAAATTATGAGACGGGAGCCTGAATGGAACTTCCCCTTTAGAGTGTCGTCGTACGTGTTGTATGTCACCGTGCTTTGCTCATCATTTTTTTAAAACTATGGTGTGTGGGCAACATCGTTTTTAATGATAAAGTTGGAAAAACTTTGTTTTTTCTATATGTTGAAAAACTTTGTTTTTTTCCAATGCCGAAAAGTGATCGTGTGTACGCGTCATAAGACTAAAACTAAATCGAAATTTTCTGCCAAAACTAACACTGCTGCCTGCCTGCTGCTGACCTTGGCTTCCCCTGTAAACATGCTTCTGTCTCTGATGCTGCTCTATGTTACTACTGAGTGCCTGACTTGGCTTACATCCACATATGCAACCACCATTATGTGTTCCTGCTACAAGCCTGCTGGGAGCTCTGACAAGCCAAGTTTCTTGAACCTGTGGTGCCCTTTTGACATTGGTTGGTGCACTCTGCAAAGCTTCTTTTCCTTACCCGATGTCCTGCCAGACATTCAAAGCTTGCACCTCCAGCTGCAAGTTCTGTTATCAACATCTGCCAGCAGTCATGTTCCTCCTGTCCCTTGGCACTGTGTGTTTCACCCTCAGTGGGGCCTGGGCTGGGGATAATAGAGATACCAGCCTCGTCATTTCAGTCTACTATCATTACTCAATATCTTCAATGACATATAGCTACTCACAGGCAATCAGTTCAGCTACCATAAACCACATGCGGGTAGTTCAGACAGCTCAGGATCACGGAGTTCAGCAGCACACTTCTCCATGTCTGGTCAGCCCCCCCCCCCCTCACCTATAAGACAGATGTACAGTTGTTTTCCTTTAACAAAGTGAAAACATACATACAAAATAAGAGCATGTGTAATAAACAATCAATTGGACATATGAGCAGATGATCAGTACAGATTTTCCTGTAAAACTTGAAATGTGATTTCTTTTTGCATTTCTATTTATCATCTAGAATCTTTTACCACACTAAAATAGAATGCATTTTGGAAAGGTTTTTTTTTTAAAACTATTCAAAATCTTATTTTCACAGATGACCCACATCCATGAATATTCATAAAAATATGTCATCATAGAGCTAATGTGTGAGGCTTCTTATGCAAGGAGAATCAGTATGGAATATTAACCCCTTTTTCATTACTGTCAAATGTGCTGTTTCTGCATATCCATCAATAAGGATGAGCCGAACTTCCGGTTCCGGCGCCGCATGGAGTAGCTGCCCTTCACTGCAGCTCCCGCAGCACGACCGAATCCTGCCTGTAAAACCGGCTCTAGGAGCCCTACAACCTCTCCTCCACCTCTGGGCACGTCTCCCAGCACCCATGGACCGATTCCTGGAAAAAACGGGCGCTCGCGCCCAAACGGCCCAGACGCTACAGCCGCCGCCGGCCTCGCCACAAATCGAGGCCCCGGTCTCGGCCTGCTCCGCTCCGCGGTCCGCAACGCCGACGGCGGCGATGGAGGTAAGCGGCGACACCTCCCCCCCTCCAACCCCCCAGGCACACACTGCTCAGGACATGGAGGATAACATGGGGGATAACACCACAGAGCGCATCGCTCAGGCCATTGCTGCCCTGCTGAACCCCATGATCGCAGCATCTGTGGAGAGGGCCGTGAACGCCGGGATCAAGGCTCAACTGGGGGAACATGGCTCCAGATTAAATGAACTGGAACACCGCTTGTCCAGCGCAGAAGAGGACCTCTATCAGTCACAGGCCCTGGAACATGCACAGGATAAGACAAACCAATATATCCTTCAGAAGTTAGATGACCTGGAGAACAGATCCAGGAGGAGCAACCTTAGGTATGTGGGGGTCCCGGAATCACTTCAAACATCTGCCCTCCAAGATCTCTGCTCTCACCGCATCCCAGAAGCGCTAGGCCTCCCAGGCCCATGCTTGGTAGAACGCGCCCACCGCATGGGTGCCTTCAACTCGGAACGCAAATCTCTGCGCCCGATAATTGCCAAGTACCTCAACTATGCTGATAAATCCCTCATACTACACACCTTCCGTCAAGTCCGTCAGCTACAGATAGACGGCATGAAAATTCTCGTGTTTGCAGACTACTCTATCGAAGTATCAAAGAAACGCAAAGCATTCCAACAGGTCTGCACAGAACTCTTTAAACAACAAATTAAATTCACGCTAGCCTTTCCAGCCATACTCCGTCTCAGGGCCCCGAACGGGGACCAGCTGTCCTTTCAAGACCCATCTTGAGGTCGCGGCAATCGCACCACCTTCCTCAGACGCCATCCAAAGCCCCACCACTCAACCGCCCCTTGGATCAAAGGAGCCCCAGAAAAGACTCTCCTAAGCGCTTCAAGACCACAGGAGTGGACCCAACCCGACCCACCACGAGATGATGTGTTTTCAAAGTGGAACTCTCCCCTGGCTATTCTCCTCTGACCCACTCAAGCCAACCTCTTTGGGCACCCTCGCTATGCCGGGTCTGCTCTTGAACTTCCTAGACCTACGATCGGCAGGTGATCTGCACTTCCCTTCCCACCGGTCAGGTAGCCTATGTGAAATGACTTTCGTTGTCCTCATCTAACGTTTTCCTTTTGCAGGCTCATCTTCGCCATTCTTGTTATTGATGTTTTCTTTTTTTTTCTCTTGTTATCTCTCCCCTGTGTTCGGTTGTTTTGAATACATTTACGCCAACCATGTTCCCCCCCCCCCCGGTTGCCTACCAGTTAATATGTATGTGCCTACCAGCTATTATATATATGCAACCTCCCATTCCATGGCGTCCCTTGGCATCACTGTATGTACCCCGGAAGTTTATTTCCCTCCGCCCAGTATGCTGCCTTTTTCTTTTTTTTAGCCGCATGTCACCTTGCTCTTTACTCTGTACTCCTGTGCCCCATGATAACAGAGTCGTGGCATGGGAGCCGGCTCATACAGTGACTCCATGTGGAAAAAAGTGAAGCTCTTATGTCTGGTTATGTTGTTCTTGTTGTTCTCGCTGATTTTTCCCCTAGCTGCCCCCCTAATTCCTTTCGCCTCCCCTCCCTCTCCCTCCGGTACCAACGCACCTCTGCCTTTAACCCGTCTATCCTCCAGTGACATTCACCCCCTACCCTCTCCTAATATGGTGACTCCTCTCAACCCCCACATACACGGTGCTTTTCCTACAAATACGTCTCAGACCCCCTTTCCCACGCCCATTACATGAGAGTGATTTCATGGAACGTAAAGGGACTTAGATCCCCAAACAAGAGGATGAAGATCCTCAGACACCTAAAACGACTCAAAACAGATGTAGCCCTACTCCAGGAGACGCATCTGTCGGCTCCCGACTTCTCACGCATGAAAAAACTATGGGTAGGCACGGTCCTGGGCTCAGAAGCCGTCGACCGTAAGGCTGGCGTTCTCCTACTGATCCACAAAAACCTCCCTTGTTCGGTTCTTGCAGTTAACTCCGATACCCATGGCAGATTTCTGTCGGCGCACGTTAGGATAGGTAGTAAGGAACTGGTCATCTCTAATATCTATGCCCCTAACAACCCGGGTAAGGCCTTTTACCGCGAGCTGTCCTCGTGGCTACTACAAAATACACAACTCCCCCACCTGATCGGAGGTGACTTTAATGACACCCTACACCATATAGATGACAGGTCCTCTCCCAGACGGTCTAACCCGGTAATGGTCACTTCCAATCCCTCACCTTTCGCATCCACTATGGATTCCCTCCATCTCCGTGACATCTGGCGACTATCCCATCCCACGGACAGGGAATTTACATTCTATTCCAACCCCCATGCAGTCTTCACCAGAATAGACTATTTCTTTGCATCGGACGACTTGATCCCCTTGATATCGGCCACAGATATACTTGACATCGCTGTGTCTGACCATGCCCCGATATTGGTCTCGTTAAACAACTTGGACCTTCCCCCCCACCCAAAGATATGGCGCTTCCCTTCATACCTTCACAACCATTCTGACTTTCAACTTTTTATGGGAAAAGCCTGGGAGGAATACTCCTCGGCGAATGCCCCCCACACGGAAGACCCTAACCTCTTTTGGGACGCCGGGAAGGCGTTCCTCAGGGGTCAGATCATATCCTATGCAGCCTCTTTCAAGCGTAATGCTTTATCTCGGTACAAATTGGCCAGCTCACGTTTGCATCAAGCTCAAAGAACTCTTTACTTGTCCGACTCCCCCACCAACAGAGATGAATGGCACGCAGCTAAACGATCGTTTGATACCTGGGCAGACACGCTAGAAACAATCAAAAGGGCCACTTTAGATGCCACTCTCCATAAATTCGGGAACAAATCCGGCAAATTACTCGCCAGACTATGCAAGGGCCCCTTTACCCCCACTCATATCACATCCTTACGGGACTCCACCGGAGTGGTCCACACCTCGCCACCGGCTATTAACAAAGCAATGCTTCAGTACTACAAGACACTGTATGCGGCGGACCCCTTTGATAGAAACGCGGCAGTCACCTTCCTAGACAACCTGGCCATCCCCGAAATCTCCCCCTCTCAGCTAGAAGCCCTTAATGCCCCGATCTCCCTGGCCGAGGTATCCAACACCATTCGTAAACTTACCCCCTCTAAAGCCCCGGGCCCAGACGGCTTCACAGGCGAATTTTACAAGACCCTGCAAAGTATAGTGGAACCCACCCTTCACAAAGTATATAGCGGCGTGTGGTCCGGCGGCCCTTATCTTCCCTCCGGCAACCAGGCCATTGTTAAACTTCTCTCTAAAAAAGGCAAAGACCCCCTTAACCCTGGCTCGTACAGACCGATATCTTTACTGAACCTAGATGTAAAAATCCTTTCCAAAATCATCGCCAATAGGCTCGCCGACATTATCCCCTCCTTAATCCATCCGGCACAATCAGGATTTGTGAAGGGGAGAACAGCTTGCCTAAACATCCGGAAAGTGATGCTGGCCCTGGAACACGCCAAGCAACACCCGGATGGGGACTATGCCATCATTACCCTAGACGCGGAGAAAGCCTTCGACAATGTCAGCTTCGATTGGCTCTCCCTGTCTATGGCGAAAATGGGTTTCTCCGGGCCTTTCTGTCACCTCATTAAGGCGATGTACGCATCCCCGTCGGCAAAAGTGGTGGCTGCCGGAATTCTTTCGGAGGACTTTCGGCTTCATAAGGGGACGCGTCAGGGTTGCCCTCTGTCCCCTCTCCTTTTCAACCTAGCCCTGGAACCCCTATCCAGACACCTCACCCAAGTGGCCCCCCTCCACGGTATAAAATGCGGCGCCCATGAATTACGATCCTCCCTCTTTGCGGACGATGTCCTTATTTTTTCGACAGACCCCTCTTCTGATATGCTCACCATCAAAACCATATTCGACAATTTCCGTGCATGCTCTGGCCTACGAATAAATTACTCCAAAAGTGAAATCCTCCCTTTAGGCTCCCGCCCCGACCCCCCTTGGACACGACACTCCATCTTTTCTGTCGCCACATCACACATCACCTATCTCGGCATAAAAATTGGCAAGCTACCCTCCTCCCTGTACCACTTGAACTACCCCCCCTTGATCAATAAAATCTCTCAGGAATTGACGAACTGGTCGGATCTGCCGCTCTCGCTTCTGGGGAGATGCCACCTAGTAAAAATGGTCAGCTTTGCCAGACTGCTGTACCCGATGCAGACTATCCCTCTACTGCTCCGCCATAAGGACATCAAGCTCATTGAATCGGCTATCTCTAAATTTATCTGGCACGGTAAGCGACCACGCATAGCTATGAAAAAACTCTTTCTCCCCAGACGCGAGGGCGGAGTTAGTCTCCCAAATGTTAGACTGTATAATTTAGCATGTTTACTGAGAACCAGCTTGGACTGGATATCACGTTCTTCCCGATACTCAAACTACGCCCTCGAATCAGACATGGCCCACCCCTTCTCCCTAGTGGCGCTACTACACTGCAGATGGAAATCGATTGCCCCCCCGCTCCAACATAACCTGATACTTAGGGACACTGCCATCGCCTGGAGGGAAACCAGAAAACTCCTTGGACTGTCCCCCTATGTGTCCCGTCATCTCACCATCCAAGGCAACCCGAGCTTCCCAGCGGGACTCGACCATAAACCCTTCAGACTGTGGCAGGAAAAGGGGCTTACACTCTTCACCTCCTTATGTGACCCCTCAACAGGCCGAATCCTATCCTTCGCAACCACGGCAGAGACTTTCGGACTACCCAACTCTCATGTCTTCCATTACTGGCAATGTGCCAACTACCTACGTTCCTCCTGCACTGAGCCATGCAAACACTTCTCTCCTACTTTTGCTGATCGACTTCTCTCAGAAGGCGCCTACAAAATCTCAGACATATACAAGCCCCTACTCAGCGAATCCGCATCCCCCTTATCCGCAACGTCTGCTTCCAATTGGGGAAAGGACTTCCCAGTCGACGATCTGATACCCAAGTTGCTACAAGGCCTCAACACAGTTCAACGCATCACCCCGAACGAAATTTGGAGAGAAACCCAGCTGAAAATTGTCCACCGAGCACACATCCCCTTCCTTTACTCATCACAGGATCCAGACGGTCCTATCTGCCCTCTGTGCCACCATCCGAAGCCATCCCTGGCACACCGTTTTTGGTCATGCTCATTCATCTCAGCCTTCTGGGACCAGGTTCTGGCATACACCTTTAAGATCACTCTAATGAAGCTACCCAAAGACCCCCTTCTCCTCATATTCGGCTACTGGGACCCACTACTGCTCCAGAGGTCACAACAAGATGTCTCCTCCGCCTCAACCACGGCACCTACCTCACAAACCAGCAAGCAATGGCCATTGACTTGTTTCCTTGTCGCACGCAGGGCAATCCTCAGAAATTGGATCTCCTCTCAACCCCCATCCATCACCCAGGTCACGCATGACCTCCTTCTTCTCCTCCACAGAGAACGAGCCACCACGGACTTCAAACGAGCCACTGCTAAGTCTCGCTTCCTCTCGATCTGGCATTCTTTTATGGACTCAGCGCTTTCCCAGGATGATTTGATCGCATTTGAACACTACTCCTTTTCGTACTTCAAACCCCCTCCCCCTGGACCCCCGGACGGTCACCCACCCCCTTCTGCTCAATCCACCACTTCATCCTGATACCAACCGATACCCTGGATGTCACCCCCCCTCCACCCTCCCCCCACCCAGTCACTAAATGTGCAACCTCTAGGTGCTCCCCTTCCTCCCCCCCGCCTCTCCCTCCCCCTTTAGCTCCCCCTACCCCTCCGCTTAGCAGGACTTGCAACTGTTTTTCTTGTTGTTTTTATTCTTTTATTTTTGTGTGTCATCGCAGTGATATTTTGCTTTTTGCAATTTACTGAACGCCTGATCCCCCTTACTAGACTGTCTCTCAGATCCCACCAGTTCAGACCCAGTAGGGCTAGTCTTTTATATCTTCCTCCCCTCTAGGGGGCGGGCAATATCTGTCACCTTCCCTCATGTCCTACCCCCTCTTCTTTTTGCACTTCTTTTCCGCCCCCCTTCCCTGTTTTACCTATGTCGAGTTGCATTTATTCACTGCATTGTATGTACCAAATGTTTTATTTTTTCTGAAAACTCAAATAAACACTTTTTGAAAAAAAAAAAATAAGGATGAGCCAAACACCCCCTGGTTCGGTTTGCAGCAGAACATGCGAAGAGGCAACAAATTTGTTCTAACATGCGGACACTGTTAAAGTCTATGGGACACGAACATGAAAAATCAGGTCCCCAAACACTTTTTATGACTTGCATATTAACCTTTAAAATGAGCACTTTTGATTTTTCATGTTCGTGTCCCATAGACTGTAACAGCGTTCGCGTGTTTGAACAACATTTTTTGCCTATTCGGAAGTTCTGCTGCAAACCAAACTGGGGTGGGGGGGGGCTGGGGGTTTTGCTCACCCCTACACTTTAACCACGAACAAAGAACGAGTTTAAGGGATTAAGCTAATCACCCACTGAGGCTACTCATCGTGATTTGTTCACACATTCCTGCAGCTGCACTTTATTGATTTATGGACTCACGGATGACTTACCATATTATATATTAGTAGTCGCACTTTGTTTCATGTCAGGCACTTTGTTGGTTTAATTATTGACATATTGATATACATATATTTTTCTACATATTGTGACATTGGGGGTTGTTAACGGGCGGCGTGCTTTGGATACGGGTCTGGTATGGATTGTGGGGGGACCCCCACGCCGTTTTTTCGGCATAGGGGGGTCTCCTTACAACCCATACCAGACCTAAGGGCCTGGTATGCTCCCGGGGGGGTGGGAACCCATGCCAGATTTTTATTTAAAAATCCAGCTGGGAGTTCCCCCTCAGGATTCATACCAAACGCCGCGTGTAGAATTGGCAGGAATCCAAGTCAGATCCCCTTCACTTCTATGATAGCATTGTCCCCATCGCGGCAAGCCGGCTCGGCGCTGGCTCCCGCGATGGGGCTCGTAGATGGTCAATCTCGCTGAGAAAGGGAGCGAGATTGACACAATATTGCGGTCACCTACTGTATTAATTATCTAATTTAGATGGGAGCCCCAGTCACCTGCCAGTTGAACATACATTCATCTGTGATACATGTTTAAGCTCTTGGTTTTCCCACTGGCCCTACCTCAGTTCTCGGTTGCAGACAACCCTAGCGACCTGCGCATTCCTAGTCACACATCCTCACATGCTGGAAATTAGTATGTTTTTTGGAGATGGCCCCTTTTTCCCCCTTGTTCCAAAACTTACATATTATACTTGTGTCCTTCTGCAGATCTTACCCCACTACGCAATTGCCCCTGAAGATTGGCTATAATGCCATGAAAGGCATCTCGGGCTTAAACAGATGCTACATGTTTCAGTTTTAGGACCTACCTTGGGTTTAATTGATTCTATATTTTTAACCACTTGACCACTGGGCACTTAAACCCCCTTCCTGACCAGACCAATTTTCAGCTTTCGGTGCTCTCACAATTTGAATGACAATTACTCAGTCATACAACATTGTACCCATTTGAAATTGTTGTCCTTTTTTTCACACAAATAGAGCTTTCTTTTGGTGGTATTTGATCACCTCTGGGTTTTTTATTTTTTGCGCTATAAAAGAAACACGACTGAAAATTCTGTAAAAAAACAAATCTTGTTTCTGTCATATTAGCAGGTTATTTCTCACACACAGCATATGCATACCACAAATTACACCCCAAAACACATTCTGCTATTCCTCCCGATTATGGCGATTCCACATGTGTGAGACTTTTACACAGCGTGGCCACATACAGAGGCCCAACATGCAGGGAACGCCATCAGGCGTCCTGGAACACCCAGACCAATTCTGACATTTCTCTCCTACATGTAAAAATTATCATTTATTTGCTAGAAAATTACATAGAACCCCAAAACATTATATATGCTTTTTTTTAGCAAAGACCCTAGAGAATACAATGGCGGCCGTTACAACTTTTATCTCGCATGGTATTTTTGCAGACATTTTTTGAACGCGTGTTTTAAAAAAAAATGTTTTGTTCTTTTAAAAAAAAAAAAATAGTAAAGTTAGCCCTATTTTTTTTTCATAATGTGAAAGATGAAGTTACGCTGAGTAAATAGATACCCAACATTTCACACTTCAAAATTGAGCACACTCATGGAATGGCGCCAAACTTTGCTACTTAAAAATCCCCATAGGCGACGCTTTAATTACTTTTACTTTCAAAGATTTTTATTGATTTTCACAAAACAAAGAGTATGATGTATTAACAGAAAAACGGTATATAAGACATCTTAATGTCCGAATACAGAGGAATACCAAAAAATATAAGATCAGATTATTGAAAAGGAAAGTTTTGGAAATAACACTTAGTAAGATCTTCGTGTCCTCTAAGTCATAAATCTGGAGCCTAGATAGACACAATATTATAATTACCATAATAAACACTATTGATAGACAGGCATTTATAAAATAGAAGTAGGCTTATGCTGGGGAGAAAGATTATAAAGAAAAAAATTCCCCCAGTTAGGATCACAGTTATTATATAAAAAGAACGATCGGTATATTAGCAGCCAGAACCGGGACCCCATATGGGTGCAGACTGTGCCGAGGCCAACTGCTACTGATATCATAACTTTCTAATTGTAGATAAACAAGGAAACTCTGTCCTGAGATCTCTAAAAAGGTTCTAAGCATGTAAAGTATCAATAATAATAATATTGACTTGTAAATTTCCCTAGACGGAGAAATTTGTAAAATAAACACTAATACAATATAAATGACAAGTCTTATGTCACCATTTGAAAACCAAAAACTAAAAGGAAGAAAAGAAAACAAGAAAAAAAAAATACTAAATAAAGGAAGGAAAGTGTGTAGATGATCACGATCCATATAAAGAGATGAGAAAGAGAATATAGAAGAGATTTAAAGAGAGAAGAAAGAGGAGTACCGAGTCAGCTTGCGGAGACACTCCTTAAAAAGTGGCTTCCTGAAACCAGTGGAATAGAACTCTACAGGTGTTCAAACTACGCTATGCTGAAAAATACCTGGCCTTAGGGAGATACCTACATGATGAGCTCATGGTTCCCAGATATTTTCGAACTTGTCCTTGGAATCAAGCAAGATACTAGCCAGTTTTTCCTGGGTCATAATCCATGAAATGTTGCGCTTGGCAGCCATAAACGACACCTTGGGCTGTTTCCAGGCCTTGGCTAAAGTAGGTTTAGCCCCTAACAAAATAAAATGGATCAGACTCCTTGAAAATTTTGGGGTTTTGGGATCGTAAGTGTTTAGGAGAGCAACTTCTGGGGACCTAGATATTTGTATACCTGTAACTCTATATATAAGGTTAAATATTTTGTTCCAATACCGTCTAATTCTGGGGCATTCCCACCATATATGGACCATGGAGCCAAAAAGACCGCATCCTCTGAAGCAAATAGCTTCAGAGGAGGGATACATGATTGATAACTTGGCGGGGGTAAGATACCATCTAGATAGAACTTTTAGGTTGGCCTCTATTAGAGTCACATTCAGGATGCCTTTATACGCTCTCGAAAAGATTAAAGACCATGGCCCAGATTCACAGAGCGATTACGCCTGCGCAACAGGAGATGCGCGTGCGTAAGTCTAAATGTGCGCGTGCGTTTCGATGCACGGCACCCCCAAAACGAGATACGCAAGAAATCTACTTTTTTTGGTCCGGCGTAATTTCGTTAGACAGGCGCATCCGTCCGCGCAAAACTGCGCTAGACAGACCATTGATTTGCTAGTCAAATATGCTAATGAGGGACTTACGGGGATCCACAAAAGAACGTTGGGGCAGCGCATGCTACGCAGTGTGCGCAACAGCAAAATGTCCTGTCTAAAATTAGAGCATATAAAAGCTGGTCTAAAAAGAGAAAAAAAGTCTACTTGTTAGATAAAGCAACACTGTTAGTGAGGAGCTCAGCAGTCACACGTGTTGCACAACAATCTGTATGCCAACATGCCAGGGGCATCGTCGCACATAGCTATACTACTGACTTTAGATGAACAAAGAAGGATGAGGGCACGGAGGATGGCACGGAGGATGGCACGGGAGAGGATATACCGCACACGCATAGACCTGTTTGGCATGAGTGATTCTGAGGTGTATCGCATCTTCAGATTCACCCCTCATGTCATCCTGGAATTAACCACAACCCTGCAGGAGGACATCACCAGCCGAACACAACGCTCACATGCAGTGCAGCCACTGGTCAAGGTCATGGCAACACTCCATTTCCTTGCCAGTGGCTCTTTTCAGCGTACAAGTGGAGTGGTGGCTTGGATGTCACAATCCTCCATGAGCAGATGTGTGCACCAGGTTGTCCCTGCAATCCTCAGATGCATGGCCAACCAAATCATCAAACCCACCACTGAGG
The DNA here is from genome assembly GCA_029574335.1 of Rana kukunoris. Classification (NCBI taxonomy): domain Eukaryota; kingdom Metazoa; phylum Chordata; class Amphibia; order Anura; family Ranidae; genus Rana; species Rana kukunoris. The sequence continues at coordinate 132,056,346 of CM056051.1, forward strand.
ACCTGCGGCTGAAGGCAATGACAGATTTCTACAGAATTGCCAGATTCCCACGCACCGTGGGGGCCATTGATTGCACACATGTGGCACTCCAGCCCCCCCAGGAGACAGAGCACATGTACCGCAATTGGAAGCATTGGCATTCCATCAACGTACAGGTGATAGTCGATGCACAAGGCCTCATATGGCACGTCCGTGCCAAACACCCAGGGTCCAGCCATGACAGCTACATATACAATCAATGCCACATCTGAATGGAATTCGATCAGAACGTGTATGGGAACACCTGGCTGGTTGGTGAGTGACATGGGTGGCAGGCATGACTATCCCCTCCCATGATGCACACATCACAAGGGGCACATGCATGACTAACATCCTCCTGTCTTTTCCCTTACAGGTGACTCTGCATATCCACTGGGACCCCATCTCATGACTCCTATCCGGAACCCCCAAACCCCAGGAGAGGAAAGATACAATCAAGCACATGCCCAAACACGAGCAGTGGTGGAGCGCACCTTTGGCCTCCTGAAGTCACGTTTCCAATGCCTGGATAAGTCTGGGGGTACCCTCTTGTATTCCCAAACTTTGTGTGCCAGATCATCGGTGCCTGTTGCATGCTGCACAACTTCGCAGTAAGAAAGGGCCTGCAGATTGACCTACGTGATGACCTGACCCCTGAACCAGACAATCCCCCATTAACCGAGGCTACCCCGTCTTCTGAGGGAAGAGCAGCCAGGAGACAACTCACATTGGGCATCTTTGCACGTTAAACACACACATTAATCATGGCACAATGAGAATGCATGCATGCACACCACTGTGGTCCCTAGCACACACACCCCACATCCACATCAAATTGGATTGGCACCAGTCCACCATGCAGGACTTGTGAGCAGCAACGCCACGCCAAGGCTCCAATTATGTCACTGTACATTCATACACCATTCACACGGACCTGGGGATCACTTCTCCCTGGTCCTGGGGAACCCTTCTCCACCAAAATTGAGGGTGACACCCCTTTTCCGGCAGGAATGTCACCCCCACATTCAAACAGCATTCACAACCCAAAAAAAAAAAAAAAAATGACCAGCAAAATCAAAAATTTTCCAGCAAAAAAAAACAAAAAAAAAAGGGGAAAATAAAAATTATTGCCCTTTACGTGGGCCACGCCTGGGGCGCCCCCAGCCACGGCCCCAGCTCCTCAGGGGAGACTCATGGGGGAGGGGGAAAACCGGGGAAGGAGGAGCAGCCCCTGATCTCTGCCCACCTGGCGGCCTGCCCTCCAAGGCCACGGCTATTCTGTCCAGGGCAGCACCAAGTGTTGCCGTGTTGGCCTGGATAGCCTGGGTAAGGGCCCTCACATCCTGCCCAACGCCTGCTGATGTAGTCTGCAGGTCGTTTAGGCAGGTTGTGAAAGCCCGGGAGTGGGAGTCCAGGTTCCCCAGCGTATCCTTGATGGAGGACAGGCTCTCCTCCATCCGCACCAATGTCTGGCTGACCTGTCCCAGATGGCGGGTCTGAAGGGCCTGGTCCCTTCTCAGAGTGGCGGGCAGGAGATCGGCCACCCCCCTGGTGTTCTGGGACGAAATCCTGCCTCCAGCTGATGCTTGTGGCCGGGGAGAAGGGGAGGCCCTTGGGAGGGGAGCCATGTTGGGGGAGGAGGGGGGGGGCTCCCCCTTAGGGAGGGGTGCCTGCTGCCAGCCAGAGGGGAAGAGTCCTCAAAAACCAAAAGTCCAGTGCCTGACATGGACTCCTCCTCCTCATGATTCTCCTCCTCCTCTTGAGCCTCCTCTGCAGACTCCGGCCTTGTTGGGGGGGCCTCATTAGGCTGCTGTCCTGGGGATGGTGCGGTCAGGCCAGATGGCCCTGCACCCTCCTGCACATCTGTGGATGACACAAAACATTCACAGGTTGGAGGATCCACACACTTGCCACATATTCCCTTTCACCCCCTCCCCCACACATGCTACACACCTGATATATAAAAAATACTTACCTGGCACCACGGGCTCCGGACTTGAGTCAAAGCCGGGCAGGCCCTCAACTTCATGCTGATGAAAGGTCAGGGCCACCGCACGCTCCTCCGCTGTCAGCCTAATACGGCATGGTGGGCCCCCTCCTTTGCCCCTGGCATGGGCATGCATTTTGGCCAGCTTCTGTTTGACCAGACGCCGGAGGTCATTAATTTTTTTGTCAATCCCAGACCGGGTCCGTGTCTCCCCCTCCCCCGCTGAATTGACCTGCTCAGTGATGAGGTCCAAAATCTCCCTCCTCCTGGCCGGGGTGGTGTTGGCACTGTCTGGGCCGTGGAGGAAACGCCCATAATCGCTAATGGCCCGGGCAAGAATTCTTTTTTCCCCCACAGTAAAATTGAGTTTTCGCTTTCTCTCTGTCATACTTCCAAAAAAACTCACTCCCAGTCAACAAAAATCAGTCACAAAAACAAGCACAACCAATGAAGCAAGAACACACACAAAGAGAAAACTAACACCCAAAAAATCACACAAGCACTCAGCAAGAAACAGTCACAAAAACAAACAACAAAAAATCAGCAAGAAAACAAACGAACAGAAATATATCAAACAAACAGTCTCTCAAACACTTATCAAAAAACACTTTCAAAGATCTACTAACAAACACTTGATCACACAGAACACTAATCTGACAACTACAAAACACAACGCAACAAACAACAGGACAAAAGCACTTGGTTAAATGGGAAGGGACAAAGGGATGTACTTTTGCAATGCAAGTGCGTTTGTGTCTGTCTATTTATGCTGTTTGCGTAGTTCACAAAGTTGCCCTAGTCCATTTCCAATTTCACTGATTGCGCCGCTCCCGAGTTGTGAGCATGCGCACAGCGGAGCTGACCATGGTCTCCTTCAAGCGCGCATGCGCGAGCCGGCCAGCCCTTCATTTGCATGGGGTCACGGCTCATTTCAATGTAACACGCCCACGTCCTTCCCAATTTGTATTACTCCGCCTTACGCCTCTGAAATAACGTTATGCATGCGCATTTTTCTGCGCAAAAGCTACGAGAATAGGGTGATTAAGCGGCAAAATTGCGCAAGTCTAACGTAAAGGCGGTGCACTACGCCGGTCCAATAATGCGCAGATGTACTTAAATCTGGGCCCATGTGTCCAAATCCCAATCCAACTTCAAGTCCCTTTCCCAAGCTGACATATAGGGGGTCTTACATTCCTGGTGTGCTAAACATTGATGCTTTAATTACTTTTATTGGTTACATGTTTTTAGTTATGGAGGAGGTCTAGGGCCATAATGTTTGCTCTCGCTCTAACGTTCGCAGAGATACCTCACATGTGTAGCTTGAACACCGTTTTCATATGTGGGCGGGACTTACGTATGCGTTCACTTCTGCATGCGAGCTCACGGGGACAGGGGTGCTTTAAAAAAATGGGTATTGCAGAGTATTGGGGTATTGCAGAGTATTGCGCAGGGTATTGCAGAGTATTTCGCAGGGTATTGGGGTATTGCAGAGTATCGCGCAGGGTATTGGGGGAATTGCAGAGTATTGGGCTATTGCAGAGTATTGCGCAGGGTATTGGGGCATTGCAGAGTATTGCGCAGGGTATTGGGGTATTGCAGAGTATTGCACAGGGTATTGGGGTATTGCAGAGTATTGTGCAGGGTACTGGGGTATTGCAGAGTACTGGGGTATTGCAGAGTACTGGGGGATTGCAGAGTACTGGGGTATTGCAGAGTATTGTGCAGGGTAATGGGGTATTGCAGAGTACTGGGGTATTGCAGAGTACTGGGGTATTGCAGAGTATTGTGCAGGGTACTGGGGTATTGCAGAGTACTGGGGTATTGCAGAGTATTGTGCAGGGTACTGGGGTATTGCAGAGTACTGGGGGATTGTAGAGTACTGGGGTATTGCAGAGTATTGTGCAGGGTACTGGGGTATTGCAGAGTATTGGGGTATTGCAGAGTACTGGGGTATTGCACAGTATGGGGCAGGGATGGCTGAGCTGGGATGGCTGGATCTGTGACTGCATTTGTCACAGATCCAGTCACAGCGCTGCTGATGCTGCCACCCGCTCCCCCCCCTCTCCTCTCACACTGTACTAAATGGTATTGCAGAGTATCGCGCAGGGTATTGGGGTATTGCAGAGTATTGGGGTATTGCAGAGTATTGCGCAGGGTATTGGGGCATTGCAGAGTATTGCGCAGGGTATTGGGGTATTGCAGAGTATTGTGCAGGGTACTGGGGTATTGCAGAGTACTGGAGTTTTGCAGAGTACTGGGGGATTGCAGATTACTGGGGTATTGCAGAGTATTGTGCAGGGTACTGGGGTATTGCAGAGTACTGGGGTATTGCAGAGTACTGGGGTATTACAGAGTATTGTGCAGGGTACTGGGGTATTGCAGAGTACTGGGGTATTGCAGAGTATTGTGCAGAGTACTGGGGTATTGCAGAGTACTGGGGGTTTGCAGAGTACTGGGGTATTGCAGAGTATTGTGCAGGGTACTGGGGTATTTCAGAGTACTGGGGTATTGCAGAGTACTGGGGTATTGCAGAGTATTGTGCAGGGTACTGGGGTATTGCAGAGTACTGGGGTATTGCAGAGTACTGGGGTATTGCACAGTATGGGGCAGGGATGGCTGAGCTGGGATGGCTGGATCTGTGACTGCATTTGTCACAGATCCAGCCACAGCACTGCTGCTGCCACCCGCTCCCCTCTCTCCTCTCACACTGTACCGAATGGTACAGAGAGAAGAGGGAGGAACCGGCGTCATCAAATGACGCCGGTTTGTTTACAAGTGATCGCACCGTCATTTGATGGCGCGATCACGTGGTAAATGGCCGCTATCAGTGGCAATTTACCATGATCCGTGATGCGCCGGTCTTCTAGACCCGGCGAGCACGGACACTTCAGCAATCGCGGAAGTGCACGAGGACGTCCCAGGGACGACGTCCCACAGTAGCTCCACCACGCTGTAGCAGTAAAATGTCTATAGCGTGGTGGGCAAGTGGTTAAATAATGTGAGGAATAAGTTGTTATACAATGTTTATGGTTTTTGCATCATGCTTTTTATATGCACTGTCATGTATGTTTACTATTATGTATACTTCCGAAATCGCATGCTCTGCTACGATTCACCGTCAGTGCAGGTGCACCTCGATACACACCTAGTGAAAGGGGCTTGTAAAAAGACCCCCTTATGTCCATATTGTGTTTTGTAATGTAAGGCTCAGCTGCTCCTTTAAGTATAATTTTTCTAATCAAGTAAATATATATTGTTGTTGAAGAAGTGAACTTGTTTTGAAATCGAAACCAGACATAGGAAAGTTACGTGTGTGTCCTCTCACATGCTTTTATGGAATGACACGCCCCTTCCCTCTTTATATTTCATGGACAATTGATATGAAGCTGAGTCGGGAAATCTGTGAAGCTCGGGATCGATCGTTCAAAACAAGGGTTCCTGGTGGATTTACAGAGACTACCTTAGGTAAGTGCTCGTTCAGAACGGTCGGATTAGCATGTGTTTTAGTCGTTTGTGATCTGGTGTTTGATTCTCCCACCTGCAATGTGTTTGTGCTATAATGGATGCTTCGCTGCCCCCTCTTGGCCAGCCCTCTCTCAGCAGGTAAAATTGGAAAACGATGTTTTTATTTTCCTGTTGGGGGGAAGAGAGTGGAGTATAGGGCATTGCCATGACTATGCTTGTCTCTCTCTCTCTATTCTTTTTTTTTTTCAGCCCTTCTAGGTCTGACTAACATCACAGCGAGTCCCGCAGATGCAGCGGTCCTCTAAATCGCACCACTGGCACTCATAATTCTTTCAAAATCCGAAACACACTTTTTTCAGAGCACATAATTCAGACTGTGCAAGGGAAGCACTCAGCTACAGGCCTGGTCGTGAATTTTCAAGGCCCTGGAAATCCAGACAGTCTTCTTTCAAGAAGCAAACTAAGAGTACTCCTTCAGGAGTCTACTGAATAGTCTTTCTAAAATTGGGTGGCCTCATTTCGAGATTTTTAGACCATCAAGACGGTCTTTTCAGGCCACACCTAGGTCTTCAACAGCAACCCCAGGCTCAGATTCAAGCCTACAAATCGTCTATGTACAGAAGAAAATAAACAAATCCTATTGGCTTATGCAAGCTCTTTAGTAACTCGATGCGCAGCATTACTGTTCCAGAGGGCGAACGAGGCGAAAGACATGTACTCCCCTTTGTTTATGGTACAGAAAAAGAACAGTACCTGGAGACCAGTAATAGACTTTTCCCATCTCAACCGATTATTGGAAAAGTCCATCCAGGAGATTGGTTAGTGTCAATGGACCTGAAAGACTCATACTTTCACGTTCCAGTGGCAGGCAGACTATCAAATGTATCTCCGCTTTACAGTAGGCAATCAACACTTCCAGTTCACCTGCCTACCATTTGGTCTCACAACGTAACCTCAGGTGTTCTCCCAAGTTCTGTTAGCCGTGGTGGCTCTCCTCCAAGTGAAAGGAGTTTGTCTTCTTCACTGGACGATCTCTTATTTCTACCTCAAGACAGAAGTTAACTCTTGGAACACAGGGACATATTGCCACTCCCCAAGAATTCGAATGGCTATTAAATTTGGAAAAGAGTCATCTTGTTCCAACACAATCTCTGGTGTTTCTAGGTGCCATCTTCAACACAGTAGAAGGCACCATTTCATTGCCTGAAGAGAAGATTACTATAGTCTGGGACAGGATCCGCGAAACACTCGCTGATCCTCACCTATCTGCTCTTCAATGTTTGAAGGTAATTGGCACCATGGCAGCCACCATTCCGATGGTGAAGTGGGCTCAGTGGCATACTCGCCCATTCCAAAAAGGGTTTCTCCAGCAATGGGATTCTCCCAGCAAGAGTCAATGCATCATGCTCACTCAACCCATGAGAGAATCTCTTCTGTGGTGGCTTCAGGGGAAGAATCTCCACAACTGTCAATCGCTCCGTCCCATCACTTGGGTTACAATAACCTCAGATGCCAGCAATCAGTGCTGGGGCACTCATTGCCTGACAGAAATAGCCCAAGGCAGGTGGAGCTCACCTTCACAAGGAACTGTATCCAACATACTTTAGCTAAAGAGTCTCTGACATCAGAAATCTGGGTTCAAAAGAACCATTTTTGACCTTCTTTCCAGATTAATCCCTATACTGCACTCAAAACCTAAAGTTACATCCATTTTTTTTATGAAAATCAGGAAATTGAACTGTCCACTTTTGGGTTATTTGAAGATCTAAGTATTCTTCCCCTTGATGTGGGGCACACATTAAGTCAATATCTGGAAATGACAGAATCTTTCAGACAAACAGATTTTCTTTTCATTCTTCTTCATGGAAAGAACAAAGGAAAATGGGCCTCAATCAGATCCTTTGCAGCTTGGATAGTTCAGACCATCCAGAGGGCATACAAAGCCAAGGACTTAGCTCCTCCAGAGGCAGTGTCTGCACACTGAACCCGAGCATTTTGACTTCTTGGGCAGCCTCACGTCATGTCGCACCTGAAGTTATATGCAGAGCGGCTTCTTGGTCATCTATTAATATGTTTGGTTTTCCCACTATTATGTTGAACCGGCTGCTTTATCTTCATTGAATTTTAATTTACAAGTGCTGTCAGTTGACAGTAATAAATTAATTTATTTTCTTGCCTCAGCATTTTGCATTTTGCCCGCCCGGGTGTGTTTGGCGAAGTCAGGAAAAAGGAAAATGTATTATCAAATACTTACCGTAATTTTCCTTTCCTGATAGGCTCCATGGCAGCAGGAGTCCCTCCCAATGCTTGGAGTCGGCTAGTTACGGAACACGGCTGAGACCCCACAGCTGAAATTTATAGGGAGGGGTCCTATTGGGTAGTTATGGAGGCGGGGCCAACCCACACATATGCTGCCATGGAGCCTATCAGGAAAGAAAAATGACGGTAAGTATTTGATAATACATTTTCCTTTTTTTCCAACTTCATCATTAAAACGACGTTGCTCACACACCATCATTTTTGAAAAATGCTCTAGCAAAGCGTGGTGATGTACAACACGTACGACGGCACTATAAAGGGGAAATTCCATGCAAATGACGCCACCCTTGGGGCTGCTTTAGCTGATTCCGTGTTAGTAACAGATGATTCGCACTTTTCTGTCTGTTACATCATTATGAATGTGCTTACTCCATTATGAACGGCAGTTTTACCAGAATGAGCGCTCACCCCTCATAACTTGCTTCTGAACATGCGCTGGTTTTTAACGTCATTTTAGCCCACACACGATCATTTTTTACAACCCAAAAAACAACATAGTTTAAAATGTCGTTAAAAAATGCAGCATGCTCGAAAAAAAAATTTGTTGTTTTTCAGAAGCCGAAAAATGAAGCCCACACACAAACATTTTAACCACTTAAGGACCTTGGGTGTTTTTCAGATTTGGTGTTTACAAGACTAAAACATTTTTTTTTCCTAGAAAATTACTTAAAACCCCCAAACATTATATATATTTTTTCTAACACCCTAGAGAATAGTATGGCGGTCATTGGAATACTTTTCGTCACACCGTGTTCGCGCAGCGGTCTTACAAGCGCACTTTTTTGGAAAAAAAACACTTTTTTAAATTAAAAAGTAAGACAACAATAAATTTGGCCCAATTTTTTTATATATTGTGAAAGATAAAGTTACGCCGAGTAAAATGATACCCAACATGTCACGCTTACAAATTGTGCCTGCTCGTGGAATGGCGTTAAACTTTTACCCTTAAAAATCTCTATAGGCGATGTTTAAAAAATTCTATAGCTTGCATCTTTTGAGCTAACGATCGTGGTGATACCTCACTTGTGTGGTTTTAACACCGTTTTCATATGCGGGCTCTACTCACGTATGCGTTTGCTTCTGCGCGCGAGCTCGTCGGGACGGGGCTATTAAATTTTTTTTGGGGTGTTTTCTTATTTATTTTTATTTATTTTATTCTTTTTTATACTGAAAAAAAAAAATGGATCACTTTTATTCCTATTGCAAGGAATGTAAACATCCCTTGTAATAGAAAAAAGCATGACAGGTCCTCTTAAATATGAGATCTGGGGTCAAAAAAACCTTAGATCTCATATTTGGACTTAAAGGCAAAAACAAAGAAAAAAAAAAGGAAGTTTTGTCATTTGAAAAAATGACATTTAGAAAATGTTTCTTTAAGAAGCATGGGCGGAACTGATGTTTTGACATCACTTCCGCCCCGCTATGCTATGGGAACAAGTGGGGGCCATCTTGCCCTCACTCACATCCCCACACAGCACAACAGAGGAGGACCCGATCCCCTCCACCGCTACCGACAGCTCTGGTAAGTGGCAGAGGGCGCGGGAGAGCGGCGGGAGGGGGGGAGAGCGGCAGTACTTATGGGCACTAATAGGCGGCACTGGTGGGCACTGATAAATGGCATGGATAGGCGGTACTGATGGGCACTGGGCATTGATGGGTGGCACTGATGGGCATTGATTGACAGTAGTGCTGGGCATTGATGGGCAGCACTGATAGGCATCACTGATAGCCAGCACTGACTGGCTTTGCTAATGGGCACTGATTGGTGGCACTTGTGTGCAGTGGTGGGCACTGATTGGTGCCACTGGTGGGCAATGGTGGGCACTGATTGGTGACACTTAATTGACATACTGTAATCAAGACACTGATGATCAGTGCCCTCATTACATCCCTACATGTCCCCCATGAGGAGATGCCACAGGTCGGCTCTCCTCGCCACACACTCTGTCAGTGTGAGGCGAGGAGAGCCGAATACCGGTATCTCTGTGTTTACATGTGACCGGCTGTGATTGGACACAGCCGATAACATGGTAAAAGAGCCGCAGACGCGGCTTTTTACAGAGATCTGGGTTGCGCAAGAACGGCTGTTCTGGAACGCCGCCATATGATGTTGTCCCAGAACGAGATCCGCACCACTCCACCATCATTTGACGGTGGACAGGCGGTCGGCAAGCAGTTAACGAGAGGAAGGGTTTTAATGAAAACACTCTACTGTACCCTGTGGTAAGAATAATGTAAGTGAGTTTAAAAGTTTTTCATTTTTAAAGTGTTTTTAATAAGAACACCCTACACTGTAAAGGGTAATGTAAGTTACGATTTGAAGGAAAACTAAGACATGGGCTATTTATCAGAGTTAAATTAAATTAAAAAAGAGCAGCCAAGTAAACTTGGGGAGTATTAAGGTCTTAGGATTGCAGTGGAAAAGTTAATGGAATTTACCACTCCTAGGCCAGGTAGATCTCACATCTAGAAGCTTAGGAACACTGGCCCAGATTCACGTACATCGGCGCATTATCGGTCCGGCGTAGCGCACCGCCATTATGTTAGACTTGCGCCATCTAGCCGCGTAATCCCCCGATTCACGTAGCTTTTGCGCAGGAAATTGCGCAAGCGTAAGGTTTTTTCCAGAGGCGTAAGGAGGAGTAATACAAATTGGGAGGGACGTGGGCGTGTTACATTGAAATGAGCCGTGACCCCATGCAAATGAAGGGCCGGCCGGCTCGCGCATGCGCGCTTGAACGAGACCATGTCAGCTCCGCTGTGCGCATGCTCACAACTCGGGAGCGGCGCAATCAGTGAAATTGGAAATGGACTAGGGCAACGTTGTGAACTACGCAGACAGCATAAATAGACACACACAAACGCACTTGCATTGCAAAAGTACATCCCTTTGTGTCCCTTCCCATTTAACCACGTGCTTTTGTTCCTGTTGTTCGTTGCAGTGTGTCTTGTAGTTGTCAGATTAGTGTTCTGTGTGATCAAGTACTTGTTGGTATATTTGTGAAAGTGTTTTTTGATAAGTGTTTGAGAGACTGTTTGTTTGATTGATATATTTTTGTTCGTTTGTTTTCTTGCTTTATTTTTTCTTTTATTTTTTTTTGTGACTGTTTCTTGCTGAATGCTAGTGTGATTTGTGGGTGTTCGTTTTCTCTTTGTGTGTGTTCTTGCCTGATTGGTTGTGCTTGTATTTGTGACTGATTTTTGGAGACTGGTAGTGAGTTTGTTTGGAAGTATGACTGAGAGAAAAAGAAAGCTCAATTTTACTGTGGGGGAAAAAAGAATTCTTGCCCGGGCCATTAGCGAGTATGGGCGTTTTCTCCACGGCCCGCAGAGTGCCACCACCACCCCGGCCAGGAGGAGGGAGATATTGGATAGGATCACGGAGCAGGTGAATTCATCGGGGGAGGGGGAGACACGGACCCGGTCTGGGATCGACAAAAAAATAAATGATCTCCGGCGTCTGGTGAAAAAAAAACTGGCCGCAATGCATGCCCATGCCAGGGGCACATGAGGGGGCCCACCATGCCGTATTAGGCTTACAGCGACGGAGCATGTGGTGGCCCTGACCTTTCACCGGCATGAAGTGGAGGGCCTGCCAGGCTTTGACACAAGTCCGGTCCCCGCGGTGCCAGGTAAGGTTTTTTTTTCTATCAGGTGTGTAGCATGTGTGGGGGAGGGGGTGAAAGGGAATATGTGGCAAGTGTGAGGATCCTCCAACCTGTGAATGGTTTGTGTCATCCACAGATGTGCAGGAGGGTGCAGGGCCATCTGGCCTGACTGCTCCAACACCAGGACAGCAGCCTAATGAGGCCCCCCCAACAAGGCCGGAGTCCGCGGAGGAGGTTCGAGAGGAGGAGGACGATCATGAGGAGGAGGACGATCATGAGGAGGAGGACGATCAGGAGGAGGAGGACGATCATGAGGAGGAGGACGATCAGGAGGAGGACGATCATGAGGAGGAGGAGTCAGGCACTGGACGAGTGGTTTGTGCGGACTCTTCCCCTCTGGCTGGCAGAAGCCTGCCCTCCCTAAGGGGGAGCCCCCCCCCCTCCTCCCCCAACATGGCTCCCCTCACAAGGGCCTCCCCTTCTCCCCGTCCACAACCATCAGCTGGAGGCAGGATGTCATCCCAGAGCACCAGGGGGGCGCCCAATCTCCTGCCCGCCAGTCTGCGAAGGGACCAGGTTCTCCAGACCCGCCATCTGGGACAGCTCTGCCAGACTTTTGGGCGGGTGGAGGAGAGCCTGTCCTCCATGAAGGATACGCTGGGTAACCTGGACTCCCACTCCCGGGCTTTCACAACCTGCCTAAATGAACTGCAGACTACAGCAGCAGGCGTTGGGCAGGATGTGAGGGCCCTTACCCAGGCTTTCCAGGCCAACACGGCAACACTTGGTGCTTCCCTGGACAGAATTGCCGTGGCCTTGGAGGGCAGGCCGCCAGGTGGGCAGATATCAGGGGCTGCTCCTCCTTCCCCAGGTTTGCCCCTCCCCCATGAGTCTCCCCTGAGGGGCCGGGGCTGTGGCCGGGGGCGCCCCAGGCGTGGCTCACGCAGAGGGCACTAATTTTTTTTTCCCCCTTTTTTTTTTTGGCTGACATTTTTTTTTTTTTTTTTGCTGACATTTTTTTTAAATTTTGGGTTGTGCATGCTGTTTGAATGTGGGGGTGACATTCCTGCTGGAAAAGGGGTGTCATCCTCAATTTTGGTGGAGAAGGGTTCCCCAGGACCAGGGAGAAGTGATTCCCAGGTCCGTGTGAATGGTGTATGAATGTACAGTGACATAATTGGAGCCTTGGCGTGGCGTTGCTGCTCACAAGTCCTGCATGGTGGACTGGTGCCAATCCAATTTGATGAGGATGTGGGGTGTGTGTGCTAGGGACCATAGTGGTGTGCATGCATGCATTCTCATTGTGCCATGATTAATGTGTGTGTTTAACGTGCAAAGATGCCCAATATGAGCTGCCTCCTGACTGCTCTTCCCTCAGAAGACGGGGTATCCTCGGTTAGGGGTTGATTGTCTCGTTGGGGGGTCAGGTCATCACGTAGCTCAACCTGCAGGCCCTTCCTCACTGCGAGATTGTGCAGCATGCAACATGCAACGATGATATGGCACACGAAGTTTGGGGAATACAACAGTGTACCCCCCAGACTTATCCAGGCATCGGAAACGTGACTTCAGGAGGCCAAAGGTGCGCTCCACCACTGCTCGGGTTTTGATGTGTGCTTGATTGTATCTTTCCTCCCCTGGGGTTTGGGGGTTCCGGATAGGAGTCATGAGATGGGGTCCCAGTGCATATGCAGAGTCACCTGGAAGGGAAAAGACAGGAGAATGTTAGTCATGCATGTGCCACTTGTGAGGTGTGCATCACGGGAGGGGATAGTCATGCCTGACTCCCATGTCACTCACCAACCAGCCAGGTGTTCCCATACACGTTCTGAACGAATTCCATTCGGATGTGGCATTGATTGTAGATGTAGCTGTCATGGGTGGATCCGGGGTGTTTGGCACGGACGTGCCATATGAGGCCTTGGGCATCAACTATCACCTGTACGTTGATGGAATGCCAATGCTTCCAAATGCGGTACATGTGCTCTGTCTCATGGGGGGGCTGGAGTGCCACATGTGTGCAATCAATGGCCCCGATGGTGCGTGGGAATCTGGCAATTCTGTAGAAATCTGTCATTGCCTTCAGCCGCAGGTCCTCAGTGGTGGGTTTGATGATTTGGTTGGCCAAGCGTGTGAGGATTGCAGGGACAACCTGGTGCACACATCTGCACATGGTGGATTGTGACATCCCAGCCACCACTCCACTTGTACGCTGAAAAGAGCCACTGGCAAGGACATGGAGTGTTGCCAGGACCTTCACCAGTGGCTGCACTGCTTGTGAGCGTTGTGTTGGGCTGGTGATGTCCTCCTGCAGGGTTGTGGTTAATTCCAGGATGGCATGAGGGGGGAATCTGAAGATGCGATACACCTCAGAATCACTCATGCCAAAGAGGTCTATGCGTGTGCGGTATATCCTCTCCCGTGCCATCCTCCGTGCCATCCTCTATGCCCTCCTCCTTCTTTGGTCATCTAAATTCACTAGTGCAGCTATGAGCGACGATGCCCCTGGCATGTTGGCAGTCAAATTGTAGTGCAACACGTGTGTGTGGTCTGCTCCTCAGTAACGGTGTTGCTTTCTGTGAAATGTAGAAGTTTTTTCAAAATTTAGACCAGCTTTTAGGTGCTCTAACTTTAGACAGGACATTTTGCTGTTGCGCACATCGCGTAGCCTGCGCAGCAACTGCGTTTTTTTGTGGATCCCCGCAACTCCCTCATTAGCATATTTGACTAGCAAATCAATGGTGTGTCTAGCGCATTTTTGCGCGGACGGATGCGTCTGTCTAACGAAATTACGCCGGACAAAAAAAAGTAGATTTCTGGCGTAAATCGTTTTCTGAATCGTGTGCATCTAAACGCACGCGCACATTTAGACTTACGCACGCGCAACACCAGTTGCGCAGGCGTAATCGCTCTGTGAATCTGGGCCACTGTGTCTGCAGGAAAATCCATTATCGAAGGTAAATAAGTATGCTACCGATATGTCTGATGAAAATTTTCATTGTACAAGTCGATGCTATACAGTTCAGAGACAAGACATGCAGAAAGTAAAGGAGTTTTAAAAACAGGAAGCGACATTGCAGAGCTTTGAGGTTTATTGGACATTGTTAACACTATTGGGCTCCTCGAATATCAATTTTCATGTATTTATTCTTTATGATGTATACTTGAACAAAGGGATGGTCAGGAATAACATGAGATCACCAAGGACTGTCCAAATCCAAGGATAATAGTTGGTACAGTTAAACCTCGGATTACGAGCATAATCCGTTCCAGGAGTATGCTCGTAATCCAAAGCATATCAAAGCGAGTTTTCCCATTGAAGTCAATGGAAACTCAAATATTTTTTTCCGCATTGACTTCAATTGGATGTAATACCGAATGCGGCCAGAAGTAGGGGGTGCCAGAGAGCGCTGAAAACGTCCAAAAAGGCCAGAGGACACTTCGACTCATTTCCTGTGCCCCCATACCTCAGGCCAAATGAGGTACTGCAAGCCTATTTTGCTTGAATTCTGCTCGTTTTGCGAGTCAACACTCGCAAACCGAGTCAGAATTAAAAAAAAAGTTACTCGCAAATCAAAACACTCTCAAAGCAAATTACTCTTAAACCAAGGTTCCACTGTATTAGGAAAATGTACAACTTATAGTTGCATGATATAGTTGCATTGAAAATTGCACTTACGGAAACAAATGTATTTATCCTAGGGAAAGGGACTTTGTGTCAGGTCACCTGAAGCCAGGTGACAGGTGAGCTGACTGCTGCGGATGGAACCCTGGGTGGTGCAGGAAGGCAGGTCTACTGGGGCACCAACACAAATCCCACAGGGAGCTAGAACATAAGATTCCCCAGGGTGCGGAGTCTAAGAGCCAGCAGGTGTTCACCAGAGCCTCTAGTGGTGAGGATGGACTATGCTGCAGCTGACTCCAGGTCACGGCCCCTAGGGTCTCCCAGCTCACTCTCATGATAGGCTATAGGAGGATAAGCTAAAGGTCGGGGTGACTAGCAGACAAGGTTAAACGGAGAACAGACCAAAGGTCAAGGGTCACAAGCAGGCAAGGATAGTCGAGAATGCGCCAAAGGTCAGGGTTACAAGCAGGCAGTGATGGTTGGGGACACGACAAGATCAGTAACAGAGAAAAACGTAGAGCAAGCAAGCAGGAAACAGGAAACCAAACACACAATATTGCATGGCAAGGCAGGCTTGGGGAACACAGTGTTAAAATGTGGTTCCTGTTGAGGCTAGGGAGGAGCCACACTGAGGGAAGATTACTTAACCATGCAGGTGTGAGAGAGCAAGCCCTAAGGCTGATACACAGACAAGGTAAGAGACAGACAGGTAAGGAAAGTTTTACTGCAAGGTCATGACACTTTGTTTGGAAGCAAAATGGGGTCAGCACAAATAAAAGACCTTGTGAAAAATAAGAACGTTACAGGACATAAGGAGAAAAATGTCTGGAATGTTAATGAATGGGAATATCTACAATTAAAACACCTGGTAAATACCCAAACCCAGCAGAGATGAAAAGAACTTGAGTCCACAGGAAAAGCTATGTAGTACACAAACCCCATTAAGACACATGATCTCAAAAGTATATGGAATCCTGCCAGACCTTGATGCACAAGAGAAACTTTATAGAGAAATGGGAAAAAGAAATAGATATGAAATTTGACGAACAACAAGTATAGAGAATGATAGCAGCTGTACATAATAACGCAACAGACATAAACACAATTAAAATGAACTACAAATGTATCCCAAGATGGCATAAGACCCCAGAAAAAATCTACAAATATAGGAAAGATAAATCCCCACAGTGTTCGAGGTAATGTGGGCAGATCGGAACGACAATACATATATGGTGGGACTGCCCAAAATAAAGGAATACTGGCAGGAAATCCAGGAATTCATAGAAGCAATAACAGGAGAAAAGGTACCTAACAGTATACAGGTGTGTTTATACAGGCGTGTTTATTCCACAAACATTAATTCCAACACTGATAAATGCTGCAAAAGGACTGATACCAAAGAACTGGTTAAGTGCAGGAAAACCGGAAATAAAAGATTGGTTCAAGAGAATCGAAAACTATAACATAATTGAATATTTATGTAGCTGTGACATGGGGCAACTTGACAAATACAACAGAATTTGGAGACAGTGGAGAGAATTTAAAGCTTCGGAGAAATACCTGGAAAAAATTAGAGGACAACAGGGAATGAATTGAGAGAACAAACCATTAGGGGGAGAGGGAATTAGGGTGTGTGTGTGTGGGGGGGGGGGGGGGGTAATGTTCAAAACCAAAAACAGAAGGTAGGGATATTCATTAAGATTTTCATTAAGATTTTAACAATAAAAGTGGTATAATTTGTAGGTAGAAATAAAGAAACAACCGGTAAACCACGATGAGAAACTGAATAAGAGACAATCTTAATGAACAAAATCTGAGTAAGTCTCTGGATATTGTTCTTTCTGAAGTGTTAAAAAAAAAAGATAGGGCCAGATTCAGGTAGATGAGAGTATCTTTCCTCTGGAGTAACGCTTCTCATTTACGTTACTCTGAAGACCCTTTCGGCGCAAGTACTGTTATTCACATAGCAGTTGCGCGTAAACTTGCGCCAGAGTAACGATAATGCGCTGGCGTAACCCGACGCAAGGGGAAGTGGGTGTGATCATATGTAAATGATGGGCGGAGCCCAGCGCAGAGGCTTACGTTCAGCGCATCAACCACGGAGCATGCGCAGTGAGTGAGGCTCCACTCGCCCCCTTTGTGCGCATGCTCACAACTTCCGTCGGCACCACTTCACGGGAAACGTCAGCGCAATGCCTTCCGTTGGGCGTTTAAATGCGCCCGTAGAAGCGCCATTCCGGCACTAAAGTATATCCTGCTCCCCCTCCCCGCAGTGATGTTACTTTTGTTCTGAGATGGCTGCTCCCGTTCCCTGCAAACACACAGGAGAAAGCTGAACTTTAATGGCCAGGAGCTGTCAGCCGTCATCTCGGCTATGGAGACCTATGATGTCTTCCTCCATGGCTGTAAAATTTGACAGACAAGCATGGACAGAGGTGTTGTCCTGCAAGTGGGGGTGCTCAGCTAGCTCTTATCGTCGGTAACGCTGCTGTAGCTGCTCTCCTGCTGACCTGTGACCGTCTGGAGTAAAGATAAAGCAGCCTTTTGTAGAAATAACTTTGCGCCGGACGGACGAGATACGCGCGGCGCATGTAGCCAGCGTATGGTGCTAATCCGTTCGTGAATTGGGAAAAATCCCTCATTTGCATATTTGCAGGGGAAATCAATAGGCGCGACTGATGCGCCCAGCGAAATTAAGCGCTGACGATACTCTGGCGTCGGAACGTTCCGCCGGTCGCAAATGACCCGTTATTGGGCGCATCTAGTTTGGTGGGTATGGGCACATAGAAACGACGGCGCATCATCACAGTTACGCGGCGCATATCGAAATACTCCAGCGCAAGTGTTCCTGAATCTGGCCCATAATTGCAAAATATACATTTTTAAGAGTAATATTTTAACTTGTAGCAGGGATATTTTGATTATTCCAGTTAAAGTCCGACTTTAAGGAATGTTTTCAATTGTGCAATCCTCACATTGTTGAAGGTTTGGAATGTATTTTTCAATATCAACAGATGCACTATATTTCAGATTGATATAATTGCCCTGGACATGTGAATTGAGTTTGGTGGTCTCAGCCCGGCTCCCGGTGGGTGGGCTATGCAAGGTACGCCTGTGCTCAGTACACCCACCCCCCCTCCACAAAAACCACCACACTTGCACGCACACGAAATTGGTTTAAAACACACGCACTTTGGCCATGCGGTCTCCTAAAATAAAGAGAGGCAAAGGACCTACGGGGCTGGCTGGGTGGGCTAGGGCCCCTCACTCCCTCATAGGAGTTGGGCTCCCAAGAGGAGCAGGTAGGGCGGGGTGAGTGGGAGGCCCCCCTTCACACCCGCCATTGCCACCAGGGGCATGGAGAAGGATGGCGATTGCCTCCGGGGGAGGGTCTGCCTACTCCCAACTCCTGCAGTCCGGCTCCTCTCTCTCGAGTTTACGCACAAAAATACACTTTAAAAAAAAAAAAAGATATAATTGCCCTGGGCTCTGAAATGCGCAATAAATGGCAATATAGTTTTTGTAGGAGAGTCTAGAGTGGTGCATATATAGAAAAAAAATATGTTGTTCAAGATTAATTAGGAAAAATTGATTATATGTTTGTAAAATAATTGTGCCGATGGGCTCATTTGTTTATATTGAAATGAAAAGAAATAGGAACTTTGCATTGCACAAGGATATTACCTGTTACAAAACAAGAGAGATATTTAGAATATTATAATTAGGAAATAGATATTCATGCTATGTATTAAGAAAAAAAAAGAGGAAGTTATACACGAAATACCTGTTGCTATGCGGAAGTCCGTAATCTGCCTCTTCCGTAGCTGCGGTCCGTCTTCTTCAAGTGAACGGGGTGTGCTGCTTTCTGGGAACTGTGTGCTTTCCCAGAGAGCAGCCGCCCATTCACAAGTTGGCGCGAGACTCGCGCATGCGCAGGAGGAAACAGGCAGTGTAGCCGTAAGGCCGTAAGGCTTCACTGCCTGTTTCCGTTAGTGTGAATGGCGGTGCGCGACCTCCACCGATCGAGGGATCGGCATCGGGGGGGCCATCAGCGCAGGCGAGTAGGACAGGTAAGTGTCCGTGCTAAAAGTCAGCAGCTACACTGTTAGTAGCTGCTGACATAAAAAAAAAAATTGCAGGTGGAATCCTGCTTTATGTAACAAAAATAATTTGATATTTGAAAAGGTGTTTGAGAGGAAAAATATGCAGGTTGCATGCTCGGATAAGGGTCTGGTATGGATTTTTGGGTGGAATCCCACGCTATTTTTTAATTTATCTTGGTGAGGTGTTCCTTTTAAAATCCATACCAGACCTGAAGGGCCTGATATGGAATTAATTATAGCCAAGAGTATTTCCTTTAGAAATGTAAATTTTGCAGGGACTTTTCAAAGCATGGGAAACATGTGCTACTTTACAGGCATACTATAGACACCCCCCAGGTATTACATTTAATTTAAGCATTATTAAAATCTTTGCTCAGTTTTTTATTTATTTTTTGCATTGATACATGTTCCCTGGGGGCAGGACTCAGGTCCCCAAACACTTTTTATGACAATAACTTGCATATTAACTGCTTGCCGACCAGCCACCGCAGTTATACGGCGGCAGGTCGGCTCTCCTAGGTGAGAGCCCGTAGCTCTACGTCGGCACTTTCGATGGCCACTAGGGGGTGCGTGCGCGCCGGCAGCCCGCGCGCGTCCCCCGCTCGCCCCCGAGTCCTGTGCACGTGCCTGGCGGGCACGATCGCCGACGGGCACACGCGATCGCTCGTTACAGAGCGGGGAATGGGAGCTATGTGTGTAAACACATAGCTCTCATTCCTGTCAGCAGGGGAAACGCTGATCTTCTGATCATACAATGTATGAACAGAAGATCAGTGATTTCCCCTAGTGAGTCCACCCCCCCATACAGTTAGAACACACCCAGGAACACACTTAACCCCTTCCCCGCCCCCTAGTGTTAACCCCTTCACTGCCAATGGCATTTTTATAGTAATCCAATGCATTTTTATAGCATTGATCACTAAAAAAATGCCAATGGTCCCAAAAATGTGTCAAAAGTGTCCGAAGTGTCCGCCATAAGGTCGCAGTACTGAAAAAAAAACGCTGATCACCGCCATTACTAGTAAAAACTACCCCCTATTTTGTAAATGCTATAACTTTTGTGCAAACCAATCAATAAACGCTAATTGCGATTTTTTTTTACTAAAAATATGTAGAAGAATACGTATCGGCCCAAACTGAGTAAAACATTTTTTTTTTAATATTTTTGGGGGATATTTATTACTAGTGTTGAGCAGAATATGCCATATTCGATTTCGCGATATATCTTGAATATATAGTCGAATATTCGAGATATATTCGCTAAATACGAATATTCGTGATATTTTTTTTAAATGGAATGATTGCGAAATTTCGCTATTGCGAATGCAAATGCGAAATTTCGAGAAATGCGGAAGGAGCACTCTGATTGGCTCAGAATATTCGTGATATTTTATAATACCAAATAATTATGAAATTTCGAGAAATGCGGAATGGAGCACTCTGATTGGCTCAGAATATTCGTGATATTTCACAATACAAAAAAATAGCGAAATTTCGAGAAATGCGGAAGGAGCACTCTGATTGGCTCAGAATATTCGTGATATTGCACAATACAAAAAAATAGCGAAATTTCGAGAAATGCGGAAGGAGCACTCTGATTGGCTGAGAATATTTGTGATATATTACAATACAAAATAATTGCGAATATTCGGCAAATGCGGAAGGAGCACTCTGATTGGCTCAGAATATTCTTGCTATTTTATCGTAATTTCGCGAAAATGCGATTGCGATATTTATTGCGCAATTTCGAGACATGCTTTAGGAGCGCTCTGATTGGCTCATTCTGAAATCAAATATTCAAGATATTTTATCGAAATTTCACAAAATGCGAATGAGAAATTGATTGCGAAATTTCGACAGTAACACTCTGAAATCGAATATATGTGTTATTTTAGCTAAAAACAATATTGCGAGTTTCTCGATCGCGCATGCGCGATCGCAATCGCGCGAACAACACGCGACTATTTCCTGGAACTTGGACACTTGCCAGTTTCATTTGCCATAGGAAGTGTGTGTTGGCCAAGTGCCCAGCTTTCCTTTAAAAAATGGTCGGGAGCAACCTGTCAAGAAGTGAGGAAAAGATGCTGATCTGTGTAAGTATTTGCATTACTGTATCTTTAACTGCATTTTAGACTAGTTTAAAAGTTAGTATATAAGATCAGATATTAGTATTTCCCAAACAATTTGTCTCCTGGTGTTACAAAACTACAACTCCCAGCATGCCTGTACAGCTGCAGACACCCTGGTTGGTAAATGTGTATTTAGGCACTTCCTTGCTATTTTGCATAATGAATTTAACATTGTGGACATCGGGCTAATTTTTCAGATTTGGTGTTTACGAGACTAAAACATTTTTTTTTGCTAGAAAATTACTTAAAACCCCCAAACATTATATATATATATTTTTCTAACACCCTAGAGAATGAAATGGTAATCATTGCAATACTTTTTGTCACACCGTATTTGCGCAGCGGTCTTACAAGCGCACTTTTTTTGGAAAAAAATCACTTTTTTGAATTGGAAAATAACACAACAATAAATTTTGCCCAATTTTTTTATATTTTGTGAAAGATAAAGTTACGCCGAGTAAAATGATACCCAACATGTCACGCTCAAAAATTGTGCCCGCTCGTGGCATGGCGTCAAACTTTCACCCTTAAAAATCTCGATAGGTGACGTTTAAAAAATTCTACAGGTTGCTTTTTTTGAGCTACAGAGTAGCTCTAGGGCTAGAATTATTGCTCTCGCTCTAACGATCGCGTCGATACCTCACTTGTGTTGTTTGAACACCGTTTTCATATGCGGGCGCTACTTGCTTATGCGGCACTGTTTCCTAAACGGAGCCTACAGCTGTTGCAAAACAACTCCCCGTTATTACCGGACAGCCATTAACTGTCCAGCCATGCTCCTAGTTAAAGTATATTTGTTGTACAGCTGGTGACGGTGAGCTACATGGTGTATCAGAGCATGCTGGTAGTTGTAGTTTTTAAATAACATCAACTCCATTATTTATTCTAAATTAATTCATTAAAATGTCAAAAAAATGGCAAGATATAAAATCTGTCATGTTACCCCTGTCATTGATTAATAAGGCGAGAATGCTCCCAATGTTGAATACCATAGATTTCCGTCATATATCCATAAGGCTTTAAACAAAATTATTATAATATACTTTGTTCTTCATCTTGCAGACGTTCCTGGAAACAGGGTATGACCAGCTGCTGAGGCAGGCGCAAAAAAAAGAAGTGGTACGCTCCATAATAGAGAAATTAAGCGATCACCATGGCGGCCCACCAGATCGCATGGCCATCCTTAAAAAATGGTCCGACCTAAAGAGGCGCCATATGGACCGGGTCAGGCGTCTCCGTCTTAAATATCACCCAGGTAAGTTATTGCTGACAGTTATGTTTTTTTTTTCTAAAGTGTATTTCGTGCGTGTACTCGAGAGAGGAGCCGGACTGCAGGAGTTGGGAGTAGGCAGGCCTCCCCCAGAGGCAATCTGCCACCTTTCTCCATGCCCCGGGTGACAATGGCGGGTGTGAGGGGGTCCTCCCATACAGCCCATCCTACCTTATCCGCTTTGAAGCCCAACGTGGCAGAGGGACTCCCTATAAGGTAGTGAGAGGATTTGCCCACTCAACCAGCCCCGTTAGTCCTTCACCTCTCTTTTTAGAGACCGCGTGGTCAGAGTGCGTGCATGTTAACCCAATTTCGAGTGCGTGTGTAAGTGTGGTGGTTTTTGTGGGAGGGGGGTGGGCGTACTAAGCGCAGGCTTACCTCGCATAGCACTCCCACCAGGGGCCGGGCTGAGACCACCAAACTCAATTAACATGTAGCCGAGAGCGGGATCAGAACCCCTAGCTGCAGAGGTGAATGGCTTGTCAGCGCAGTGGCAATCGCGTTGACCCACCGCAGCTTCTTTGGTGACAGTTATGTAAGGACATATGTAATTCATGTAAGGGCAGATGTTGTTAACCCAGACGCCATGTTGTGGTAACATATATCACCACCAGCCAAGGTATTCATAGTACTGTTGAAAAAAGACATGGGACAGCAGACAGCAACACAGAAGTTATGTGGGAACATACATTTCCCATTGCTTTGCATGGGACTTTAAACAAAAACCACGACCATCACAAATGGGGGTAGTTAATGGATAAATTAACGATCCTATACTTTAAGTGGACGTATAAGTAACATGTGACCAAGTGTTTTTCAAAATATCTACAGCTGTTATGAAGTAACATGTATTTCCCATAGAGTTGAATGGGACTTTAAAGAAAAACCCCGACCATGGCAAATGGGGGAGGGTAAGGCTTAAATCACCTATCCTATGTTTGTGGCTGACATATAAGTAACCTGTGTGCCAAGTTTCATGTAAATATCTTTCGCCGTTTGGACGTGATGCTGGTACATACATACATACACAGACACGTTGAGTTTTATATATATAGATTCACACTCAATTCCTGTGTTAGGCGTGGGGTTTTCATAGTAATCCCGTGTGATCCATCAGGCCCTTTTTTTAACATGAGATCGTCTGAACAAAACAAAGGAGACAAAAACAGCTCATTTTACCATGGTGGCAGCCCAGCTCACGCTCAGTCCCCTGTAGTGCCCACAAGACCCTTTAATATAACATTTTCCCATTGGTTAACTGTCTATATAAATTAATTTGTATTCATATACAATACAGCAGAGTACACCGAGTTTGCATACGTCATTAGAAAATATTTTTCTAATATATGAACAATTTTTTTATTATAGGAGCTCCGCTACCAGCTGTGCGCACCAAGCGCGCAAGTCGCCAGGCCACTGAGGAGGATGCTGCAGAGGATGCTGCAGAGGAGGATGCTGCAGAGGAGGATGCTGCAGAGGAGGATGCTGCAGAGGAGGATGCTGCAGAGGAGGATGCTGCAGAGGAGGAGAGGGATGAGGAGGAGCAGCCAGGGACCTCACACTCGCCAGCCACAGCTCCTGTTGTGGAGCATGTCCCCCCCCAAAAAAATCCTGAGGATGAGGATATGATGGTCGCTGGAGAGGTCGTGGTCGTTGAAGATCAACTTCCGGTGAGCCTCGCTCAGGAAGGTAAATATATGCACAAAGATTAATAACATTTCAACAATAAAATGTAGATATAAAAATGGACAACATATAAAGCGCACCCGTCAGATTGCAGAACCATAATATGGTATTTATGATAGAAGTATACAGGTAGTGCAGAATTATTAGGCAAGTTGTATTTTTGAGGATTCATTGTATTATTGAACAACAACCATGTTCTCAATGAACCCCAAAAACTCAATAATATCAAAGCTGAATATTTTTGGAAGTAGTTTTTATTTTGTTTTTAGTGTTAGCTATTTTAGGGGGATATCTGTGTGTGCAGGTGAGTACTATTACTGTGCTGAATTATTAGGCAACTTAACAAAAAAAATATATATACCCATTTCAATTATTTATTTTTAACAGTGAAACCAATATAACATCTCAACATTCACAAATATACATTTATGATATTCAAAAACAAAACAAAAACAAATCAGTGACCAATATAGCCACCTTTCTTTGCAAGGACACTCAAAAGCCTGACATCCATGGATTCTGTCAGTGTTTTGATCTGTTCATCCTCAACATTGCGTGCAGCAGCAACCGCAGCCTCCCAGACAATGTTCAGAGAGGTGTACTCTTTTCCCTCCTTGTAAATCTCACATTTGATGATGGACCACAGGTTCTTCTCAATGGGGTTCAGATCAGGTGAACAAGGAGGCCATGTCATTAGTTTTTTTCTTTAATACACTTTCTTGCCAGCCACGCTGTGGAGTACTTGGACACGTGTGCTGGAGCATTGTCCTGCCTGAAAATCATGTTTTTCTTGAAGGATGCAGACTTCTTCCTGTACCACTGCTTGAAGAAGGGGTCTTCCAGAAACTGGCAGTAGGACTGGGAGTTGAGCTTCACTCCATCCTCAACCCGAAAAGGCCCCACAAGTTCATCTGTGATGATACCAGCCCAAACCAGTACCCTGCCACGAACTGTGGATTGTCACCTGCCATTTCACCTTCCACGTCACCTACCACAAATTGTCCACTGGCCACGTCACCTGCCACGTTACCTGCCACAAGACCTAGAGCAGAACAAAACCTAAATACACCCCTGTTCTCTTGCCACAACTGTACTCCAAATATGCGCTTTTAAATAGTATACATACATGTTGCAGTTCTGTCAGTTTATTGTGTCTACTTTTACTTTATAGGGAATAAAATAGTGACAAGATGGCGATCTTTATGAGACCGCTACAGGCGGGATCTCAATGAGGAGGCAAATGCTCGGAGCGGAGCAGGAGCGTCGAAGTATAAAAAAGGGACGTTCTTTGAAATGCTGGACTTCTTACGTAATGTGATGAGCTTAAGAAGGTAAGTTAAAAAAATAGTTAACACCATAACTTAACCACTTGTCCACCGCCCACCGTCAAATGACGGCGGGCGGAGGACTCCATTGTTCTGACAGGACGTCATATGACCAGATGTATTCTAATAACTCCTCTGTATTGACCTTTAACCCATCTATCAATGAATAATTTACAGTACTGCCAGTAACATTTCGAACACTGAAGAGGACACAGATATTGAGAATACACAGCAGGAGGGAGAGATGGAAGATGAGGAGAGACATCCAACTCCTCTTGAAGACCCACCAGTGGCAGCAACAGGCATGCCACCAAGACAACTTGTGCCTGTAAGTATCATATATCAAATGACTCTTGTTGAAATCTTTAAAGAATAAAATGTGCTAATAATTAATCTTCCACCCCTCAGGTTCGTTCTATTTCCACCACTTCAAGGGGAAAAAAACAAAAAAAAAATGTCGATGAGGCAATGATTAATTTTATGGAGGAGATGAGAGGCATGAGACGACCTGACAATGATCCGTTTGCTGACCCTACAAATGAGGATGCCTCTTTTCTACGTAGTCAGTATCACCAAATGCAAAAGATTCCACCCAACACCAAAATAGACGCACACCTCGCAATTGCGAGTTTTATTGGGTTGTGTGTGAAGGCGTCTATATCCGGCGACCCATTGCCCCCAGTTATCCCCCCTCCCCAACGCCCATTCCATCAAGAGCATGCCCCACCTACTTCTTTTAGTGGTCAGCATTACCACCCGGCCATTGTTCACCATCACCAACGTGCCCCACCCACCACAACCCAAAATTTTGGACCCCCACCCCAAACACCCACATATGATTCCACTTCTTCTCAGGCCACTGCATATGCCAGTTCTTCCCAACCGTACTCTAGCTCCCCCAGTCCTTATTATACGAACCTTTGAGTTTTGTTAATTTTTTTTGTTTATCCTTTTATGTTACAATTATTGCCGTGTGTCCTCTGGCCATATGTTTTGGATTGTTTTTATGTTTTAATAAGTCTTTTATAGTGTATGTTTTGCGGTCATAAAAATAAAGGTACTTGACTGCTTTGAAAAGCTTTGTTTTTTTGGACTTTATACAAATAGAAAGAAAGTGATGCAAAAAGATGACGATGTTAGGGTCATGATAATGAGACTATGAGAATGAAAGCATATATTGATATAAATGACAAAACTGCAATACTAACGAGATAAAGTAGTATTTTTTTCAAAGTATTTCATTAACATTTTCTGTGTGACAAAAAAGATCATGCAGGTTAGCATAAAGGGGTCAAACATTGTACTACGAAGTTGCACATAGTAAAGTGCCTCGTGACTGTTTTTTCACATGCTGATACTGCCACGGAACCTCTCCTTCTGGTCACATGAAAAAATTTGCAAAATGATCACGCATGAGAAGAGCAGAATTGTTCGGTCGCAGTCCGGAAAAGCGTACAGAAGGTAAGTCAATCTCGTCCTCTTCTTCAACACTAATTCCTTCTTTCTCACGTATTATATTATGGAGGACACAGCATGCTTGGATTGCTAGTTGGGCATTCTCCACGCTCAGTTGAATTGCAGTGTGAAATATGCGCCACTTGCTGCTCAAAATGCCAAAGGTGCATTCAATAAGGCGCCTTGCCCGACTCAGGCGATAATTGAAATTTTTTTTGGGGGTTGTTAAATTCTGCCTGGCATAAGGCCTTAGAAGATGCTGGGAAAGTCCAAATGCCTCATCAGCTACAAGCACATGTGGCATATCTGGCCCTACAGTTCCTGGAAGAGGTTTGTCTGATGGCAAATTAAAGTGGCCCTCTAGTAGTCTTCTCCCCATTTGCGATGCTGAGAAGACTCTTGAGTCTGCATTTGAGCCATACGCCCCAATATCGACAGCTACAAACTTATAATTACTGTCACAGATTGCCATTAATACAAGGGAAAAGTATTTTTTATAATTGTAAAATTGAGAGCCAGATCCAGGTGGCATCTGAATTCTGATATGTTTCCCATCCAGGGCTCCAACACAATTAGGAAATTGAGTTTTCTTCCAGAAAGCTTTGGCAATTTCCTGCCACATGCATGTATCAGGAACAGGCATTGCTGTAGACCGAAGCTCCTCCCATATAGCTTCACAGGTGTCATGCACAATTCCAGAAATTGTTGATGTTCCCAACAAAAAAAAATGGCTTAGGGACGTATAAGATACTCCAGATGCAAGAAACCTAGGAAGAGTAGAAGAAATTATGAAAGGAATCCAACATTACACTAGACATAATCAAGCACAAAGGCTGGCTGGCTGGCTTACCTGAGGGTAAGGAGAAGTCGCTCCTCTGGAGGCACAGAACGTCTCATGTCTGTGTTCGTCCTGTCTAAACGGGTATGCAACTTTTACAGCAAAAATTGAAATGTTGGAACCGTCATTCTAGTAAAATTAAAAAAATTCTGAGGGAAGCGTCGCAAATCTGCGTAGTGCAGAGCAAAAAAACCCTCAGTTGGCCTCTTGAGCAGCATAGGATGTGTCCAGTACCTGCGTCTCCTCGCAGACATCTTCCTGGTCCTGCTTTTTTGTCTCCTCAAATAGTACAGCATGACAAATGAGGTCACATGCTCATAATATCTCCCCAAATCCATTGTTATAAGCAGTACAGTAGAGCAATGTATCAGGAAGCACAAAGCCTGCTAACACAAAGCAATATCGAAAGCACAATGCACGCTGGGGAAACAAAGAATCATGGGAAAATTCTTCAAAGCTGATTAAATAAAGTTCTAAAACAAAAAAAAACGGATAAAAAAACGGATGAAAAAACGGACGAAAAACGGACCAAAAACGGATCAAAAACAGATGTAAACGGACGGAAAACGGATGAAAAACGGAAGAAAAAACGGATCAACTGAAGGGAAAAAAACGGACCTAAAAAACGGTCCGCACGTGTGAAAGGACCCTTACAGCTGTGAGGACTTTTAATTACCTCAGCGCCTCCAAGGAAACCAATGTAAACAAATGCAAACACACTCTTGGCAGATTCTCAGATCCTGGATTTATTTTTTAATAATTGTCCTTCAAATTGTTCTATCTTAAAAACTAGAAATCTCACAGTGAATGCAGTGTAAAAAATGTGGGAGGAGATACCGTTTAAAATTTGGCTATAATAAGAATAATATATATGTGAGATAACAATAAGTGCTCTTGCTATGCAAGACCACTTAACTATCACACAGGCAGCATTTACAAGCAGTATTGGTAATATTACTAGATAGCATCTAAACACGTGGGCAGGACTTTACAGCATCAGTAGTGACCATAGTAGTCAATAGTGTCAAATAACTAGTGACATAGGTGTCGTGAGCAGCAGCAGTATTAGTAACATTAGACAATATAGTGTCAAATCACTCGGGAAAGAGGTGCCATGAACAGCAGCAGCAGCAGTGGTAATAGTAGTATAGAGTGGCAAATAACTTGTGACATAGGTGTCTTGACTGATCCAGAGGACTCATGGGAAAAAGTCATGTGGTCAGATGAGATCATAATATAACTTTTTGGTCATAATTCCACTAACCGTGTTCGGAGGAAGAAGAATGATGAGCACCATGCCAAGAACGCCATCCCTACTGTGAAGCATGGGGGTGGTAGCATCATGCTTTGGTTTTTTTTTTTCTGCACATGGGACAGGGTGACTGCACTACATTAAGGAGAGGATGTCCGGGGCCATGTATTGCGAGATTTTGGGCAACAACCTCCTTCCCTCAGTTAGAGCTTTGAAGATGGGTCGAGGCTGGGTCTTCCAACATGACAATGACCCAAAGCACACAGCCAGGATAACCAAGGAGTGGCTCTGTAAGGAGCATAACAAGGTTCTGGCGTGGCCTAGCCAGTCTCCAGACCTAAACCCAATAGAGAATCTTTGGAGGGAGCTCAAACGCCGTGTTTCTCAGCCACAGCCCAGAAACCTGACTGATGTAGAGAAGATCTGTGTGGAGGAGTGGGTCAAATATCCCTCCTCCAGTGTGTGCAAAGCTGGTGAAAAACTACAAGAAAGGTTTGACCGCTGTAATTGCAAACAAAGCCTACTCTACCAAATATTTACATTGATTTTCTCAGGTGTTCAAATAATTTGTTTCAGCACTGTAAATAGATCAGGGAATGCATGACAAGGGACCCTTCAGCGCCCTGAACCGACGACGGGTGCCAGAAAGTCACCACCGATCCAGGACTCATTCATCTTTATGAATGTGAGTCTGTCCACCGAGTCTGTGGAGAGACGGGTCCTCTTGTCCGTGACCACCCCACCTGCCGCGCTGAATGTCCGCTCAGATAGTACGCTGGAGGGGGGGCAAGACAATAGCTCCAGCGCATACTGAGCGAGCTCGCGGCAGGTGTCCAATCTGGCAACCCAGTACTCCATGGGGTCGTCGGTATGCATACTCTCAGAAGCACCGGCGGACGCCATGTAATCTGCCACCATGTGGGCCAGCCACTGGTGGTGACTGCTTCTGCTGCTGCTGGTACTGGGTCACTCCGATTGGAAGAACATCCTCATCTCTTCCATTAGGTCCCCTGCTCGGCTGCTGCTGGGTGCAGCCACCTGCTGGGTGAGATGAGGGGGGACAACTGGAGGCCGGGGAGTCGCCTGCTCCAACCGGCTGACAATGCCTGCCTGCAGTTCCTCCATCCGGCGCTGCCTCCGGCTGGCTGGGATGAACTGCTCCACTTTCCCCTTGCACCTGGGATCCAAAAGGGTGGCCATCCAATAATCATCCCTGTCCTTGATGGTCTTAACCCGGGGGTCCCTCCTGAGGCATCTCAGCATGTGGGCAGCCATGGGGAAGAGCGCAGCCCGCTGTGACTCCTCACTGCTGCCCAGGTCAATGAGGTCAGACTCTTCATCCCTGAGGCGCTGCTGCTCACGCTCAGAGATGCCCAACCCCCGGACTATAGGTGCCCCCAACACCGGCTCTCCCTCCTGACCAGGCCCTGACTCCAGGACGACACCAGCAACCTCCTCATCATCATCATCATCCTCCTCCTCCTCCTCCTCCTCCTCCTCGTCCTGGCCCTGGTCTCGGTGGAGCAGTGCTGCCTCCTCCTGCTCCACCAAGGCACTCTCCCCAGCTTCGAGCAGTCAATCTAGTGTCCTCTCCAGCACGAACACTATAGGGAGCACGTCATTGAGGCCGACATGCTCCCTGCTGACCATCTTGGTCGCCTGCTCGAAAGGGCCCAACACCTGGCAGACCTGGTGTATCTGCCCCCACTCCGCACAGGTGATGTACGGGAGTGTTGGTGCTGGCCCGGCAGTGGGTTGCTCCAGCAGGTACTGCCTCACCGCCCTTCGCTGCTCCCACAACCTCTCCAGCATGTGGAGGGTGGAGTTCCACCACGTCACACTGTCCAAAATCAGCCTGTGAGGGGGCAGCTTGTTGACCCGCTGCCACTTGGACAGGGACGCGGTAGCGGTTGGGGAGCGCCTGAAGTGGCTGGCAATCCTACGCACCCTTGGCACAATGTCACTCAACCCGGGATAGGTGCGCATGAACTTCTGCACCACTAGGTTGAGGACATGTGCTAGACAGGGCACGTGGGTCAGACTGCCAGCCTGAAGGGCGGAGAGTAGGTTGCTGCCGTTATCACAGACAACCATACCTGCCTGGAGCCTTCGGGGTGTCAGCCACTTCTGGACCTGAGCCTGAAGTGCGGTCAGCACTTCTTGTCCAGTGTGTCTCCGGTCCCCTAAGCTAACAAGCTGGAGCACGGCCTGACAGCGCACGTGCACCACACCTGAGTAGCTACGGGGGCGCTTGCTGGGAGGCTCAGCAGCTGCGGAGACAGAGGCTTGACGGAGACCAGCACTTCTCCCCTGGACACCCCGGGGCGGCACCACCAAATCTGTTGCCGCCGATCCCTCCCCGGCGCCTTGGAGGGAAACCCAATGGGCAGTGAAACTTATGTAGCGCCCCTGCCCATGCCTGCTGGTCCAGCCATCCATTGTCAGATGCACCCTGTCGCTGACAGCGTTATCCAGCGACAGGGTTACATTGTTCACAATGTGCGGGTGTAGGGCAGGGACACCAGTCCTGGCAAAGAAATGGCGGCTGGGGACACGCCATTGGGGTTGGGCCTGCTCCAACATCTGTCTGAAGGGGTTGCTGTCCACGATGTTGAAGGGCAGAAGATGTTGGGCAATAACCCTTGCCAGGAGCCCATTGAGGGAACGCACACGTCGGTCTCCGGTGGGGAAGGGAGTGCTGCGTTCAAAGGCGTCTGAAATCGTCGTCTGGCGCCGGACGGCAGTGCGGGACACAGACGCGGAGGGTGCTGTCAAAGTAGAGGTCTGGGTGTCAGTACCAGTACCACTACTAGAGGGAGCGGGGGGGCATGACCTGCTGGGAAGAGATGAAGCTGTGGCAGGGGCTGCTGTACCCTGCTCACTTGTGGTGGTGGCGCTGCTACCACCACCGCGCTTCATCTCGTCATGCACCCGCCAGTGGTTAATCCTCAGGTGCTGGTTCAGGGCTGTGGTACCCACCCGAGCCAAATGCTTCCCTCTCTTCACCCTGACTGAACAGATCCGGCAGATGGCCACTAGAGGGTTGTCTGCCACCAGGGTGAAGTAGGCCCAGACAGGTGACTTCAGCGCCACCCTCCCGTCAGATGGGGTGACGCTGACTTGCACCTGCTGGGACTCGGTGCGCACAGGTGGAGCTGCCTGCTGCTGCTGCTGCTGCTGCTGCTGACACCTCCTGCTGCCATGTCCAGTGGAGACCCTGACACTGGTCTCCCTGGTGGTGACCTGGCGCACCATTTCCCCAGGGTGCCTACCTTCCCCGTCGTCACTGACGCAGTGAGCCGACGAGCCAGATGGCAACCATGATGGGTCACCCTCCTCATCGCCCCCAGAGATGTCAGACCAAGGGCTGAGATGTTGTAGTCTGAGGGAACCAGCTGACATGGAGCCGATAGCCTGGCTCCGCTGTCCCCTCACCCACGCCTGGGTCTGACTAGGTGCTGCTGTTTCCTGCACCAAAACAGCAGCACCACTTTGAAGGGATGTCTCTGGGATACTGACAGCAGGTATCCCATCCTCCTCGTCCATCCCTTCAAAAAGGTCCTGAGCATCAGGACAGAGCTGGAGGTCTGCCCGATGCATGGCCTCCCCCAAGAGATCCCTCTCACTGTCGCTGTCGAACAGTAAGATGCTGGACTCTTGGGGGCTGGGGGGGGTACTACAGGCACCGGTGTAATGGTGGAACTACTGGGAGTCGGGACCGACGACTCAGTGGCACTGCTGTGCCCCATGTAGTCCACCACTACTTGAGCCTGAGATGGCAATATCGGGCGGCTGCCCGATGTAAAAAAATCCTGCATGAGGCGGAGTCCCCTTCCACCCGATCCTCTACCACTAGTAGGGGCACGAGAGGTACCCCGTGCTGGCAGCGACCCAGCACTGGGAGTAACTCCCCTACCCCTGCTGCCACGGCCACGGATGCCGCTCATGATTGCTGATGTGTGTGGGGAGGGTAAACTTTATTGGGGGGGGGAAATGTGTGTAAAATGTTTTTTTGTGTTTTTTTAAAAGACAGGCACGCAGACAAAGACGTACACAGACAGCTACTAAACTATAATAAAACTAGTACACCAAAGACAAGGACTACAAAAAAAAAAAAAATTGCACTACACAAACACTAACTGCTTACACAAACGTATATGACTATAAACTAAAGCTAATTGTTTTTTTTTACACACTAACTGACAAGGACTACAACTACAAAAAAAAACACTAACTAATAACTTTTTTTTTTAACCACTTAAGGACCGCCGCATGTACATTTACGTCGGCAGAATGGCACCGACAGGCACATCAACGTATACGTTGGTGCCTTGGGGGGGATCGGACCCCCCCCCCCGTACATGCGGCGGTCCGCGCGGCTGCAGGAGCGATCCGACAAGTGGGGGCGGCTATCCGTTTTCATCCGCCCCCTCCGGATCGCTCCCAGCCAATGCGCGCGCCCGCCTGACCTGTCACTTCCTCCTCCTGTGTAAACACAGGAAGGAGGAAGCGACGTGATCTCTCCCTCGGCGTTTGTTTCAAGCGCCGCTGAGGAGAGATCACTACAGAACAAGTAAGTCCTGCACCAAACAGCACACTGACACACACACAAACACATTTAACCCCCGCGATCGCCCCCCCCCCTCCCCCCTGTCACAGTGTCACTGAATGCAGTAATCATACATGTATGATTACTGTATTTAGTGTCAGTGTGACAGACAGTGTGACAGTCAGTCAGTGTTAGTGTCAGGGTAGCCCCCCCACCCCCCCCAATAAAGTTTTAACCCCTTGATCACTGCCCTAGTTAACCCTTTCACTCCCTATTGCCAGCGTCACTAAGCGATCATTTTTCTGATCGCTGTATTAGTGTCGCTGTTCCCGCTAGGTAGCTAATTTTTTTTTAATGCGATTTTTTTTTTACTAAAGACATGTGGCTAAATAAATTTTGGCCTAAACGTTTGACTAAAATTTAGTTTATTGGTTTTTTATTATAACAAAAAGTAAAAAATATTGATTTTTTTTCAAAAATGTCGCTCTATTTTTGTATATAGCGCAAAAAATAAAAATCGCAGAGGCGATCAAATACCACCAAAAGAAAGCTCTATTTGTGAGAAAAAAAGGACGCAAATTTTGTTTGGGAGCCACGTCGCACGACCGCGCAATTGTCTGTTAAAGCGACGCAGTGCCGAATCGCAAAAACCCCTTGGGTCATTTGCCAGCGTATTGGTCCGGGTCTTAAGTGGTTAAACACAGACACTAAACACACACTAAAGTAAGCTAGCTGAAATAAATGTACAGTTAACAGTATGTACACTTACTATACAGAAATCAAACTAAACTGAACAACACAAAACTTCGCTTTTACAAAACCTCTTGGGCCTTTTGCTTTGAAAATGAGCAAAAGCTAATCAGGAAAATATGCACTTAAATCAATAAGAAGCAATCAAAAGCTAAGCTGCAAGATACTACAGTAACACAAGCTGAACAAGACAGCACAAAACTTAGCTTTTAAAAAGCTCTTGGGTGTATTGCTTTGAAAAAAGCAGTTTATAAACTGGAAAATATCCACTGGAATCACTAAGTAGCAAATAGCAACGATGAAGCACAATGCTGATGATGCAAGATGCAAGATGCAAGATACCAGCAAGATGCAAGATACCAGCAAGATAACAGCAACACAGACACAGTCTCCACACTATCAAGCCAACTTCTGAATCTGCAATGAAATGCTGCTGGGAGTGACCTTATATAATGCCCGTGCAGGCAGGTTCCTATTGGTTGCTAACCTATGACGAGTGTGGAAGGAGAACTCTGATTGGCTCTGATACAAAAGGGCGGAGTAAATAATCGCGCAATATTCCGATTGCCGAATATTCGCATTGCGAATATTCGGCAATATAAAAAGATCGCTTCAGCTACTCGAACCAAGGTCTCTAATCATAACAGCAATGCTTTTAGACGTCGAAGGAGATCACTAGGATGTGATCTGTTTTAAAAATGAACCTGAAATAATCGCTCTGAGGCGGCAGATAGGGCGGAGGAAATAATCGCGCGATATCGCTATTGCCGAATAATCGCATTGCGATTTTTCGGCAATATAAAAGGATCGCTGCAGCTACTCGGCCCAAGGTCTCTAATCATACCAGCAATGCTTTTACACGTCGATGGGGATCTCTAGGATGTGATCTGTTCTAAAAAAAAAATTGAAAAAATACGAATATTCGAAATAGCGAATATTCACCGCGAAATTCGGAATATATCGCGAATACTCCAATATGCCATATTCGAGCCGAATATTCGCAATACGAATATTCGTGAGCAACACTATTTATTACAGAAAAAGTAAAAAATATTGCATTTTTTTTCAAAATAGTCGCTCTATTTTTGTTTATAGCGCAAAAAATAAAAACCGCAGAGATGATCAAATACCACCAAAAGAAAGCTCTATTTGTGGGAAAAAAAGGACGCCAATTTTGTTTGGGAACCATATCGCACGACCGCGCAATTGTCCGGTAAAGCGACGTAGTGCCGAATCACAAAAAGTGCTCTGGTCGTTGGGCAGCAATAAGGTCCGGGGGTTAAGTGGTTAACCTTTAAAATAAGCACTTTTGATTTCTCCCATAGACTTTTAAAGGGTGTTTCGCGGCTTTTTCGAATTTGCAGAGAACACCCCAAATTGGTCGCTGTTCGGCAAACGAGCGAACAGACAATGTTCGAGTCAAACTCATGCATTCTCACCATCCAAGAAGTAATTAGCACTCTTAGGCCTCATACACACGAGCAGACAGATTTGTTCAAATCGGTCGGGCCGACCGATTTGAACAAATCTGTCTGCTGGGGACATATTGGTTTGATCATGTACACACGATCAAACCAAAATCCCCGCCGCCAGACGGCGCGGTGACGTGGCGGTGACGTTGACGCCACCACGTCACCGCACCAGGAAGTAAAACACTTCCGCGCATGCGTTGAAACCATTCGGCGCGTGTGCGAGAAGACATATCTGCTGGTAAGCGTACTAACCAACAGACATGTCGGGCGGACGGGTTCCCAGCCGACAGATTGGTAAGCATGCTTTCCAATCTATCGGGTGGCCAAATCCGTCTGTTTGCCCGTACACATGATCGAATCTGTCTGCTGAAACGGTCTAGCAGACCGTTTCCAGCAGACAGATTTGATCGTGTGTACGAGGCCTCAATGATCACTGCCAAATGGAATGGCTATGTTCTAAAGCTCATCTACATACTCCGAGATTATACAAATCCTGGTATCTGTGGCTCCTTGATCTGAGGTATACCCTCATGATCTGATTTAGTCATAACCTCAGGATCCTGCAAGTCTTTCACTAACCTCTCTATGGAATAGGCTGCAAAGCCTCCCTTCTGCTCCCAAGACTATTTTAATTCTTATGATCTTCCAGGACTATACATTAAGAAATTTGACATTATGTCACTCTGCACACCCCGTGTGTATAACTTATGCTCTCTGCTTGTTTTTATGCTTTCTACTTTATCTTATGCTGTAATATCATACCACCGCAATATCGCTTTATCCACAAGCTTTATGTCATTACTTTAAGCTTAATGACATATGTTAATGAGTGATTAACTTATATAGCACTACAAATGCGAACTGAATCGCCTCAAGGCGCTTGGCATCCATTTTCCTTCTGTTTATCCCTCAGAATAGGTGGGTCTTGAGTTTTTTTCTGAAGGCCAGGTGATCAATTTCCGTTCGGGTGTTAGTCGGTAATGCGTTCCACAGTTGAGGTCCCTGAAAATTAACGTTCTCCTTTGGTCTTGTAGCAGGCTTTGGGGATTTGTAGTAGTTTTTGGTTAGTTGATCGAGGAAGTTGATTGGGGTTTTGGTGTTTTATTTTCTGACTTAAATATTGGAGTGTGCTTCTGTTTTTCATATTAACCACTTCAGGACAGCCGCACATCGGCTGTTTGAAGGGGGATATATTTGTTATGGCAACAGCTAGCTGCCATAACCCAGGTATCCTCTTCTTCAGCCGTCGGTCCGATTTCTGAAAATGGTGGTTTCTTCGGGGAGATTCGCCACAAGATCACCTTCATCAGCGGCAGGAGAGTGCCCCCCTTCCGCCGCTCTCCTGTGCCCTCCATCGGCAGCGGTGGAGGTGATTGGGTCCTTCTGGTGGCTGGGTAAAGAGACGAGTGAGGGGAATATGGCCCCCACCTGTCTCCATACCATAGCAGGGCAGAAGTGACGTCAAAACGTCACCTCCGACCATTTTTTTTTTTCAAATGCAATTTTTATTTTTTTATTTTTATTGCAATTTAGTGTAAATATGAGATATGAGGTATTTTTGACCCCAGATGTCATATTTAAGAGGCCATGTAATGCTTTCTTTCTATTACAGGGGATGCTCCTTGAAATATAAATAACAATTACAACATTTTTGTTTGAAAGAACAGTGTAAAAAAGAAAAGGTAAAATAAATAATATTTTTTTTTCAAACACGCACTGTCCCGCCAACCTTACGTGCAGAAGGGAACGCATTCATAAGCAGGGCTCACAGATGAAAACGGTGTTCAAACCACACATGTGAGGTATCACCATGATCGGTAGAGCACGAGAAATACTTCTAGCTCAAGATATCCTCTGTAATTTAAAAAATGAAACCTGTAGAATTTTTTTAAACATCATCTATGGAGATTTTTAAGGGTAAACGTTTGTCGCCATTCCACGAACGGGCACAATATTGAAGTGTGACATGTTGGGTATCAATTTAATCATCGGAACATTATCTTTCACAATATGAAAAAAAATTGGGCTAACTTTACCGTTGTCTTATATTTTTATTAAAAAAGTGTATATTTTCCCCAAAAAGTGCGCTTGTAAGACCACTGCGCAAATACGGTGTGACATAAAGTATTGCAATGACTGCCATTTTATTCTCTAGGGTGTTAGAAAAAAATGTATAATGTTTGGGGGTTCTAAGTAATTTTCTAACAAAAAAAGGGTTTATAACTTGCAAAATGACAAATCTCAGAAAGAGGCTTGGTGGTTAAAGCACATCCTTGTACTGTTTGTATCTTAAGAAAATTTTCAATAAAAATCTTATTAAAAAAAAAAGAAAAACAATGTGAAAAATTCACTGGAATGCATTGAAAACACATCAAAAATGCATCCCCAAGGCATCTGGGCTGCATTTCTGTGGTGTGAACTGGACCTTATAAATTGGTCTCCCAATGAAACAGTGATAATCAGATTAATATTCAGAACTTCAGCACAGTTCATGTTTTCAAAAACATAATTTAAAATGATCCTGTGTGGGCAAAACATTGTTTTATGTCTTCAAAACGTGCTTGAATTTTTTGTGTCGTTTTTCAAAATGTCATTTTTTGTGTCATAAAAAGTGATCGTGTGTGGGCAAAACAAAGTTTAAAATGACGTTTTTAAACCCGCGCATGCTCAGAAGCTAGTTATGAGACGGAGCTTCAATGGAACAGAGTGCCGTCGAACGTGGTGTACGTCACCACGCTTTGCTAGAGCATTTTGGAAAAACGATGGTGTGTATGCAACGTCGTTTTGGAAAATGAAGTTTGAAAAACGTCGTTTTGTTTCGTCACATAAAATGTCGTTTTTTTTCATCACAAAAAGTGATCGTGTGTACGCGGCATAAGCATTTAACAGCATTACTGTCCTAAATTAGTTAATTAAATCTTAAATTATTTTGTTTATATTAATTAAGTTGCAAACATTTTCAAAAATTATGCTTTCAGTCTCTATCATAATTACTAAAGTATATATCATTTTTGACTGTTTAGAGCTTTGTATTTTTAACACTTGTGTAGAAACCCTCACCTGTGAGCAAAATGTAGTACAATTGTATTATTACAGGCTTTTTTTATACATATATTCTCATTATTGTCACCATTTGTCTTTTTTCTTCAAAATCTTCACACACAATTAAATTGAATGGGAACTCATGGGAAATATTCAAGCAAAGCTTTCAGTGAATGGGTCCCATGTGTGCAATAGAGTTTAATATTCTGACATTTCTAGAATTTCATTCTGTGTCCAATTAATTTCCTACCCCTTTTCACTAACTCATATTATCTGAAGGATTAAGCCACCATCACAGGGTTTTAATAAGAATAAAATGCAATGAATAAGTTTGGTTCTGGTTCTATTCTCAGAATTTGATCAGACCTTTGTCAAACAATGCACAACAATTAGTGTAAAATAACATTATTATTTAACCTAAAGTCACAAAGTTTTTAAAATAGATTTTACGGTGTCGACTAGATGCTATATATACTGTATGTCATTATGTAACTTTGTATTATTTGAAGGGACCTTGACAGATGAAATTACATTATTTACACAAGTTACTTGGATAATAGATGCTAAATATCGGAGAAGAAAAGAAAGTCAGGGGTCCTGTGAATATTTTTTTTTTCCCTTTGGACTAAGGGCTTCAGTCAAGCCGATCACTTTGTGTTGGGATTGTAAAGATGTTATAATAATCAATAACCAGTTTTCTACAGGAATTTCTTCAGGAATCACGTTGCATAAACTACATTAGCCAAATATGGTAGCATATCAATTGAGCCTTAGGTCATGGGTGAGAGATGAGAACCTGAGAAGTGGCCTTACAGTATTAGGACCAAGTACTGTGACCAAAAATGTAACAGACTAATATTAATTGGAAAGTGACAAAGGCAACTT
Source organism: Rana kukunoris (assembly GCA_029574335.1). Classification (NCBI taxonomy): domain Eukaryota; kingdom Metazoa; phylum Chordata; class Amphibia; order Anura; family Ranidae; genus Rana; species Rana kukunoris. Next base: position 132,096,124 of record CM056051.1, read on the forward strand.
TCTGCTCCAAGATAAGGTGAAACAAGTAAACCATAGGTTTGGAGGGGAGTAACATGGATCAGATGGCTAAAGGGATCATGGAAATAGGAGAAGGGGAAGATGAGCCAACAGAATGGGGAGAGAGATAATATAAAAGGGAAACAAAAAATGAAATGGAGGGAGTGGGAAGGGGGACAGTGATCCTGGACATGAACCTAGTTCCCAAATATCCCTGTAGGTAGCTATAACATCATGAGCATGGCTTGGTCCGTTTAAAAAAAATTTAGGTAATCCAAAGGGAAATCTAGGGAAATTTCATGAATTCCTGATAACAATACCTTTTTTGATCCTGAAACCTTGTAAATAAGTTTTACCCAGTGAAAGCAGAGAAGTTATGATTTTCATGCTGAGACTGTTTGCGTTGCAGCTATAAAAATAAATGTGGCCAATTTACATTGATGTTTAGATAAGCCATCTAATCATGCAGGGGAGTTATCCATGGACTGTGCTGTAGCCTCACATAGAATATGAATGAGCTAAAAAAAAAAAAAAAACAAGCTGCACAGTGGAGGTAAGTATGACATGTTTGTTATTTAAAAAAAAAATAGGAACCTTTGGTATCACTTTAAAGAGGCCAGCGTCCTTTAGACCCACCTTCTTTTTTGAGCAGACCCGCCTCCCCCATTTTGGTGCCTCTTTTTGATCTATTAACCTTTTTGCTTTTGAAATCCCCTGTGAAAATAACAATTGTTTTGACTATTGCTGGTGGTTATTCTGTTGTTGCCAGTACTGTATGTATTAAAATTATTATATCTGTGAATATCCATTACCCTGGCCCCATCCTAAGCGCCAGTTAGAAGGGTGTTCAGTAATATACAGTATATCACATAAGTGAGTACACCCCTCACATTTTTGTAAATATTTTATTATATCTTTTCATGTGACAACACTAAATAAATTACACTTTGGTACAATGTAAAGTAGCGCGTGTACAGCTTGTGTAACAGTTTACATTTACAGTCCCTTCAAAATAACTCAACACACAACCATTAATGTCTTAACCGCTGGCAATAAAAGTGAGTACACCCTAAGGGAAAATGTAAAAATTTGGCCCAAAGTGTCAATATTTTGTTTGGCCACAATTATTTTCCAACACTGCCTTAACCCTCTTGGGCATGGAGTTCACCAGAGCTTCACTGGTTACCACTGGAGTCCTCTTCCACTCCTCCATGATAACATCAAGGAGCTGAAGGATGTTAAAGACCTTGTGCTCTCCCACCTTCCATTTTTGTAGATGCCCCACAGATGCTCAATAGGGTTAAGGTCTAGAGACATGCTTGTCCAGTCCATCACCTTTGCCCTCAGCATTTTAAGCAAGGCAGTGGTTGTCTTGGAGGTGTGTTTGGGGTCATCATCATGTTGTAAAATTTCCCTGTGGCCCAGTCTCCAAGGGAGGGATCCTGCAAGGGATCCTACTCAGCTTCAGTATGTCACAGCACATGTTGGGAATTATGGTTCACTAAATGAACTGTAACTCCCCAGTGTCGGCCCTCACCCCTGTTCAAGGGTAGTTGTTTGAGATTGATGTAGAGAGCCTTTTATGTCAAAAATGTTCACCTCACTGTTCCTAAAAGAAGTTTCATTAAATCAGAGCTTCACCAATTAAAACAACACATTTTTAGTTGGTTCCTACCCCTCTCTCTCCAATGATTAAAAACATATATTTTTTGTTATAAGATGTTTTGCAGAGCAGCACTTCCTTCTCTCTCACTTAGGTAAGAAGGACGTTTCCCTCCCTGATGTCTCTGATGGCGCTCTGCGAAATTTCAAACTAGCACGGATGTGCAGCAGGGTTTCATGACCCATCATAAATTGGTGGCACATCTGCACATGTGTTGGGGTTTCCAGTACATGTGAAAAGACTGCACAGATACTGTATGGAGGTAATACATTTCAGGGTGTCACATATGTTCAGATGTGCTGCAGGTCTCTGTTGGGTCAGAATTGCTGGGACAGCTGCACATGTACCGAATTTCCAAAATGGTGGTATTTGGGGTGGGTTTAACGTTACAGGGAACTGAAGTTTCTCTTTAGGGTTTGTGAAGACGCCTCTAATGCTGGGCCATAGGTTTATTTAAATATATATTGGATGTTGGTTTGACTTCCCAATGTACAGGTTTTTGAATTCCTTAATACACCTGACAGCATATATCAAATTTCTTAAGTTGTGTTTGGGTGTCAGGTCTTTTTGGATAAAAATACTTTTTTTTTTATCAGTGAACCGCTGGGCTTGAAAAACACTGGGATGCAATATTTGTCAAAAGTCCTTCTGAGGTTTCTGACATTGACACCATACACATGGTGGCTATATTACTTTATATGTTCTGCTTATTCCCTCTGTTTGATAATCCCATGTTTTTGCTTGACCTTGTGGATGTATTAACTAAAGCACCATCTGTGTAGCCTCAGGCAAACCAAGCAAAAAATTTGGTGTGAATTCTACTTAGTTAACAACCTCCTATTACAATAATGTATTAGCCTGCACTGTAAAATGCATTGCAGAAAACTCTGGTAAAACACATACCAATTTAGAGTTTTATTTGACAAAGTATTTGTAATTCTGTGCAGATGATCTTGTAATGTGCACACATTTTCTACACTGCTCAGCCTGACCAGTAATGTATACAATATTTAATTTAGCAATTCACTTTTGTAGTTCAGAAGTGTACCCTCTCCACATCCAGCCTCCTCTCTGGATCATGAATCAGTATTAAAGATAAGAAAATCTGCCTGGGTTCCTTTCACAAGCAGTTTCATAAATTGTGTGATTAGGGATAAGCTGGGTACCCTTAGAATTGCAAACGGATATATGGAATTGCAGCTTGGGTACATAAGACCTAAACACATAAAAAACACTATTCAATTAGGATCCATGTCTAATGGACAACCAATAGAAGATTCTGCAGGTTACATACTCACAGATCAGTTTCTTGCACAGGAGCTATTCATTAATCTCTGTATTTTAATGTCGTAAAATAGGTAACAGATTGGGCCCACACCTTAGCTATCAGATTCTTGGCAGTAAGCAATATCCCATGCAAAAAGAATGTAGATAAGTGTATAATAGGGATGGACAAACGGTCGGCCCTAGCATGAGTTCAGCCAAACATTCGGGGGTTCACTGAATAGCCAAATTTGCAGGGTGTTCGCTGGGTGTTCATCCCGATGAACACCCTGCAATGCACTGAGCGCTGCACAGTGCATTCTGCGCCCTGATTGGGAAAAGCTTTGCCCAATCAGGGCACAGTGTACGCTGATTGTTAAAAACGCCCAATAGTCTTAAAGGGGAATTTATTTTTGGGGAAAAAAATGACATTTTAGTTTCTTTATTGCATTTTAGTGTAAATATAAAATTTGAGGTCTTTTTAACCCCACATACATTTCTTGTAATAGGAATAAAAGTGACCTATGTTTTTTAAAAGACAGTGTAAAAAAAATAAGAAAAAAAATAAGAAACACAATATTTAAAGTGCCCCGTCCCACTGAGTTTGCATACAGAAGCCAATGCATATGTCGTGTACACATATAAAAATGGTGTTCAAACCACACATATATCGCTACAATCATTAGAGCGAAAGCAATAATTCTAGCACTAGACCTTCTCTGTAACTCAAAACTGGTAACCTGTATACATTTTTAAACGTTGCTATGGAGATTTTTAAGGGTCAAAATTTTGTCGCCATTCCACGGGCGGGTGCAATTTTGAAGCGTCACATGTTAGGTTTCAATTTACTCGGCATAACATTATCTTTGAGGCCTCGTACACACGAGGGGATATGTCCGCTGAAAACGGTCCGATGGACCGTTTCAGCAGACATCTCCGCTCGTGTGTATGGGCTAGCGGACAGATTTCTCCACCCGACAGATTTCAAAGCATGCTTTGAAATCCATCCGGTGGAATCTGTCCGCCCGACATGTCTGGTGGTTAGTACACTTACCAGCAGACATGTCGTGCCCCACCGCCGCCGCGCCGCCGCCGAATGGATTCGGCGCATGCGCGGAAGTGTTTTACTTCCTGGTGCGGTGACGTGGCGATGACGCGGCGGCGTCAACGTCACCGCCGCGTCACCGCGCCGTCCGGCGCGGGGAATTTGATCCGATGGTGTGTACACGCCATCGGATCAAACTCCCGATCGGACATATCCGATGGAAATGGTCCATGGACCGTTTTCATCGGATATGTCCGATCGTGTGTACGAGGCCTGACAGTATAAAAAAAAATGGGTAACTTTACTATTGTTTTATTTTTTTTCAAAGAAGTGTATTTTTTTCAAAATTGAGGTTGTGGGACTGTTGCCCAAATGTGGTGTGGCATAAAGTATTGCAACAAATTCCATTTTATTCTCTAGGGTGTCTGAAAAAAAATATATATAATGTTTGGTAGTTCTAAGTAATTTTCTAACAAATTTTTTTTTTAACTTGTAAACACCAAATCTCAAAAGGAGGCTCTGTCCTTAAGTTCCTAAACTGGTTGACAAGGGGGCTTCCTTAGATCACGGCCCCCCTATGTGAATGGATATGGGGTACATCGTACTCCTACCCATTCACCAAAAAAGGGACTTGTCAAAAACTGTTTCTTGTAGTTATTTGTTTTTGACGCTTTTTGGTGAATGGGTAGGGGTATGACTTACCCGATACCCATTAACATAGGGGGGTGGGATCTGGGGGCCCCTTGTTTATTTATTGATTTCAGTTCTTATATAACGCCATCAATTTACGCAGTGCTTTACATATACATTGTACATTCACATCTGTCCCTACCCTCAAGGAGCTTACAACCTAAGGTCTCTAACACACGTTCGTACATATACTAGGGCTATTTTAGACAGGGTCCAATTAATTTACCAGCATGTCTTTAGAATGTTAGAGTGTTTAGAGTCTCCTTAAAGTGGACTTCCAGATTCCGATAGGTCTCCTGCCCACAGACTCCGACAACCACAGCCCAGTATTGTCAGGAAGAGGCCCTTGTCCCCCCCATATTGAGGACATGTAGCCTGGTATGGTTCAGAAGGGTGGCACTCACTTATCCCCTCCCCTTTCCTAACCTGCTGGGCTGCATGCTAGGATAAGCTTCTGATATGGATTTTGGACTTTTTTTCTCAAATTTTTTAATAGCCGGGTGTTGACAATTGTAACGGCGAGGCATTTTAAATGAAATTTGACTTGTTTTTTTCTTTAGAAATGTAATTTTTGTTGTAGCATGTTCTATGCATGCTACAGATGTCCCACTTTACAGGCACATTGAGGTGAGCCCCCAGACACTATATTTTCATTTGTATTGTAAAAAAAAAATAACATTATTGATACATGTCCCCCAGGGTAGCACCCATACCCCTTTATGGCCAATTATTTGCATATAAGGCTTCAAAATGAGCACTTTCGGTTTTTCCTGTTCAGCTCCCAGAGACTTTCTATAGACTTCAATGGTGTTTGATGTTCTAGTTAGAACATCTCCCCTGTTTGGGAGTTTTGCTGCAAACCAAATAGGGGGGTGTATAACTCTTAAGACGGAGGAAGACCTAGGAGGTATAGCTGAGGGTCTAGTTGCACAAGGGAACTCATTGATGTTATGCAAAAAAATTATTATTTGCTTCCAGAAAGCTTGTATATGTGGGCAAGACCAGAGCCAGTGGATAAAGGAACCAGACACTTGGTCTGGTGTGGATTTTTTTTAAATGAGGTAGCAGGTTAGGAAAGGGGACAAGTAGTACCCATACCCATTCACCAAAAAAGTGTGAAAATGAAAAAAAAAAACACAGTTTTTTTAATTCCTTTATTAAAAATAAAAAAGAATGTCCCCCCCGATGTAGGCTGTGATGGGGGCATCGTGATTGATGATAGATCTACATCAGGTGACATTTTTTTTTTTTTTAATAAAGGAATTGTCAATAACCGTGTGTGTGTGTTTTTTTTTTTACACTTTTGTGGTGACTGGGTAGGGGTATGTATCCCATACTCCTTCACATGGGGGGGGCAGGGTCTGGGGGCCCTCTTGTAAATGAGGGCTTTCAGATTCTGATAAGCCCCTTGCCTGCAGACTCCCACAGCCCAGGGTTGTCGGGAAGAGGTCCTTGTCCCCATCAACATGGGAATAAAGGTTCTTTGGGGTGGGGGCTGGTTGAAGACATGTGGCCTGGTATGGTTAGGAAGGGGGGTGCTCACTTGTCCCCCCATTCCCTGGCCTGCCAGGCTGCATGCTCGGATAAGAGTCTGGTATTGATTTTATGGGGACCCCATGCCCTTTATTTTTACATTTTGCTGTGGGATTCCCCTTAAAATCCATACCAGACCTGGTGGGCTTGGAATGGATTGGGGGGACCCCCACATAGTTTTTTAAACATTTTTGTATTGCTGGCAATGATATTGTATTGCTGGTAATTTAAATGTAATTTATTTTTTGTTAGAAATGTCAGTTTTATTGCAGCAGGTTCTATACATGATACATATGCACCACTTTACAGGCAGACTGAAGGGCCTTATTTAAATATTTTTTTATTCTTATTGTTTCACTTTAAGCATCATTAAAATCACTGCTCCTATAACCCCTTAACGCTAAAGTCGTATGATGGCTACAGCGTGTGCCTAAATTGCCGGGAGGGCATCAATAGATGTCCTCCCATGCATGTGCTGCCTGCGCGACCCCTTTCAATGAACTTCCTGAGGCAGCATGAGCACCTTGCATACGCCCAACAGGTCGCAATCTGTCACCGGACACAGCCTATGACTGTTCACTATGCCAGTCCACTGCAGGCACCATGCAATTGCTTTGTCCAATCACAGCAGATCACATGACAATTGTACACAATGATTCATTATTTCCATTGTGTACTATTGTGATGAGCTCTGCGATTGGTCACAGTGATCACATGGTACCGACAGGGCCAATCACAGCCCATCTGTACCATGTGATTAGCTGTGGCCAATCACCGCTAATCAGAGTAAACACTGAATGAATAGTTTTCATTCAGAAAAATGGTTGCTTTTAACTGTAAACTGGTATAAGCAATTATAGTGTGTAAAATACAAATCACCTTCCCAGAACATTACAGTGTTACTATTTTAACAATGTATTGCTCTGGTCACTGTAAGTAAAAAAAAATGAAAAAAGTAATACAAATTAAAACAAATATATTTAAAAATTGGAAAAAAATATTGTTTTTGTTTTTTTTACATGATCATTGCCACACCAGTTATATGATGACAATGTACTGCACTGGTGACAGTGTGTAAAACATTTTTTAAAATTGTCAAAAAACGCTATTTTTTATTTCTTAACCCCCCTCCCAAAAAAAAAATTTTTTTTTAGATTATTTAGCTAAAAATTAAAAAACCCAGCAGTGATTAAATACCACTGAAAGAAGGTTCTATTTGTGTGAAAAATGCCATTCAAAATGTGACAGCGCTGAAAGCCAAAAATTAGCCTGGGCAGGAAGGGGGTAAAAGTGTCTGTTATTAAAGTGGTTAAAGAGATTTCCTTCAATTTGCTGTTGAGTCTACATGACAGGAAGTGACAGGCATTCTCCCCTAAAAAAACACAGCTGGCAAAACAACTGGCAGAGGTTTAATTCCCTACTATATTAAAAACAAAACAAAATGGTAAAAATGTTCCGGCTCTATATATGCTTTAAGAGACTTATAAAAGTTTTATATGTTTGTGTACATTCACTCTTCAAATTCTCTAAGGAAAATATGACTTATGATTTTCATGTTATTTGCATGGCCTTCTCTTGGCTTCTTAAGCATCAGTATTTGTTGAATATTTGTTTTTTAGGTTACAACAAATAAATCAAGAGTACTATGAATTTACCATCTTGCTCACAGGATTAGTATGATTTATAAAAGTATAAGTCAACCTTTGCAATCTATCCAAAGTACTATTGACAGATTCTGCTTTTCTTTATCCCACAAATGCCTTAGTTTACCTACACTACCATGCACAAATCCTCTCTGACAAATCCTAGATCAATTTCAAGATTGTCCTCATTTCTTCCATATCAACACTTTCCTCTTGCCTTCAAAGTATTTCAATTCTAATCTAGAGTTTACAAACATAAACTCTAATCCATTAGCTCCACTTCCTGTTCACAGCCTAAAGTCCTACACTGAGTGCCAGGAAAAATAAGTGCTTAGGGATTAAATGGGCAATGCAAGAGCAGGGACAAATTTAATTATTTACCATTGACAAATTATATATGACATGTAGCATACTTTTATATGTGTTAAAGGGTAGAGTTTACATTTGATGAAATAACTTTTAGTACAGTAAAGTATGTACATTGATAATGTGATCTGTGAAACACTGGATTCTTTAATATGCTTTTAATATGTTTTTGGAATATGATTGCTGTCAACTCGGATTTGTACAAATAGAGCACTAACATCTGTAGACACAACTTGGTTTTAAAATGACCCATTCTTCCAACTTGTATGTGTTAGTTGTAGAGCTCAAGCCCTCACCTAATTGTTATTAATTCAACTTGTTAAAAAAAGGAAGCTTTGTCAAAAAAAGCATGGAAATCCAAGGACTTACTTTCGGAATCTGTGCCAATAACAAAAAAGGCCAACTTCAGGGGTGATATGAAAAATACTTCAAATAAATCCTTCAAGTTACAGATTTTGGGAATGCGTTAAAGCTGTATGTGTTATTCCAGGTAGTTTTAGCAGTATTAGACCCAATTTAACTGGCAGATAGAATTTGGCCAGTGGTTTGTAGAAATTTGCCTATGGTAGGAGAGGTTTACATCAGTGAGAAAAGGCTCAAATGTTGAGACACACGGTCTAGACAGCTGTTTTCTTGAGAAAAAAAAAAGGGACAGCCCTCAGATACAGCTGCAGGACAGTTTGGATATGTAAGAGTAGACTTAGACCCCTTTCACACTGAGGAGTTTTTCAGGTGGTACAGCGCTAAAAATAGCGCCTAAATAACCGCCTGAAAAACTCCTTCACTGCCTTCTCAATGTGAAAACCCGAGGGCTTTCTCACTGAGGCGATGCGCTGGCAAGAGAGAAAAAAATCTCCTGCAAGCAGCATCTTTGGAGCGCTGAGAGGAGCGGTATGTATACCGCTCCTCAGGGCCATTTGAAGGAATTAGGGGGCCCCAAGCAAAATGGACATGGAGGCCCCCCAGTGTGCCAGTGTGCCCATCAATTGTCGCTACTGTGCCCCATCAAATGCTGTCAGTGTGCCCATTAATTGTCGCTATTGTGCCCCATCAGATGCTGCCAGTGTGCCCACCAATTGTAGCTACTGTGCCCCATCAGATGCTGCCAGTGTGCCCATCAATTGTCGCTACTGTGCCCCATCAGATGCTGCCAGTGTGCCAATCAATTGTCGCTACGGTGCCCCATCAGATGCTGCCAGTGTGCCAATCAATTCCCGCTACTGTGCCCAATAAAATGCTGCCAGTGTGCCCATCAATTGTCGCTACTGTGCCCCATCAAATGCTGCCAGTGTGCCCATCATTTGCCGCTACTGTTTTTCATTTTCTTTGCTCACCTTTTTATCTGGACTCTCTGTCACTCAGTCTGGTCTGGTGGGGCAAACTTCAGCTTCTCTTCCTGGTTCCCTGGTCCAAGCAGGCAGTCGGCAGTCGAGCAGGAGGAGGAGGAGCCTGGAGGAGGTCGCGTCGGAAATTTGCGGCCCTGGGCTGCAGCGGAGGTCCTCGGGAAGAGAACAGCTGGCTGAGCCGAGCCGTGGATCTAAGGCACTGGTCTGGCATGGCAGAATGCCACTGCCTGCCGCGCAGACTCTGCCCAAAGGTGACTGGACTGGAGGTCAGAGTCAGCGGTGGGTGCTGCTGCTCTCTCTCTTCTGCTGCACACTGAGTGAGCACTCAGTGTGCACTTCCTGTCAGTCCGGTTGGGAACAGGACACTGAATCTCATGTACCGCGTGGTACTCAGCCGGTGATAGGAGGAAAGAAGAGGAGCTTGGCCATGCTACAGCCTGAAAAGGAGAAGTTGGTGGCCCCAGGCCAGCTCAGGGCCCCAGGCAATTGTTTGCTTTGCCTGTCCTGTAGCGACGGGCCTACTGCTCCTTCCCATTTAAAACAATGGGAAACCGCAGAGGCGCTTTGGCTCCCGCTGTTGTCAATCAAATCCAGGGACACGGGGGCAGGGCTGAGTCCTGCTGTCTGTGTCAATAGATGCAGCAGCAGGACTCGGGATCGTACCTGCACGAGTGCCCCATGGAATGCGGTTCTCCATGGGGAACTCTATAAGAGGAGGAGCCAAGAACGCAGCTGAGGGTCCCCAGAAGAGGAGGATTTAGGCTGCTCTGTGCAAAACCCTTGCACAGAGGAGGTAAGTATGGCATGTCATGTTTGTTAATAAAAATAAAAAAAACTTTGCTACCTCTTTTAATTGTAACTCTAGCCCAAAAAAATATTTTTACGTTTTTTTGGATAGCCTAGGGAAGGGTTAACACCGTTATGTTTTGCTGTCTGTGGCCCTGTTCAGATCCCACCTCACCTTTTGTCCCTGTGACAATTCGAATTTGAAAAATTTCTGTTGTCGTGGAAACAAGAATTGGTGATAAAGCTTCAGTGGAGACACCTTTTTCCCATGATAACTCTTAGGCCGCGTACACACGAGGGGATATGTCCGCTGAAAACGGTCCGATGGACCGTTTCAGCAGACATCTCCGCTCGTGTGTATGGGCTAGCGGACAGATTTCTCCACCCGACAGATTTCAAAGCATGCTTTGAAATCTATCCGGTGGGAATCTGTCCGCCCGACATGTCTGCTGGTTAGTACACTTACCAGCAGACATGTCGGCCCCCACCGCCGCCGCGCCGCTGCCGAATGGATTCGGCGCATGCGCGGAAGTGTTTTACTTCCTGGTGCGGTGACGTGGCGGTGACGCCGCCTTAGGCCGAGTACACACGATCGAATCTATCTGCTGGAAACGGTCCGGTGGACCGTTTCAGCAGACAAATTCGATCGTGTGTACGGGTGGACAGATGGGTTTTTCCAGCAGACAGATTTTAAAGCATGCTTTAAAATCTGTCTGCTGGGAACCCGTCCATCCGACATGTCTGCTGGTTAGTACGCTAACCAGCAGACATATCTGCCCACGCATGCGTCAAATGGATTCGACGCATGCGCGGAAGTGTTTTACTTCCTGGTGCGGTGACGTGGCGGCATCAACATCACCGCCACGTCACCGCGCTCTCTGCCGGGGGGGGGATTTTGGTTTGATCGTTTGTACAGCGATCAAACCAAAATAGCCCAGCAGACAAATCCGAACAAATCGGTCTGTCAGACCGATTTGAACTGATTTATTTGGTCGTGTGTACGCGGCCTTACAGAAGTGAATTTCCCTTCCATGGGGTAGATTTCCTCTCACTTCCTGTTGTCTCCTTCCGTTTGTAAGTATAAGTCGTATGTAAGTCAAATGTATGTAACTCGGGGACTGCCTGTATGATAAAAAGTACTATAATACACTGGTGTGTAATAAAGTATATATTTAATTATTTGGTAAATATAGGGACAGATTTACAATGGCAAAATCACAAATACACCAGTGATTAACCACTTCAGCCCCTGAAGAATTGGCTGCCCAATGACCAGGTAATTTTTGTCGCTTTAACTGACAATTGCAAGGTTGTGCGACGCTGTACCCAAACAAAAGTGACGTCCTTTTTCCTAGCGGACAGATCAGACACTTTTGACACATTTTTGGGACCATTGGCATTTATACAGCGATTAGTACTATTAAAATGCACTGATTACTGTAAAAATTTCACTGGCAGTGAAGGGGTTAAGCACTAGGGGTGATCAAGGGGCTAAGTGTGTCCTATGGCTGTGTAGGGGGATGGTCTCGCTACAACATGACAGAGATCACTGCTCCCGATGACAGGAAGCATTAGATCCCTGTGATGTTGCTAGACAGAACAGGGAAATGCATTGTTTGCTATCCCGCTTAACCACTTAATGACCGCCGCATGTATATGTACGTCCACAAAATGGCATGTACAGGCAGATGGACGTGCGGTTACGTCCCTGCCTTCCCGCGGGTCGGGGGTCCGATCGGACCCCCCCCGCTACATGCAGTGGTTGGTAAATGTGTGGGAGCGATCCAGGATGAGGGGGCAGCTGTTCGTTTCTGTCCGCCCCCTTGCGATCGCTCCCAGCAACACCATACACATAGGCACACTTAACCCCTTCAGGTCACCCCCCCCCCACAGAGTCACAGTGTCACTGTTTGCAGTGATCATATATTTACTGATCACTGCATTTAGTGTCAGTGTGACAGTTAGTGTGACAGGCAGTTAGTGTTAGATCCAGGTTAGCCCCCTATCCCCCCCAATAAAGGTTTAACCCCTTGATAACTGCCCTAGTTAACCCTTTCGCCCCCCATTTCCAGTGTCACTAAGCGATCGGTTTTCTGATCGCTGTATTAGTGTTACTGTTGCCGCCAGGTAGCTAGTTTTTTTATATATTGCATTTTTTTTACTAAAGACATGTGGCTGAATACATTTTGGCCTAAATGTTTGACTAAAATTTTGTTTATTCGATTTTTCTTATAACAAAAAGTAGAAATATCTTTTTTTTTCAAAATTTTCGGTCTTTTTTCGTTTTATATCGCAAAAAAAATAATCCCAGAGACAATCAAATACCATCAAAAGAAAGCTCTATTTGTGGGAAGAAAAGGACACAAATTTTGTTTGGGAGCCACGCCGCACGACTGCGTAATTGTCTGTTAAAGCGACGCAGTGCCGAATTGTAAAAACACCTTTGGGCATTTAGCAGCATATTGGTCCGGGGCTTAAGTGGTTAAAGGGACCGACGTACAGCTACGACAGTTTGCGGGATCGTGCCACCTAATCTGACATAGCAGGTTTTCATTGTAACTCCTGACTCATGGCAATGGTTAGGAGTATGAATAGGGCTTACCATGATGTGTCATCTATGTAGTGGTGAACAAAGGTTTGAAATTAATTTAACATACATGTTTATAACTTTTCAAGCACAAGATTAAAAAATGTGCAATGTGAAAGCTGGCTTGAAACCACAACAGTAAAAGCTGTCTGTATATGCAGAGTAGCATGCTTGTTAAACTCATACACACGACCGAGCTTCTCGGCAGAATCCAGCGAGAAGCTCGCTGGGATCCATATTCTGCCGAGAAGCTCGATCGTGTGTACGTTTTTGCCGAGCAAACTGACGAGCGAGGCGTCGAGCCAAAATACAGAGCAGGTTCTCTATTTCCTCGATGGGCCATCGGGACTAATGGCTCGACGCCTTTTTCGACAGCCTGGTCGACGAACTTGACAGCCGGCCGAGAACCTTGTCGGGCGGAACGATGGGTTTAGCCCGACGAGGTTCTCGTACGTGTGTACGCGGCTTCACAGTGAAACTTATGGGGTTAATCCTCTGTATTTTGCAAAAAGACTCTTTGATCCCATATAGTCAGATCATGCCCCTCCTGCAGGGTATTTCTGGGCAAAACGAGATAAGACACAGTTAGAGTGGTCCCCTGCACATGCTCAGTTTGGCTTCTATTGCTATAGAGAATATTTCCTTGTTGAGCTGAGCTAGTCAGGTCACATGGTATTAACATCACACATTTGGGCATGTACACAGATTCTAAATGACAACCCAGTCCCTCCCTCCTCCTCCATACCCAGTAACTAAAAAAGAACACAGTGGGTGGGATGTCACATCTTGATTGATGGATGATCCGCTTTCCATAACAGCATGAGCACAGAGGCTGTAGTGGAAATCTCCTCCTACCTGAACAATCAGCACTTGGGCAAACCCTGCAGTTTATCGCATAACCATTAAATACAGATCAGCCAAAAAGGTAAATTGTGGCAGTATTTCAATGTAAAAAGAAGTTGTGGGGGGAAGGGGGTGAACTATTTTCAAAATACTGGGCTTAGTAACACTTTAGGAGGTTAAACAGGGTTAAACAAGTGCACTGGTGGACACTATAAACACTCCTCTTGAAAGCTGCAACTTTGTCACTGGTGTTGAAATCAAAGGAGAGTGTTTTGTCATTATATTTTCAACAATATTTTCAACAATCACTCTTTTCAAAAGGCAAAATAAAATAACCTTAATGTAATCACAAGATAATCTGTGTTACTATAAATAAATAATGTATATAACTAAAATATTAAAATGACAGTTAGCAAATTAATTTACTATTCTGCCGGTTAAACTGTTAAACTGTCACCTAGTTCATTGTCACCTAGGGAAACTGCCATCTTATAAATCTATATTATATAAACATGAATGTAAATACATTCATTCCACTAAGACAGAAAACTTACCAGTTTACTTTTTCCTATTAAAAATATGTATAGGAGCAGTGCTAAAAAGGCAAGAATCTTCAGATTTAATATTAGTGCTAAACATTTGATTTAAAACATAAGCATGCCCAAGAGTTTATGAAAATAATATCATTATTGTTGATCGGAAACAGCATGAGACTACCACATTTTAATATTTTTTATGGTGATATATTGCAGAATTCTCTGCTGTACTTTTAAGTAGTTTTATTGGAAACTGTCAAACCTAGTGCTAATATGTCACTAGTTCTCTTCAATTCAGCAGCGAAGAATTAAATTTAATAGAAATGTGATAGCCCTCCTGAAATTTTGAATCCACAATAGATATATAATTAGATTATGTTCTGAAGATTAAAACTAATACTCAAATAATATCTTATATATATATATATATATATATATTTATCCAGCTAAGTCTAGCTATCTTGTTGTGCTTTCTTACATTTTTATCTAATCACATTTAGACAATACTCTGCATAATCCTATCATGTTCCAATATTTTACTGTAGAAGTGGAAGAAAGTAGCAATTCGTACAATCATTAAAACAAGTATGGAGATGTTTTCTCTTCATCATGCAGTAAATATTTTTTGTATGGTTAAAGGTGGCAGTTCTTCTCAGGGGGCGTGGCCTGGAGCAGCATGTGAGCGGACGTCTTTTCTAGCAGCTCTGTGATTCCTCTGAATAATCCTGCACCATCCTGCTCTCCTGCCTCTGTAACCCAGCATAAAACCTTACCTCTTCTTCGGTTTATCCCCTGGAACTTCTTGTGGAGGATTCTGGTGGATGGGAAGCCGGAGAAAACAGCCCGCGGCCAGGATGAATGTCACCACGCGCTCCGGCCATGATGGCCGCCGCAACACCGCGCCGCTCCCGTCGCTGGCATCCACTCCGGAGCTCTTTGCAGAGGACCCTGACCCTACCTTCTCCTGGGACCTTCACCACACCAGCGCTGCCTGACCCGGCGTCTTCTAGTGAGGATGGCCGGGAGGAAGGCCCGGAACCGGAGCCCACACTGTTGGACGTTTTTACAAAACAGATGTAGGGCGAGCGGCGCGCTGTCGTCACCCAAGAACCTCCTAACGATCCCCCAGTGGACGAGTGCCTGAGAGTTTTGTGTACCGGCCGGCACATTAAGATTCAAGGCGATTTTTAAACTGCATAATCGTAAGTGCAATTTTAACTTTTTAAATACATTTCTACACATTTAACACACTATGTGGAGCTATCATTGTTTCTTGCATTGTGGGCATTGATACTGCTGAAATCTGCTGCAACTGCTGAAATCTCTTGGGAAACGAGATCCATCGGGATTGCATATCTGAAACTGCGAGATTGGGACCTATTAAATGCTGTTTCTAAAACCTTGTCATAAGGGATCATGGGAATTCGGTAAGAGGCTAATCTATAAGTCTGGTGGAGGACATGTCACTTTTTCTCTTGGACACGTTTACAACGAATTCGTATTGGGGCACAGATGCACGGGTGTTTGAAATTTTTTCCTGCTACTTATGGACTTGGCACTGTCAATATTTTGGACTGTTTATTAACCCATTGAGAGCCAAAATCCATATTCAGCTGATGGTTTTGGATTGAATGTAATTTGTTTTTGTTTTTGTTCTTTGTTAATCATTATCACTCTGATTGCTGAGGGTTTTTAAGGTGGCTGCTTGTTGCACCTTAGTGGCCATTATAGGTCAGTTCTTTGATATATTAGTCAGCCTTTCACACATATCACTTGAGATTACCCACGTGCATACGTTTGTGTCTGTCAAGAAGGGTGGTTAAGGTAGCGCAATTTATATTTTTCTTATGTTTATTTATTGTATTTATTGTTTACACAATAATCACAGCACCTGGAGGGAATAGACTGTGACTACATTGCAGGTGTTTTTCTCTACTTTCTTCTTCTGTTTTGTTAATTTTAGGGCAGTTTCTTTTAATTTTTCCACAAATCTGTTGCACTGGTACTAGATATACTCTGTGGTGGAGCATAGAAGATGTAGTATTCCTCAGTACAAGAATATCCTCTACATGTTTTGTGGATTATAACTGCTTTATTAGGAGGAACAGGTATAACATTTAAAGGTAAAGTAATGGAATATGAATGTAAGTCATCAAAATATAACATCATACAACAATACAGAAAAAGTAATGGGGGAATACAAAGATATTGTCACTAACCAATTTGGGCCTACAAGGAGGCCAAGGGCCCGGATAGCAGTATCAGCAAAACTTCCCTGTGGCAAACATGGGAAATTGGAAATGCAATGAATTTACTAGGGCTCAAATGGCCACTAGGAAACAAAATTATTTTGAAAGATTTTACATCTGTTAAAATGTATCCATATGGATAACTACAACCAAAAAAAAAGAAAGTGGGGTAAACACAGAGAGAAAACCAGAACAGGAAAAGTAGGAAATAAAGGGAAGATAGGGAAAGATGGAGGGAGGGGGGAGAGGAAAAATAGGGTGGAAAGAGAAAAGGAGGGGGGGTGGAAGAAGGAAAAGGGAAGGAAGGGGAAGGAGAAAAAGAAAGAAGAGGGAAGGGAAAGAAAAAGAAAGACAACTTGTTATTAGAATGGAAGAGGGGGAGGAAGGGAGAAGAGAAAGGAAAGAAAGGAAAACAAGGGAGGAGTAAAGGGAAAGGAAGAAGGAAGAGGAAAAGGTAACAAAAAAATAACTTAAAAACAATAAACAAAAAAAAATGGGGGGACTAAGAAAGGAAAACTAAGAAAGAACAGACATGAGAAAAATAAGGTCCTCGTAATATGCAATACGGAAAAAAGGTTCATAAAAATAACTGACCTGCAAGATCAAGGAATCTGTATGTATTGCCAGGGGGGAAAAAAAGAAAGGATACTGAGAACACCACAATACAATTCAATATAGGAGGGATCATAGGGCCCTGCTTACAGTCTAGAAGGGAGGGTCAATTGGTCTCAGAAACAGTTGAAGAAATTATAGATGTGTCTCTTGGAGATAACCCAGCCGCCTTCCTGCTGTTTGATATCCCTCCTTCGATTGAAAAATAAAAAAATTCATTGCTGAGACATTTGCTTACAACAGCGAAATCATGTATCCCAGCTCTCTGGAAAAGCAATGTCTCTCCAATTAATGCACAATGGATGGCAAATATATAACGGAAGTCCAACAAATGGAAAATCTCACTATGTGTATGAAGGAGCAGGAGTACCGACAGATCTGGGCTCCCTATGTTGAAAATAGGGAGCGGGGTGTGTGAGGAGAGGAGTGAGGGTGGAGGGAGGAACTTTCTATTTTTTTTTGTATATCTGTTTAGTATTTAACTGTTCTAAGATTAAACCTGTATTTACGGTTTATTTCTTTCTTGGGGGGGGGGGGGGTATCTAGGAAATGCGCTAGGTGAATAGGAAATTAACAAAGATATAGTATAAGAATAGATCAAAACAAAACAAGTTTAATAATAAAGGAGGAATCAGGGATAGGAGAATTTAATAGTTTCTTGTTCTGGTAAAGAGTGATTAAGGTAAGTGCAAAATAAAAAGAAATAAAAAGTGTATAAAGGTAAAATAAGTAGAATTGTTGAACAAGATATTTTACCTGTAAAGTTGTATTATGATTATCTTTGTGAGAGGAAAAAATATCAAAAAATTAGAAGGGAGGGTCAAGTGGAACAAAGGGTAGTAGCTGTGGGTGATGATCAGTTGGACAAAATGAAAACACTAAACCCTGTCCTTACCAACTGCCCTGTCCAATGAGGCCAAAACATTGCCTTCCACATGCTGGTAGAGAGCCGAAATGCCCGCCTGTGAAAAGAAATAGCATTTTGAAACCTGCCACTGAGGTACAGCACATTCCACAAATTCACAAAAGGGGCAAGGAGAAGTCCGCCTTTTTCTTTGATGTGGGTCTTTCAAATGCTGTTGCCAAAGAACTGCATGGCAGGTCATCATATGTCTGGTCAAGCATGTGGTGCCCAAGCGGCTGCTGTTTTGACCTTGCTTGATCCGCTTCAGACATACGGTGCAAACAGCAATGGTGTGATCTGCTGCACACATGTTGAAAAAGGCCCACACCAAGCAACTTTTAAAAGTCAGCAGGGAGTCAGTAGTGCCCTGCACCTTCGGAGCTCTTCAGTGTGATGCAATAGGGTGTTTGCCCTTAATCTGCCCCCTAGATAACATCCTACCTCATTGGAGTTGTGCCTCCTGCTCCCTCTCCTCCTCCTCAGGCACCCAAGTATAGTCAGTGACCTCATCATCCCCTCCCTCCTCATCACTGAAGCAAACTTGGCAGTATGCTTCAGCTTGGGGAATGTGACTGCCAGTTTCTTGTCCTTCTGTGGCACCCCCTCTCTCTAGGCTCACGTTACTCCCTTCCTCAACCTGGAAACCAACATCAGAGCCTTCAAATCACTGCGCATCCTCCAGCAGCCTGTACCCGACATAATTCTGGGGACTTCTCCGTGCATGATAGTGGGACTATGGAATAAGTGACTTTGGACAAGAAGACGGTGGAATAGGCCGCTTTGGCAGCTGTGTTGGAAGGAAAACTACTCTGAGCCTGGGTGACAGAGGATGAGGACGTCTTTGTTATCCACTCCACCAACTCTTTTGCACTTCGTGGCACAATTACACGTCCAGCATAATAAAAAAGGACAATCGTTCCACACGGCCACCTGCAGAGGGTGCACCATGTCTACGAACACCACTGTTGACTGTACACACAGAGGCTGCTTGCCCTCTTTTAGTGGCCTATGAGCGTCTGCCTTTCCTTGTTGTCCTTACGTTTTGCAACACCACACTACACTGTATTAGATACTGTGTACACCGCCTGCATTGTATTAGAAACTGTACAATGACTGTACTGCATTGTTTACTGTGTACACCACCAGAAGTGTAATAGAAACTGTACACACTGTATTAGATACTGTGTACACCGCTGCACTCTATTAGAAACGATACTACAGCTGCACTATATTGTGCACTGTGTACAACACCAGAAGTGTATAATTTGTACTTTTTTTTCCATTGATACATGTTCCCTGGGGCAAGACCCGGGTTCTGAAAGACGTTTTTCAACAATAACTTGAAAATTGGTCTTTAAAACGACCGTTTTTAAAACTTTTTTCCATTGATATTACTATCAATGGAAAAATAAGTTTTAAAAACGGTTGTTTTTTCAGTCCTGCTCCTGAAAAAACGACCGTTTTTAAGACTTTGTTCCATTGATACATGTTCCCTGGGGCAAGACCCGGGTTCTGAAAGACGTTTTCCAACAATAACTTGAAAATTGGTCTTTAAAACGACCGTTTTTGAATTCGAACGTTCGAGTCCCATAGAATTCAATGGGGTTCTAAACGATCGGACCGTTCGACGGTTCTGGTGCGAACCAAACGTGGGGGTGTTCGGCTCATCCCTAACCACCAGACATTTCATAGAAATTGTACATACTGGGCCAGATTCTCAGACGAGTTACGTTGGCGTATCTCGAGATATGCCGCGTAACTTCTAAGAAGAGCCGGCGTATCTATTTTCTGTATTCAGAAAACAAGATACGCTGGAATTTTGCTTAGATACGAGCGGCGTAAGTCTCTCAGGCGGCGTACACACGACCGAGGTTCTCGCTGGAAACCAGCGAGAACCTCGCTGGAAGCTGCATTCCAGCGAGGACCTCGGCCGTGTGTACACTCTCGGCGAGCTTCCCGTCGGGAAGCCCGTCGAGCAGAAATAGAGAGCACGCTCTCTATTTGCTCGACGGCCCGCCTGGAAGAATGGCTGGTTGCCATTCCCGACGGGCGGGTCACCGATTTCGACGGCCGTCAGAGAACCTCGACGGGTGGAACGATGTGTTCTGCCCGTCGAGGTTCTCTGCCGTGTGTACACGGCCTTACGCCGTCGTATCTTAGTTGCGTATTTAGGCTGGCCGCTAGGTGGCGCTTCCGTCGAATATGCAAATGAGCTAGATACGCCGGTTCACAAATGTACTTGCGCCCGGTCGTCGTATTTTACGTTGTTTGCGTAAGCGTAAAGTTACCCCTGCTATATGAGGTGTAACTTTGCGTAGGTGCGGCATGAGTCTGAAAGATTGAGGATTGAGTCTGAAAGAGTGACTCCTCCCCAGGGCTAGAACTGAGCTCCAGTAGTAATCGGCGTGCGCTCCTAGCAGTAGGACGTACAGCTCCCGGAGCCAGACAGGCAGGGCTTTCCTCCCCCAGCCTCCGCTGTCAGACTCGCTCTGACTCATGATCCACCTCCCCTGGTTCTCCCTTCCTTCCAGGAATCACCGGAGCCTCAAGGTAAGCCCCTGACACAGGGCACTGGGCATTTCTTCCACCCCCTTGAACACCATTGGCGGCCGTCCTTTTCAGGACAAGCCGCGGCAGCGGCCCTTGCGATCCGTACCTCCTCTTTTGTACCCTTATATCACCACCCCAAACAAGGCATCCTTCCACCACCTCTCCCCTCAATTTCCGCCGCTTCTGGGCGTTTTTCTTGCACAACCGCGCCGGCCTGGTTACAATCGCGGCAGCCGCGAACTAGGAAAGGCCGCGGCTTCACCCGCGGCCTAGCGCCGCGCCGCTCCACACCCCCCGCAATCCCCACTAAACAGCCTAAACTGCCCAGCAAGCCCCCCTACCCCAGAAGAGCACCTGCTCTCCCCGACTATCATCCCAGCCTTTCCCAGCAGCACCAATCCACTTAGGGGCACAGCCCCTATCCTGGATCCTGCTGCAGGATCGGCAGCCATCTTGCTGCACCCAGCCCCACTCTCCCCCTTCCCAATACTATCAGTACTTGATCCAGGGTTCGTCCGATCGCCTCCCAAGGGGTCAGGAAGGAATTTTTTTGCCCTACAGCAGCAGATTGGCCTAGCACTGCTAGGGTTTTTTTTTGCCTTCCTCTGGACCAAGACTGAAAGAGGATTCAACGAATCCTTGAATACCCCCCACCCCCCCCCCACCCCCCCGGTGTTTGGCGACCATGGCTAATCTGCAATATTCTGCGGAAACCATTTGGGATCTGAGGCGATTTGTCGCAATATTGCCAGCCAGCACCAAAAAAGTCCTAGAAATTGAGCGACTATTGAGAAGCGATCGACGATCGACTATCAAAAATTGCAGACGTTTACCCCAATCTAAGCACATATCATGTGCTTTGATCAACACAAGATCGGCAGTGAAACACCGACTAGAAATCCATGATTTCCTTCTACAACACGATTTAGACTGCCTCTTTATTACAGAGAGCTGGCTCACAGCCGACTGTAACACCATTCTAGGTGAATTGGTGCCAGAAAACTACCGTATTATAACGGAAAACAGAATAGGGCAAAGAGGAGGAGGACTGGCGGTGATCCATAAGACTCACCTTGCGATCACTAAACCAGTACTTCAAAACCCTCTTCCATTCATGGAAACCCTTACTCTGCAATTGCAAGTAAACTCCCAGGAGACCGTCCGGATCTTACTCTGCTACAGACCACCTGGCCCAAAATCGCAGCTGCTACCATCATTGACGGAGTTTATCTCCACTTATACCCTCAACAGCAAACAACTTTTGCTGCTCGGGGACCTAAACCTCTGGGCCAACTCCTCACAAGACCCTGTTGCCGACGCCTGCATCGACCACCTGGAAGGATTAGGGCTACAACAACTTGTATGTGGGCCCACACATGCTTCAGGTCACACACTCGATCTTATTTTCAGACAAAATCTGGAAATAAAAATTCTGGAAAATGAACCATTGCCATGGACAGACCACCATGCAATCAAATTCATTATTTCCAATATCCCCCCCTTAACAAATACATCAAATCCAGTGACAACACACTGGACCAGATGTCAGAAGAAGCTCCACTCGGATCTCTTCAAAACCACGTTAAGGAAAAAAATACAAACAATTCAGCCGCATCAAACGGCCGTTGTAACGCTGGATGCCATAAATTTGGCCATGCTACAGTCAGCCGACTTGGTAGCACCGAAACGTAAAACCCGCATCCGAAAAAACAACCGCAGCTGGTTTAACAACCAGCTGTCATTGTTGAAGCAAGAACGCAGAAGGGCAGAATCTGCCTGGAAAAGATGTTCTTCAGAGCTACACCTATCCATCTACAAGGCGGCGACAAGAAAATATCACAAAGAAATTTTCCAAGCCAAGAAAAATTATTTTTCAGAGGCTATCAACAGCGCCTTGAACCGCCCCCGCGAACTCTTCAAGATGGTCACTCAGACCATGAAACCAGGATGCATTGAAGCCCCTAGATTGGACACACAAGAATTTTGCAATGAACTATCGGATTGCTTCATTAATAAAATCGAGGCAATCCGTGAAAGCATTCAGCAAAACAATTCCCCCCTTGGCCCCCCCTGCAGCCTCGCACACAGCACCCATAGTAATTCTCCTATATCAGGTAAGTTTACCCTGGAACCCATCTCCATTGAGACCACTAAGAATGTCATTGGCGCTTTGCGTAATAGCACAGCGCCAAATGACATTATCCCCTCAAAACTGCTGAAGGAATGCGCCGACATCCTGGCTCCTCCCATCACGCAACTTATCAACCAGTCTTTCTTGGAGGGCATAGTGCCCTCACAGTTGAAAGAGGGTATAATTCTACCCAACCTGAAGAAACCCTCTCTGGACCCCAAGGACCCACTCCACCACCGTCCCATAACAAGTCTCAATGTACTCTCAAAGATAATGGAGAAAGTAGTGGTACAACAGCTGCAACAGCATCTGGATACCCACAAGCTACTTGACCCATTGCAATCAGGCTTCCGCCCAGGACACGGGACGGAAACAGCATTGCTGAAAGTATGGGACGATGTTCTCAAGGCCGCAGACGAAGGAGAATCTTGTCTTCTAGTTCTGTTGGACCTAAGTGCAGCTTTCGACACGGTAGACCACAAACTATTACTGACTCGGCTTGCTGAAGTAGCCAGAGTCGCAGAAGGCGATTTATCTTGGTTCTCCTCTTTTCTGGAAAACCGATCGCAAACAGTGAAGTTAGGACCTTTTACGTCTGAGAAACGCACAGTTACATGCGGAGTCCCTCAAGGATCGCCTCTATCACCAGTGCTGTTTAACGTCTATCTTCGTCCTCTTTTTGAGATTATCAGCAGCCAAAAACTGCTCTACCACTCATATGCAGATGATACGCAACTGTATTTCCGCATCTGCAATAGACAGGATCACCACCTCAATCTAGAGACATGCCTCTCTTTGATAGAGGATTGGATGACAAAGAGTTATCTTAAACTCAATGGAGCAAAAACAGAACTTCTTCTGTTTCACGCCAAGCGCAGGAATCAACTTTCAACAGCGTGGACCCCCCCGCCTATTTTGGGCAAACTCATCACCCCTAGCGCCAAAGTCAAAAGCCTAGGGGTCATTTTTGACTCCTTTATGACAATGGACGCACAAATAGGGTCAGTAGTCAGCGGATCTCACCATCTGCTGCGCCTACTACGCAGACTCACTCCGTTCATCCCTAAAAAGGATTTAGCGGTCGTGGTGGGAGCAATTGTAAACTCCAGGTTGGATTATGCAAATGCCCTTTACCTCGGCCTCCCCAAATACCAAATCGCTCGTCTGCAAGTCGTTCAGAATACGGCCGCCAGACTTGTGACTGGGAAAAAACCCTGGGAATCCATCTCACCCTCACTGAGAGCCCTTCATTGGCTGCCAGTTAAAGACAGAATTGCTTTTAAAGCTCTCTGTCTTACGCATAGATGTGTCCATGGGAATGCCCCCCTTTATTTATGCGAAATAATAAAAGCGCATAACCCCAATCGCGTTTTGCGATCCACTAATCAGAACCTGCTCCAGGTTCCGAAAGCCAACTTCAAGTCCAAAGGAGAAAGAAGATTCGCGATCCAAGGTCCTAGACTATGGAACGCTTTACCAACCAGCATTCGGTTGGAGGAGAACCACCTAGCATTCAGGAAAAAGGTCAAGACTTTTCTCTTTTGATATCAAAGGAGACAGGAACAACAAGCGCCCAGAGGCGATTCAGTTCGCATGTGCCGCGCTATATAAGTTTTCATTCATTCATTCATTCATGCGCAATGTTAACTATGGACGTCGGGACAGCGTCAAATTTTCCGTTGTTTGCGTAAATCGTTCGCTAATAGGGCTGTGCGTAAGTTACGTTCACGTCGTAGGCAGTTTTCGACGTATCTTAGGCATACTATCCGAGGCATGCGCACTGGGATAACTTTCACGGACGGCGCATGCGCCGTTCGGTAAAAACGTCAAATACGTGGGATCACAAGTAATTTACATAAAACGTGCCCACCACCGCCATATTTGAATTAGGCACACTTACGCCGGGACATTTACGCTACGCCGCCCTAACTTCGGACACAAGTGTTTGAGAATACTGCACTTGCATCCAAAGTTGCGGAGGCGTAGCGTAAATACGATACGCTATGCCCCGCTGCCAGATACGCCGATCTACGAGAATCTGGCCCACTGTATTAGCTACCGTGTATACCACCAGAAAAGTAGTAGAAACTGTACTAAGGCTGCACTGTATTGTGTACTGTGTACACCACCAGAGGTGTAGTAGAAGCTGTACACACTGTATTAGATACTGATCTTCTGAAAATTCAATTTTTTCCCAACCACCAAGATAGAGGTTTGCGTAGGAAGGGGCACACAAAGTGCCCATGACTATGCCTTGGACTTGTAAAATGTGTTGTTCCATAAATACAAAGTAATTCCTAGTCAAGATAAAATGTAGTAGCTTCAAAATGAAGCCGATCATGGCCCAGGTAGTTTGAACCTGTGAAAAAAGGAAAAACTGCGCTAAACCACAGAAACTAATGTAAAGCAGCCAGCACTCAAAACAAACAAAGTAAAAAAGTAAAAAAGGATAAATAGTGCAGCGCTGAAGTGTATCAAACATAAATACTTATACTGACATAAGATGAATAATTTAAATGCAAACAAATCACAACTCAGTGATGTGATGTGAAAGTCCATGTGCGATGGCCGCACGCCGCAAAAAAATGTGATAATGAGTCTATCAAATGAGCACTCAATCAATATGTGCAGCTAATGAATAAATAAAGTCCATGTGCAGTGATCACAAAGGTTGTTCTTCCGTGTAGCAGCACTAGATAATGACTGTCTAATTGCCTGATGGGTCACGGAGACATTAAGTATGGACAAACTAAGGTACTCTTACCATAAGGTGTGGACTCAAAATGTGAATGACCTATATTCATGTTCTCTATACTTATATGAATGACATGTATGCTTTTAATTTAAATATATATGCTCATCAAGTAAGAAAGTTTATTACATCACTTCATGTCTGACCCCACCCCTTACATTTCTTTTATAACAGCCAGCAGTATGGGGGTGCAGTGTTATGACCCTGGTGACGACTTTCTGAGCCGAAACGCTTTGTGTTTGCTTTATAGCACCCCATATTGCTTTTATTTCACGTGATCACTTATTTTGTTTGTCATTTTTAGATGACTTTTAAAAAAAAAAAAAAACTGTCACGTTTTTTTTTTTTTTTGACCTGCACCATCTGAAGCACTTTTTTTTTTTTCGGAGCTTGTCAGAATCATTCCATATCCATCCTGCAGCTGTAAGGTCCATTGGTTCAGTTCCTGTTGTCCTTTTGGTATCCATCCCACCGACTGACAACGCATCGCCAACTTGGGGGACTTTGCCGCAGCAATCCAGGTCCTTTGAGACCATCAAGCACACCAGACTTGCTGTTGTAAAACAGTTGAGTCCACACCTTATGGTAAGAGTACCTTAGTTTGTCCATACTTGTCTCCGTGATCTATCAGGTAATTAGACAGTCATTATCTAGTGCTGCTACACGGAAGAACAACCTTTGTGACCACTGCACCTGGACTTTATTTATCACATCACTGAGTTGTGATTTGTTTGCATTTAAATTATTCATCTTATGTCATTATAAAGATATACAAAGAAATTACCGCGCTAACATACATCAAAAATAATAGCTACAAGCAGCAACCACTAAGGCGGCGTACACACGACCGAGGTTCTCGCTGGAAACCAGCGAGAACCTCGCTGGAAGCTGCATTCCAGCGAGGACCTCGGCCGTGTGTACACAGAGTGCTCGCCCCGCCCGTCGGGAATACCGTCGAGCAAAAAGAGAGCACGCTCTCTTTTTGCTCGACGGCCCGCCTGGATGAATGGCTGGTTGCCATTCCCGACGGACGGGTCGCCGATTTCGACGGCCGGCAGAGAACCTCGACGGGCGGAACGATGTGTTCT
The DNA here is from genome assembly GCA_029574335.1 of Rana kukunoris. Taxonomy (NCBI): domain Eukaryota; kingdom Metazoa; phylum Chordata; class Amphibia; order Anura; family Ranidae; genus Rana; species Rana kukunoris. The sequence goes on from CM056051.1 coordinate 132,122,708, forward strand.
GCCCGTCGAGGTTCTCTGCCGTGTGTACGCGGCCTAAGTGTTATACACACACTAAAATATACAAAAGAAAAAAAATTGAAGTTGCGCTAATAAAGAAAGGAAATGTATATATAAAATAAAAATAAAAATAAAGAGTGATAACCAAATGGTTTTTAAACCATGTGCAAAAAAATATATCTTATTGTGAATCTACAGTCCAGTGTACTCAAATGGTTAATAAAAATCAAGAGAGTGTAGATGAAAAACCAAAAATTATTGAAGCGTCCTTGATGGGCGGTTCTAAGAAAGAAATATGCATATATCTGCTACCAAACTGTGAGTGTGATAAACAATGGAGGCTTACCAGAAGGCAAGCATAACGTGCTTGCGGCTACAACCCAGCCAGGGCCTTTAGGAGTCCACAGTAGGTTGATAAAGCAGGAAAAAAGGTTGTGGGTAACTCCAGATGTGTCAGCAGTTGATTGCCAAAAAAATGGGTTTTAAATAAACATAGTGAAGTACGTCAAACAGCACATAAAAAACAGTACTAAAAATAAGATATTATTGTCCTAAGTTGTGACTTAAAATAACACCACCACCGTGTCACCAAATAAATTGAAGGCTTACCAGAAGCCAAATAAATAACCGCATAGAAAAGAAAGCCTTGATTCAGGGATTATAGTGGAGCAGCTGATGTCAGGGTGTATTGTAGATCCTCTGATATGGAGGAGTGTGTCACTTTTTCAGTCAATAGTGCTGTGCTTCGGGATTGGCCCTCTGCTGTCACATGTGTGTCCTGAGCCCTGTGTAAGCTCCAATTAGAGTGACCTCTACTTCTAAAGATCCTGCTTGCCTGCTGTTATACTGATCCAATTGCTTCATTACTTTGTGTGTCACTGACTTTAGTAGTGCCTAGGACCCGGCACTGAGGCTAGTCAGCATGGCAGGATGGGCTATGATGAGTGTTCCTCGCTGGGGAACTAGGGTGAAGTTCAAGCCGGATACGAGTTCCTCGCTAGGGAGCTGGCGTGCGTTCCAGGCCAGGGGACCAGCGGGACCGGAAGTGCGTTATTTTTACGTATCCAGGCGCTTCGACGTACGTTTCGTGATTAACACGTCGTCAGGAACCATGCTTCCTGACGACGTGTTAATCACGAAACGTACGTCGAAGCGCCTGGATAAGTAAAAATAACGCACTTCCGGTCCCGCTGGTCCCCTGGCCTGGAAGGCACGCCAGCTCCCTAGCGAGGAACTCGTATCCGGCTTGGACTTCACCCTAGTTCCCCAGCGAGGAACACTCATCATAGCCCATCCTGCCATGCTGACTAGCCTCAGTGCCGGGTCCTAGGCACTACTAAAGTCAGTGACACACAAAGTAATGAAGAAATTGGATCAGTATAACAGCAGGCAAGCAGGATCTTTAGAAGTAGAGGTCACTCTAATTGGAGCTTACATAGGGCTCAGGACACACATGTGACAGCAGAGGGCCAATCTCGAAGCACAGCACTATTGACTGAAAAAGTGACACACTCCTCCATATCAGAGGATCTACAATACACCCTGACATCAGCTGCTCCACTATAATCCCTGAATCAAGGCTTTCTTTTCTATGCGGTTATTTATTTGGCTTCTGGTAAGCCTTCAATTTATTTGGTGACACGGTGGTGGTGCTATTTTAAGTCACAACTTAGGACAATAATATCTTATTTTTAGTACCGTTTTTTTTTTGTGCTGTTTGACGTACTTCACTATGTTTATTTAAAACCCTTTTTTTGGCAATCAACTGCTGACACATCTGGAGCTACCCACAACCTTTTTTCCTGCTTTATCAACCTACTGTGGACTCCTAAAGGCCCTGGCTGGGTTGTAGCCGCAAGCACGTTATGCTTGCCTTCTGGTGAGCCTCCATTGTTTATCACACTCACAGTTTGGTAGCAGATATATGCATATTTCTTTCTTAGAACCGCCCATCAAGGACGCTTCAACGATTTTTGGTTTTTCATCTACACTCTCTTGATTTTTATTAACCATTTGAGTACACTGGACTGTAGATTCACAATAAGATATATTTTTTTGCACATGGTTTAAAAACCATTTGGTTATCACTCTTTATTTTTATTTTTATTTTATATATACATTTTCTTTCTTTATTAGCGCAACTTCAAATTTTTTTCTTTTATGTCATTATAAGTTTAAACCTGTGGCAAAAAAAAAGGATTCAGCCATCCGGATGCCCCTTTTTGCGGGGATACTAGAGTACAATGCCTCAATATCAACTGCCACAAGCAGGGCATCCGGGGGTCCTGTATCCCCTATATACCATGTTTCCCCGAAAGAAAGCCCTACCGAGAAAATAAGACCTATCTGGATTATCAGGGTGGGCTGCAATATAAGACCTACCCTGAAAATAAGCCCTAGTAAATCTCCTTAAAAACCCTGTAATGCTTTTGTAAATATTGGCCAGTGTCTTTGTTTGCAGCTGTATTTAAAAAAACATGTTTACACCCACTGCTGACCCGCTGGAGGTCCTCTTCTCTCCTCCCGTTTGATGTCTGTGCCCCTTCCTCCTCTGCGCATGGAGCAGGCTGACCTCAGCCGATTTCTCAGCTGTTCTCTTTTCTCCACTCCTCCCACTTAGCTGCGGCCCCTCTGTCTTCAGTGCACAGACATCAGTGGCAATCGAGGCTCTTCTTTTTCCTCCTCTCCTCCCGCTGACGTCTGCTCCCTCTCCCTCTTTACCATAGTGCACGGAGCGCGCTGACGTCATATTCTCTTTCCTCATCTCAGAAGAGCAGTATACAGTACCATAAAAGTTGTTAAAAAGGTATTTTTATACAGTATAAAACGGGACTGACTGAACTGTAATAGAACTGATTACTTTACAATCAATTCAGAATGATGTTAAAAAAACAGACTCCTAACCTGACAATGTTGTGGTAGGGGGTGCAGGGGGTGAGGGGAATACAGAGGACACAGAATTTGTTAGATTTTAAGTGAAAAATTGAGAGGGATAGATGACACCGCACAAACACTGTGTTGTCTATCATGCTTTAAAAAATAGGATTTTTTTTAAAGCAACAACCAACCAGACAGACCATAAATAAATAAGCCCTACCCTGAAAATAAGTCCTAGTGTGTTTTTTGTGACCAAAATTAATATAAGACCCGGGCTTATTTTCAGGGACACACTGTATGTTTGAGCAAATTTTTTTTCCATTGATACATGTTCCCTGGGGCAAGACCCGGGTTCTGAAAGACGTTTTCCAACAATAACCTGCTCCTGAAAAAACGACCGTTTTTAAGACTTTTTTCCATTGATACATGTTTCCTGGGGCAAGACCCGGGTTCTGAAAGACGTTTTCCAACAATAACCTGCTCCTGAAAAAACAACCGTTTTAAAGACTTTTTTTTCCATTGATACATGTTCCCTGGGGCAAGACCCGGGTTCTGAAAGACGTTTTCCAACAATAACTTGAAAATTTGTCTTTAAAATGATCATTTTTGAATTCGAACGTTCGAGTCCCATAGACTTCAATGGGGTTCTAAATGTTCGTGCGAACGGTCGGACTGTTCGACGGTTCTGGTGCGAACCGAACGCGGGGGTGTTCGGCTCATCCCTACCCCAAAACCATATATTTTCTGAAAGCATATGACCTGTAGAATTTAAATAAGGTGCTACTGATTTTTTAGACCCTGTGGTATTTGCTCAAATATTTATCAAACCAATATATTTGCAAAAAATAAAAGTGGGGTTCATCCTGGGTCGACAAGGCCCAGATCAGATTAGGAGGGCCATTGATTGAAGCCGCGTACACATCGAGGGACATGTCCGATGGAAACGGTCCACGGACCGTTTTCATCAGACATGTCTCCTCTGAATTTTCATCCGGCGGTGTGTACACACCATCGGATCAAAATCCCCGCCGGTAGACAGCGCGGTGACGTGGCGGTGACGTTGACGCCGCCATGTCACCGCACCAGGAAGTAAAAAACGTCCACGCATGTGTCGCATCCATACGACGCTTGTGCGGGCAGATATGTCCGCTGGTTATTGTACTAAACAGCGGACATATGCGATGGACATGTCGCCGGCGAATTTTTTTTTAAAGCATGCTTTAAAATTTGTCCGCCGGTCAGACATGTCCGCTAGCCCATACACACGATCGCATTTGTCCGCTGAACTGGTCGTCGGACCAGTTTCAGTGGACAAATTTGATCGTGTGTATGCGGCGTTAGACCTTCAAAATGCCTCTGACTCTGTCTCTTGGCCATACCTTTTCACAATCCTTAAACGTTGGGGTTTTGGCAAGCGTTTTATGGGCCTGATGGGCCTCTTTACTCGAATCCCCAAGCTTACATCAGGCTCCAAGGATAATACTCCAAGCCTCTATCCATAGCAAAGGGCACTAGACAAGGATGTCCACTATCTCCACTTGTCTTTGCAATAGCAATTGAGACTCTAGCCATCTCCATTCGCCAAAACCCTAATATACAGGGAGTTACTTGTGGCCCTTAAATCCATAAATGAGGTCTCTTTGTGGATGATATTCTCCTCTTCCTCATGTCTCCTATAACCTCTGGGTGTTTGGTGTGCTCCTGTACCTTTAAGGAGGGGTGGCTCCCCTTCAGTCCACCTGCCCCTAGCTATCCATTAGAATGCATGTGCCTCTACTGTGGGGACGCTCATTGTTTAGTGTTAGGACCACAGATTACAGGGTGCCTTGGCGCGGCTCTGTGGCTCACGCATGCGCTTGCAAATGCGTGCAGACAAAATCCCTGTTTTTAACGCATACTGTTAGACAGGTTAATTGGTTGTTCTGCAGGCTGGTCGGTAGGAGGCTTGTTTTTTCCCTGGGCAATTCCCCAGGTTTTGTTGTTAACCCCTCTGCCCAACCTGTGCCACACCTTAGAGTAATTTGCCAAGATTTCAGGCCTTCGGGTTAACTATTCTAAGTCCCAAGCACTAAACATATCCCTTCCAGTCTACACCGTTGCCCTCTTACAAAAACTTTAAATTTGAATGGAGTGACTCCTCCATTAGATATCTGGGAATTAATCCTCACGGCAAAATATGAGACTCTCTATGCAAGTAACTAGGGGTGCAACGGATCGTTTGGATCGGCACACCACGCGATCCGCAAAGCACTCTTGAGCCTCGGCCATAGGAAAGTCCACGGCTTCAGCCTAGCTCCGGAAGCGGTGGCCATCTTTCTCCACCCTCGTGTGCTTGCCAGAGCCCAGTGCACAGCGTGACACGCCTCCCCGCCTCAGCGCACTCACTACAGACCCGGGACTGCAGACATGTGGAGACAGTATCTGTGAGCTCTGCACCTGCAGGTAGGAGAGACACCATCACCCAGGGAGCATGGTTGTCTGTACACCAGAGGAGGGGGTGACACCATAGTGGAGGGGGGGTGACACCGGAGTGTACATCTTTTATTACACCCAACAGAGTTTTAGATTCAGTTATTTTCATCACAAAACGGAGCTTATACGCTTAAATACAGTATTTATAAATCCAACCAACTGTTTAAATGTTAAATTTAATGTGAACATCAGAGGTGTTCTGTCACATTAGCAATAAACAGTCCGTCGGATTTCCAAACACTGTATTTACAGTAAGCACATAAGCTCAGTTTTGTGTTGAGAATAACTGTGAAATCTAAAACTCTGGTGGGTGTAACAAGATTTGTCTTTTTTTTTTTTTTTGCTGATCCGAAAATGATCTGATCCGTGACTCCAAATCCGAGGATCGATCCGATTCGTGAGTTTTTTGATCCGTTGCACCGCCACATGTAACTATCCCCCTATGTTCAGAAAGTTGGAATTTGATCTCATATCCTGGTCCAAGAACAACCTCTCATGGCTTTGGAGAATTAACTCTGTGAAGATGACGCTGCTGACCAGGCTGTTATACCTGTTCCGCTCTCTTCCTATACCAATTAAAAAAGATCATATCAAATCACTTCAAAGCAAAATACTCAAATTCACTTGGGGAAAGGCGGATTACAGACTTCCGCAACAAACACTATACTTAGGGGGACTGGGTTTACCTCACCTACACAAATATTATCTGGCAGCCAGAATAGCTCAAATCTCGGTAATCTACTCCAAATACGAGAAACCGGATTGGGTACAAATAGAAAGACAGGCAGTGCCTCGATTTACCCTAGACTATCTGCTTTGGATTTCCCCAAAAAAACACCCCTGATTATGGCCCCCACCCTTTTCCATACTTTTGCTCTCTGGGACTCTATGTGAACTCACCCTTCTCTGGTGTCAGCATACAAACCATTGACCCACCTCTTTAATAATCCAGATTTCCCTCCGGGAAGGATTATCTTGGCATTTAAATGGTGGTTGGATAAGGGACTGTACTGAATCGGACACTTTTTCACAGCTGCGGGTCCTATCACCCTTACCCACTTTATCAAAAAGCTCAACCTACCCACTTCTGAAATATTTAGGTTTGGACAAATTTCTAATTTCTTGCACACGATCTGGTCGGATAAGCCCCTTCCCCCTCGGTTCACCGATTATGAGCTATGGTGTAGTCAGGCCATGACCAGAAGGGGTATCTCAAAGGTCTATTTGTCTCTTGTCTTCACAACTACTAAGTCATCCTACATGCAATCCTGGGAATCAATTTCAGTAGGACCTGGGGGTCTGGCAGACTCCTTCAAAGGCATCTTGATCACTACTTTAATGGAAGATAGTCTAAAAATTATATCCAGATGGTATTATACGCCCTCTAGATTAGCCTCCATTTTTCCTACATCGGATCCTCTGTGTTTCAGAAGATGCCAGCTTATATGCACGATGTCCCACATCTGGTGGGAGTGCCCCAGAATACGATCCTTCTGGAAAAAAATATTCAATATGATTGACAGGCTTGTGGAATGCCAGATTTCCAGAACCCCTTCTCAACGCCTATGTCCCTAAAATATCTAAGGCCTCCCGCCAGCTAATACACTTCATTTTTGTAGGGGCTAAACTCACTGTGGCAAAAGCCTGGAACACTCAGAAACTCTCCTTCCCAGCGGTAATCAGGAAGGTCTCTTGGATAATGGCGCAGGAGAAGCTCTCCAACATACTACTGGATACATCCAGTAAATTTGAATCTATCTGGGAATCTTGGGCTAATTATGTGGGTACCCCACTGAACTCCAACACTCTCTCAGCTTAATCTTTGATGTGTGCCCAGTCTGATGCTCTTATCTTTCCTTCTCTCCCCTATCTCTTCCCTTTACTCTGGCTTTTATCCCTTCCTTTCCTCTCTTTTCCTCCCTTTCTCCCTTTGTTAAGACAGTCTACAGGCAAGAGCGACAGGTTGCCTTATATTATCTGTGGAAAAAATTACTGCGCAGGTCTGTAAAAATTGTTAAATAAACAAAACAATAAAGTGATAGGTTGCTGCTGCTGCATAGACAATGTGCGATACACATGAATTACCTATAAAATCAAAAAATATGCTGCGCTGCACTGACAGATGAAACATACATTAAAATGTGACCATTCATCTCAATGAAAACAAAAGTGAAACGTGAATAGCGTGACAAATCCAAAAAATATCACAGTTGAATACAAATAATAAAGTCCATGTGTGTCAAACTTGCACCCGAAGTGTGTTTGAAAAAAGTTCTTAGAGTAAGATCAGACAAAGGGCACCTCCACCTCTAATAAAATTGCCTGCTTACCGACTCCCAATGATCTTATTGCTAAGATCACAATCGCATGTAGGTCTATGTCTCTATGGTAGGCTTGCTTCTACTTGTCATCTACTTCAACTCCATATGTGGGTAAACCATACCCCGATGCATGCCAGATCCCGGAGTGTAGATAAAATAAAGAAAAGGCCAAAATAGAGTAGTACCGTAGATAATGGGAAGTTTAATATTAAAAATTACACTCACATGGTAGGTGTACAAGATTAGCGTTTAAATTATGTAGCCGGCCGGCTTCAACATTCGCTCGTCCTTCCAGATAGTCGATAGCGGTGACGTCAGCACGCCGCTTTCCCTACGCCGTTTCGTCACAGATGACGTCTTCCAAGGGCACGAGCGGCGCGCTGACTCGCCGCTAATTGTACATTTGCTTGGCCAATCGGACCGCCCAGTTCTGACATCAGGGAATCCGCGATCCTCATCCGCCATATTGGAGATGGGACATTGCCCTTACTGATTGTAACTCAATAGTGAAATGGTCATATTGGCATTAGATATGACCAGATCACAAGAGGTTGTATATACAAAACATATAATGGGACTTGTTACTTGGCCTAAATTAATGGTGAAGATGACACAGTGAGCTATTGATCTATTAACACTGAATCATCATCATTGCAATAGAATGAGACACGCACTAGGTTAAAAATTAACCCCATATTCCATAGATCGGATCTAAAATCCTCATCATTATGGGTTCAGTTTGCAACACGTGCAAAGAAGTCTCAGATGGCAGGTTAGCCCACAAAAAGGAGATTTAGAACTCCAGGAATGGTTCCGTTATTTTAATGATGCCGGAGTAAATTTTTTAAAATTTTTGGTTTCTAAAAAACAAGCCAAACTAGGTAAATTGGACAGTGAAATCAAATCACTGAAAGAAACCATGTTACCTCATAAGGAGAGTGATGAATATAAGGATAGATCATCTAGTCTCCTAAAAATTTTAGATAGGGAAGAAAAGGAACAGAAAATAAAGAAAAAGAAAAAATATAATAGAGATTTCAATGACTATCAGTTGAGTCTGGTTTTTGAATGGCAGAAAAAATTGGCAACTGAAGATCAAACAGAAACCAATTCCAGGATGGAGGCAATTATGCAGGGGGAAGAGGTGGCCCTTGACACTGCCACCTCTTCACAAAACACTCGGGTCAGCAATGATCAAAGTAAAACCCCCAAAAAGAAAATAGGGAAAAAAGGAAAAAAGGTTTCCCACCCACAACCAAATAGGGGAACAGGCCCCCCTCAGGGTAATTACCAGCATAATAGTAGTTCTAACCGAACGAAACCCTTTCAAGTCAAATATGTAAATAACTCGGATCGTACTAATGGTTCTTCCAATCAGGACCAATATTACCATTATAGCGATTCCCCGCGAAGGGAAAGAGGTTCAGGTAGAAATGGAGCCGACAATCACTACTATGGCCCTAATCAAGGACACAATGCTCGCCACTACTCAGACAGAGGTAGAGACCATTATGAGTATGACAGTGAATCAGATGTGAGAAATCAGTTCTTCCCTCTGAGAGACAGAGAGGGACCAGGGAGTTCAAGATATGCTGATTATGAGCGAAATAATCAGGCACAAGAAATCAGCCGGTTAGGTCCCTCTAGAGACTTTCCCTTTGATCATCCTAGCATTGATGTAGGAGAGCATTGGGGTTTTCCCAGGGCCAATCAAGGCATCAAAAGGCCAGTGGAAAACAAAGAGGGTGCAGAGGGGGGAGGAGAACAAAATCAAAAGAAACCAAGAATGTAGATGATGTGGGCATTTATAACCTTAGTTCCCACAAGCTCACACAGCCAGAATTGGCATTATTGGATAAGGGACTTAAATTTGCTCCCCCAAAGAAACTAAACAAATTTCAGACGTACATGGATATTCACCGGTATGTGCGGAAGGTAAACATTAGACGTTACTTTGCAGGTATTCCTAGTACTGATGGACCTACTGGTCAAAACCCCTCCTTCCATTCAGGACTAGCCAATGCATCCACCTGGAACCCCCCGGGGGTGTTGGCTCCCTCTTTAAAAGTGTTTAGGGATGTGGTACTTAGAGATTTGGAGAAGGTTAAAGTCTCCAACCCTAGGATGGACCAAAATTTAGTCAAGGGATTGGACTCTTTATGCACCAACAAAGAATTGGTCATACGTCCAGCGGATAAGGGGGGTGGGATAGTTATAATGGATCGTCTAATGTATATCAATGAAACCAAGAAATTGGTAGATGATCGTGATACCTATCTACCACTTAGGGGGAACCCTATCCTACGCTACCAAAGTAACTTGGAGGTGTTGGTGAAGAAAGGTGCTGACTCGGGTATACTCAACAAGAAAGAACAACAATTTTTAATCCCGAGAGCACCAAGGACACCGATCCTATACTGCCTCCCTAAGATCCACAAGAGCCTTACTTGCCCCCCTGGACGCCCTATAGTGAGTGGTATAGATTCTGTCACGTCCAGGGTAGGCAAGTATATTGATCATTTTTTGCAGCCTTTAGTCCAGAAAATGCCATCTTATGTAAAGGACACTAGGCAGGTTATTAATTTACTGTCACAGATAAAACCCAATAGTGACACTTGGTTAGTAACAGCGGATGTCAGTTCACTGTATACAATCATCCCCCATCATTTGGGTATATCAGCAGTCCAATACTACCTGGAGACCCTTTCTGACGTACCCCAAGCCCAAAGGGAATTCATCATTGAGCTATTAGAATACGCCGCAGGGCATAATTATTTCTGGTTCGATCATGGTTATTACCAGCAGATTAGGGGGGTCGCAATGGGCGCTAAATATGCGCCCAGCTTGGCCAATTTATTTATGGCCAAGTGGGAGGAGGATGTCGTCTATAAGGACCTTAGCCCACATATCATTCTTTGGGCCAGGTACATCGACGACATCCTCCTCCTATGGAATGGCTCCAAACCCCAATTAGAAGAATTTATCTCCCTCCTGAACGATAATAATAGGGGGATTCGCCTCGTACACGAAGCAGACCAAGAAAGGATTAATTTCCTGGATCTTACCATCACAAAGGATGAGACTGGTTTTAAAACTAGAACATACTTTAAGAAGACTGACAGGAATTCATTTATCCCAGTTGGGAGCTGTCACCATCAGAATTGGCTCAATTCAGTGCCTAAGAGCCAATTCATTAGAATGAGGCGAAATTGTACCACTCTAGATGACTTTCATTCACAGTCGAAAATTCTCAAAGACAGATTGGCTGAGAAGGGTTATAACCCCAGTCAGCTGGAGAGAACCATTGAAGAAGTGGCAGGTATTGAACGCAAATCACTTTTGGATCCCACTCCCAAGGGTGGCAAAGCTGGTCCAGTGGTACCTTTTGTTACAACATATTCCACCCAACATTTCCTCATTAAGAGAATAATCAAAAAGCACTGGCACTTATTAGAGAATGATAGGATCCTTAAAACGGTTCTCCCTTTGAATCCTCAAGTTATATTTAGAGGGGTGCCATCTTTGCGGAATAAAATCGCACCGAATGTGGTTGATCCTCCCAGCAAAAAAGTCTCGTTTTTCCAGAGGGGATTGGTGGGATACCATCAGTGTCGTAGGTGCCAAATATGCACGCTAAACAAAATAACTTCAAAAAAAACTATGAATTTCTTTTCAAACAGTACCTCTAAGGAACATCTAATAGAACCATTTATCACTTGTAGTTCTACAGGCGTGGTGTATTTGTTACAGTGCCCATGTGGGCTTCAATATATAGGCCGCACTAAAAGACAGATGCAGATCCGATTGGGGGAACATGTCACCAATATCCGGTCAGGTTTTTCTCAACACTCTGTGTCACATCATTATGATTTACATCATAATCGCAATCCAGAGGGGACTCTCTTTCTGGGCATTGACAAATTTGATGCCCACTGGAGAGGGGGGTCGTTAGTTAGGGAACTATCCAGGCTAGAAATGGCCTGGATCCACAGAGTTCGAACTTATACTCCTTACGGACTGAATGTGGATGTAGATGTGAACGCATTCATAGACAACAGTTAGAGAGTCTTACCATCTATCACATTCTAATTCACCATAGATTTCAACATGTATGGGGTTACCAGTTAATGTGAACTAGTTCTGAGATCCGGGACTCATTTTCCATATTAAATTCCCCTTTTTATGATGTCTCCTTTTTATGTTAATTTTTCTTTGATATGTCCACCTTAATTGTGGTCAGCTCAGAAATGGAGGGTCATCCATGCAGGGTATGACATCCCCTTTTTGATGTTGGTTCTGGCTTGACTTTTGAGAGCCAATTGGGCCTGCATTGATTCTCATATTTAGGGTTTTGGGTGATCACAATAACCCTAATATTGTTTAAGGGTTCCTTCTCCTGGCTCGCTGGCTGCCATCAGTGAGTCGAGGTTCCTCCCTTATATTGTGAGCCAAATGTGACTGTCAATAGTCCACATTTTTCTTCTAATTTTTATACTTTTATTCATTAATTTTTATATTAATTTTTATATTAATTTTTATATTAATTTTTTATATTAATTTCCCAAATATTATTTTGATAATGAATTGTTGTAATCATGTTTCAAAATAATATGCATTCCAGTTGAGAATATATTTGCACGTGTTGCAAACTGAACCCATAATGATGAGGATTTTAGATCCGATCTATGGAATATGGGGTTAATTTTTAACCTAGTGCGTGTCTCATTCTATTGCAATGACGATGATTCAGTGTTAATAGATCAATAGCTCACTGTGTCATCTTCACCATTAATTTAGGCCAAGTAACAAGTCCCATTATATGTTTTGTATACACAACCTCTTGTGATCTGGTCATATCTAATGCCAATATGACCATTTCACTATTGAGTTACAATCAGTAAGGGCAATGTCCCATCTCCAATATGGCGGATGAGGATCGCGGATTCCCGGATGTCAGAACTGGGCGGTCCGATTGGCCAAGCAAATGTACAATTAGCGGCGAGTCAGCGCGCCGCTCGTGCCCTTGGAAGACGTCATCTGTGACGAAATGGCGTAGGGAAAGCGGCGTGCTGACGTCACCGCTATCGACTATCCGGAAGGACGAGCGAATGTTGAAGCCGGCCGGCTACATAATTTAAACGCTAATCTTGTACACCTACCATGTGAGTGTAATTTTTAATATTAAACTTCCCATTATCTACGGTACTACTCTATTTTGGCCTTTGCCTTATATTATCTCTCCATTACAGAGTTTTTTTTTTGTTTTGTTTTTTCTCTTTCTTCTCTTTTTTTTTCAAAATTATTTTATTAATTTTTTCAACAGTACAATAAATACAACATACAATACTTCTACAGACATACAACATACATGGTCTCACTAAGTACCCCTTACAAAAATGAAAATAAAGAAAATGGGGGACACCTTCTACCAATTACAACTACTGGATTTTCCCTTCCCCGTTTCATGCCCAGGCCTACACTTCCTGCGTGTTCCCAGGGGGGGATACAGGGAGAGGGCATAGAAGCCAGAAATGAGGGAGAGAGGAGAGAAGAGAAGGAAAAAAATATATATATATATATATATATATATATATATATATATATATAAATATATATATATATATAAAAAATAAAAACCACATCTATTTTAGGGAAATAATTTCCATTATTGTGTATATACTTAAGTGCACAAAAAAAAACAAAAAAAAAAACGTATATTTTAGGGGAAATATCTTTCCATTATGTGTACTATACTTAAGGTTAAAAAAAATAAACACGGAAGAAAAAAAAAAACTATTTTAGGGAAATAATTTCCATTATTGTGTATATACTTAAGTGCTAGTGCACAAAGAAAAAAATATATATGATAGAAGGGGGATCCAGTTCCCCTATATTGTGGGAAGTGAAAAAGACTAAACAGTCTATTTTAGGGGAAATAGTTTTCCATTATTTGGAATAAACTTAAAGTGCAAAAAAAAAAGGAGAAACAATCTATTTTAGGGAAATTATTTCCATTATTGTGTTTATACTTAAAGTGCACTACAAAAAAAAAAAAAATAGAAAATATATGATAGAAGGGGGATCCAGTTCCCCGATGTTGTGGGAAGTGAAAAAGACTAAACAGTCTATTTTCGGGGGAAATAGTTTTCAATTATTTGGAATAAACTTAAAGTGCAAAAAAAAGAAGAGAAACAATCTATTTTAGGGAAATTATTTCCATTATTGTGTTTATACTTAAAGTGCACTCCAAAAAAAAAAGGACAAAAAGTTAGTAGGAGAGGAAGGGGAAGGCAAACATCCCACCCCTCCTATTCCCCTCCGCCCCTCCCACCTCCCCCTCCCCCCGGCCCCCCAAATCCCTGTATTCCCTCCATCCCCTCCAGATCACATCATATCTTGTCCTGGAGTCAGTATGGAAGGACCACAGTTCCTCCATCACTCTCATTTTATCTATTTCCTGTAGCCATTCTCCAATCGAGGGCGCTTCTTTTTTTCTCCAGTTCCTTGGTATTAGTGCCTTGGCTCCATTCAATAGGAACGGAACCAAGGAACCTCTATACTTTTTTCTGGACACCCTTGTGGTATGGAACAAACAAGCCCATGGGTCATGCTTTATCTCCTGTCCACTTATTTTCTTTACCAGCACCACTATCTCCTTCCAATACACCTGTATCAGGGGGCACTGCCACCATATATGGGCATGGGTTCCTTCCATCCCACACTCTCTCCAGCATAGGGATGAGGCCTCACTATTTATTCTATGTAGTTTCATTGGGACGTAGTACCATTTAGTAAGTAACTTATAATTGGTTTCTTTTACTTTTGCATCCATCGATGTAGAATGGACATAATCTAATACCTGTCTCTTCTTGTCAGTGGATATAGTTTGATTCAGTTCTATTTCCCAACTTTCTACTATTTTCAATCCTACTGGTTCTCTCGTAGTTGTTAATATTTTGTATATACTTGATATTCCCTGTCTTCCAGTTCCCCCTTGAGTTATATATTTCTCCCATAGATTTAATTCATTCATAGCTCGCAGGGGTTTTGGCAAATTGCTTACAAAATGTTGGACTTGTCTATGCCTCCACCTGTCCCCTGGGGACAATCCATATTTTTCTTGAAGTTCTACCACAGAACATATTTCATTACCCTTCATTAAATCCTTCAATTTTAAGGTGTCCGAGTTTGCCCACCTCAGGTACATCCCGCCTCCCTTACCCGGTGGGAAGAAATCTGTGCCCGTAAGCGGCAACAGCGGACTGTTGTAGGGCCATTTTTTTTATCCTACATACTCTATCCCATATTCTAAAAGTTTATTTTGTTATTAGAGGAGTATCACGAGGCAGTCCTCTATATTGCTTCGGTACCCATATTCTATTTCCCAACTCCTTTTTACTTAGACCTAGATATGTGCATTCCCGTTCGTACGAATGTTATTTTCGTACGAAAATGTTCATTTTCGTACCCGCGGGATAATGTGTACATACGAAAACGGTAAAGCACCAAAATACGAAAACGACGGGATAACGGATGAGCCGCATAACGAACGACCGCAAATACGAACGAACGATCCGACGGGAAAAAACGACAAAACGAAAATGGCAAAATAACGAAAATGAAATCTGTATCAAGAGGTTTGCATTGTGTATTTTGTTTGAATCTGTTTTGTGTTCGTTTTCAGTTGTATGTTCATTGTTCAATGACATCTATAACAAAAGAATTTCATTATGTATATTGAATGAATTCTTTTTTCTTTTTTCTGTGTATTCAAAATACTGAATGCAATTTTTTTGTTATAGGTGTCATATCAACATACGAAAATAACAAAAGAAACAGGTTCAAATGCAAATCTTTTGTTTTTTAATGGCCAGAGAGTTAGGCTGGCCATACATGATACAATTTTCTGTGCAATTTTCTTTAGATTTACCTTCAACTATGTAGTGCAAGGGCCTGCCTGATTGCATACAATTGAAAGTGTTGTTTAGTTTGACCTCATATATGGTTTTTGGTAAATCTAAAAGAAAATTGTACAAGAAAATTGAACATGTATGGCCAGCCTCAGTGACTGAAAGCAGCTTCTCTTTTGTGCAGAGTAGTGAGTACACTTGTATAGTAAAGCCTAATAAACTTTTCTGTGGATTTTCATCTGAGGGGAGATCAGTTGGCCAGACTTCTGAACCCAAAAATGGTTTTCTGATGCAGTTTAAAAACGAACGAATTTTCTGAGAACGATCGGAAAACGATCGTTTTTATGTGTGTTGTTAAAATAGTCTGACCAAGTGTATGGGGCTTAACAATAGTATTGTTAAGCCCCATACACTTGGTCAGACTATTTTAACAACACACATAAAAACCGAAATTTTTTTCTGTGCACATGTCTACTTAGACCTTTCTTCAACTTCCACCCACTTTTTTTTCCCCTCCCATCCTCATCCTGGGCCCAGTCTATTATCCTCCTTAATACCGCCGCCTCATAATACCTTTTAAAATCCGGCAGCTGTATTCCTCCTTCCCCTTTAGATCTAATTAGGGTCTCTACTGCTATACAAGTTTTTTTCCCCTTCCATATAAAGCTCCTTATTATCCTTTCT
This sequence comes from Rana kukunoris, assembly GCA_029574335.1. Taxonomy (NCBI): domain Eukaryota; kingdom Metazoa; phylum Chordata; class Amphibia; order Anura; family Ranidae; genus Rana; species Rana kukunoris. Next base: position 132,138,969 of record CM056051.1, read on the forward strand.
AAGACTTTAAAGTAGGTTTCTGGGATTTTTATCGGGAGTGTTTTAAAGATATATAGGGCTTTGGGCAATATCATAATTTTTATAGTGTTTATCCTTCCCCACCATGATACTCTGTCTATACTGTATCCTTTTAATTCAGATTTTACTTTATTCAATAATAGTATATAGTTATCTTCATAGAGGTATCTTTCTGTACTGGACAGGAATACACCTAGATATTTCATCCTTCTCTGCTTCCACTTAAATGGGTATATGGCCTCAAGGTCCCTGCGTTCTTGTGGACTCAGTGATACGCTCAGTATCTCCGTTTTTTCTTTATTGATTTTTCTCACCATATTGTTCATATTCCACCATTATCCTCGGCAATGTCAGCCTAGGATTAGATACATATAGCATCATGTCGTCCGCGAATGCAGATATCTTGTGCTCCCTACTGTTTAATTGTATCCCTTCTATTTCCTCATTCATCCGTATTGTTTCCAATAACGGCTCTAATGAGAGGACAAATAAAAGGGGCGATAACGGGCAACCCTGACGGGTCCCGTTAAAGAGTGGGAAACTGTCCGACAGGGTACCATTCACCCTCACCTGGGCCGAGGGTTTTCAATATAATGCCCCTATCCACCTAAGCATACTCGGACCAAATCCTATATGGGACAGGTTTGCTAACATGAATTCCCAGTCCAACCTGTCAAACGCCTTTTTGGCATCTAATGACAGGAATAACACTGGTTCTTTATTCTTTTTAGCCTTTTGTATCAAGAATAACACTCTTAGGATATTTTCTCTTGTTTCTCTCCCAGGTATGAACCCCGCCTGATCATTTTCTATTAGACCTGCCAGGAGCGGTCTTATTCTCTCGGCAAGAATTTTTGAATAAATCTTTATGTCCACGTTTTCTTTCTTCTCTTTTAAGGATAATATTCACCATGGTTATTTTTCTCGCCCTGACGTGTCATATTCGGCTCCCTCATCACAGAGTGCTCCGGAAGTGCTGCGGCGGCCAACTGCGCATGCGCGATGCGTTCCAAAAGCATATGCGATGCGTTCCAAAGCATTTACGACACTGCACACCAGCGAAGCCGTCATTCAGAGCGACGTGGACTTAGAGGTAAGTGGCCAGTCGCTCGCTCGGCCTCCTGGCTCTTTTTTTAACATCCTCCAATCCACGGGGATGTTAAGGAAAGAGCCTGGATGCTGAACGAGGTTTCGCTGGTGTGCACTGCCGTAAATGCATTGGAACGCATCGCAGTTGGCCGCCCAGCAATTCCGGAGCAGTCTATGATGGGGAGCGGAATATGACGATACACGCCCTCCTAGACAGTGTTGGTGGTGTTGGATGCTGGGGACTCCTTTCCTGGTACAGTTAGTTCCTAAATGGGGTATCGGGGGATGGGAGATACCATCGCCCGGCTCACTAGGAACTCTTCTCTTACATTAATCTCACCATGGTACTCTTTTTTCAGTTGTTCCATTATTTATCCTGTTTGTTTACACTCGTTTCTCTTTCATCTGTATGGCTGAAGTCATTTTATATCTTAGCTTTACACCTGCTGTCCCTTTGGAATGTATTTTCTGTTACCTTAAAATAAAATACTTTGAAATCAAAAAAGGAGAACAACGAGTTGAAGAACTAGTTGAATTATTGTAAGAGAATTAAGCAAGTGGCAGAAGGCTAGTCAAGTTATCCTGAAGATGAGTACAATATCTGAGAAATTGTTCAAGACATTGGTTCTGTTTGTCCATTTGTTTGTGGATGATATGCACTGGAGTATGGTCTATTTGAAGAATATGACATAGAGTCTTTCAGAATTTTGAAACAAATTCGGAACCTCTATCAGAAACCAGACATGAAGGAACACCATGTAATTTAATAACATGATCTAGTAAGGTTTGCGCTGTTTCTTTAGAAGAAGGTAATTTATTAAGTGGAATAAAGTAAGCCATTTTTGTAAGCATATCAACTTTTACCATGATGGTGTTATATTGTCACGTACCTGATGGGAGACTGAGATGACAAGGTCGGCCTCTCTTGTATCTCCAGCCCTGGCACCGCCGGAGATGGTACAGAGGACACCAAAGGACTGGAGGAACACGAGTGCCTGCGGGTAAGGACTCCGACAGCCGGGCACTGGGGATCCAGCAAGATGTAGTCCCAGAGGGTCTAACAGCAGGACGTTTGCAGGAAGTCACAGAAGCCAGAAGCGGGTATTCAGGGTTGCTGGATCACAGGCACAAGAAGTCAATACGGGTCATACGGATAGCCGGGTCAAGAGGAAAGCAGCGACGAGGTACCAGGTGGCAGGCAGTAGCGGTGTCAGGTGGGGAGCCGGAGTCAGGAACCAATAGTCTAAGTATAACAGAGTCAATAGCGGGGTCAGAGCAAGCCGGGTTCATCAACAGGGAGTCATCAGGGTAAGAGCAGGATTCAGGTTGCTGGGTACACGTTGAAGATCAGACAGCAATAAGTCTAGGCCAGAGCACTTCCTTAAATAGGCAGCGAGTGCTAATTGGCGTTAGGGACGCGCACGGCGTCTGCCGCACGCGCGTGCGCGCATTGGCGTGCGTGCGCGCATTGTTATGCTCGTGTGTGCGCGCACATGCGCATTGGTGCGCCTAGGTTTCTCAGGGCGCCCGTGTGCGCGCACATGCGCCTGGGACAGACGGTTACAGTTCTCTTACATTGCCCCCCCCTCCGGATGCCCACCAGGGACCTCTTCTCAGGATGAAGGCGAAGATAGGCCTGAACCAACTGTGGAGCGTGTACATTGGAAGAGGGTTCCCATGAGTTATCTTCGGGGCCAAAGCCCTTCCATTTGATTAAAAACTGGGTTTGGTCCCTTCTCTTCCTGCAATCCAAAACAGTTTCTACCATAAATTCCTCGTTTCCTTCAACAAGCACAGGGGCAGGTGCTTCGGGTTCACGATCAGGGAAGGGGTTAGCAATGGATCGTTTCAGGAGGGAGACGTGGAACACTGGGTGGATCCTCAAACTTCCAGGTAGGCAAAGTTCAAAGGCCACAGCATTAATCCTCTTCTTCACAGGAAATGGGCCAATGTACCTGGGTCCTAATTTCTTAGAGGGGCAAGCCATCTTCAGGTTTGCAGTGGAGAGCCACACTTTGTCCCCTGGTTGTAGGTCAAGGTTGCCTCTTCTCCTCCTATCGAAGAACTTTTTGTTACTTTCTTGAGCTTTAGTGATGGTCTCCTGCAAGAGTCGGTTGTTGGACCTCCAGAAGTCCAGACGATCCTGTACTGCTGGAACTGAGGATTCCTGGGGAACATCAGACAAAAAGGATGGGTGGAACCCATAGTTAGCAAAAAAGGGGGTTTGTTTGGTTGCGGAATGTAAAGAGTTATTATATGCAAACTCTGCTAACGGCAAGAGAGAGACCCAGTCATCTTGTGCAAATGATGAAAAACAACGCAGATACTGTTCCAGGGTTTGATTTGTCCTCTCTGTTTGCCCATTAGTCTGGGGGTGATAGGCAGAGGAAAAACAATGTTTAACGCCCAGAGCTTCACATAGGGATTTCCAAAAACGGGATGTAAATTGCACCCCACGGTCAGAGGTGATATTAGCGGGGATGCCATGTAGGCGTACAACTTCTTTGATAAAGGAGGAGGCAGTTTCTGCTGCAGAGGGGGTACCTTTTAGGGGCACAAAGTGGGCCATTTTAGACAGCCGATCCACAATTACAAAAATAGTCGTGAAGCCTTCGGAGGGGGGTAACTCGACAATGAAGTCCATAGAGATCATGGACCACAATTTGTCAGGAACAGGAAGAGGTTCCAATAGGCCCCAATTCTTAGCCCTATCGGATTTATTCCGAAGGCACGTTATGCAAGATTTAACATAGTCCCTGCAGTTTTGCAGCAAGTGGGGCCACCAGAAGGAGCGAAGGATCAGATTTGAGGTTTTATAGGCTCCAAAATGCCCTGCCAAGGGGTGGTCATGGCACATGTAAAGAACTGCCGTACGTAGATGCTCAGGAACAAACATTTGCTCACCATGTTCATAGAGTCCCTCCTTAAATCGAAGGCGGAGCTCCAGCGGTGGAGGGTGGTTCTGGACTGCCGACTTGATTTGTGAGATGAGATCACTCTGTAACAAAAGAAATTTTTTAGCAGGTAGAATGGTATCGGGTTCAGGGGAAACCTCAGTGTCCTGGAACATACGGGAAAGGGCATCTGGCTTCCCGTTCTTAGAACCTGGCCGATATGTAATGTGGAAGCAGAATCTTGCAAAAAAGAGAGCCCATCTAGCCTGGCGGGGTCTTAGTCTCTTGGCTGTTCCTAAATATTCAAGGTTCTTGTGATCGGTGAACACAAGAATAGGGTGGGCCGCCCCTTCGAGAAGGTAGCGCCATTCTTCCAGGGCCGCTTTAATAGCGAGTAATTCCCGATCACCAACGTCATAGTTCCTTTCTGAGGTACTTAATTTCCTAGAAAAGAAGGCGACCGGGTGAAGTAGGGATTTTGCCCCCTGTCGTTGAGACAATATGGCTCCCACAGCAATTTCGGAGGCATCGACCTCAAGAACATAAGGCAAGGCAGGATCAGGATGTCTCAGGATGGGTGCAGAAGTAAAGAGGTCCTTCAATTTTTCAAAAGCCGTTTGAGCTTCGAGAGTCCATACAAAGGTTGTGCGTGATCTGGTTAACTGCGTAATAGGAGATATGATACCCGAAAAGATCTTGATGAATTTCCTGTAAAAGTTGGAGAATACCACAAACCGTTGTACAGACTTCTTATCGGTTGGGGCTGGCCATTCGAGGACTGCAGAGACTTTTTGTGGGTCCATAGCAATCCCATCCGCGGAGATAACAAGACCCAGGAACTGAATGGTGGACTTCTCGAATTCACATTTCTCTGCTTTGGCATAAAGATGGTGTACCCTGAGTCTGTCTAGTACCTTCTTAACATGGATTCGATGACACTCCAGGGAGGAGGAGAACACTAAAATGTCATCTAAGTAAACAATGATGAATATATCAAGAAAGTCTCGAAACACGTCGTTCACAAAGTGCTGGAAGGTAGCCGGCGCGTTACACAGCCCGAAGGGCATCACTAGATATTCAAAGTGTCCAAAACGCCACCTAAAGGCCGTCTTCCACTTATCCCCTTCTCTGATTCTGATCAGATTATATGCCCCTCTGAGATCCAGCTTGGAAAAAACACGTGCTTCACGTAGTCTCTGAAACAACTCAGGGATGAGGGGTAGCGGATATCAATTTTTAATGGTCACTTTATTTAAATCCCGATAATCGATACAGGGTCGGAGTGTATGATCTTTCTTTTCAACAAAGAATATCCCCACTCCGGCAGGGGAAGACGAAGGCCGGATAAACCCCTTATCAAGGTTCTTATTGATATATTTCTGTAATTCCTCAAGTTCAAGTTCAGAAAGGGGATAGATTCTGCCAAAGGGAATCTCTGCGCCAGGTAACAGGTCAATAGGGCAGTCGTATGGTCTGTGAGGGGGCAGAGTGTCAGCGTTCTTTTTGTTGAAGACGTCTAGGTACTCATGATAGACGGAGGGCACAAGTTTAGCCATCTCGGGGTCCGTACTGATGCAGAGGAATGGTTTACCTGGGCTGGGAGTGTGAGGAAAACAGTGTCTCTTGCAGTAATCAGACGAAAAAGACACCTCCCCAGAGGACCAGTTGATGAGCGGATTGTGCGCCTTCAGCCAGGGTTGCCCAAGGATGACTGGAAACAGTGGAGATGTGATAACATCCAGACGTAGGAGTTCCTGGTGCCCAGAAGCTGTGGAACAGGGAATAAGGGCAGTCTCCAGAGTGACAGGTCCTGACTTAATACCTGACCCATCCGCAAGGTGAACTAAAAAGCTGTTCTTCTTGGCGCATAAAGGTAGTTCATGCATGGTGGCAAAGGAAGAGTCTATAAAACAGCTACAAGCCCCAGAATCCACAATGGCGGAGACAGTAAGGACCTTCCCTGAGAACTGTAGGAAAATTGGTAATGAGGTGTGGTTCTGGCCCAGGCTCGGAGAAACCACCTTCTGGGATGGAGGAGAGGGTCTCCTACGGGGTCTTCGAGGACAAGACTGAAGGACATGGCCCTCGTCGCCACAGTAGAGGCAGAGTCTATTGAGGTAGCGACGAGATCGTTCCTGTTGAGACAAGGGAGGTCTCGGAAAACTGGCATGCCGACCCTTCTGGGTGTCTTTTGGTGCCGCTACGGAGGCGGGTAAGGGAAGCTCGGAATGAACAGGCAACAAATGGGACTTCAAGGTTTTTTCAGATTGTCTTTCCCGCAGGCGACGATCAATCTGTATAGCAAGGAGAATCAGGTCATTCAAGGAGGAAGGTGCGTCCACCCTGGCGAGCTCATCCTTGATAGCTTCCGATAGGCCAAGACGAAAATAAAATCGTAAAGCGGAATTGTCCCATTTAGTATCAGCGCTCCATAAGCGGAAGTCAGATACATAGTCCTCAACGGGTCTGGAGCCCTGTTGCAGGTGACTCAGAGTGGCTTCCGCTGTCTGATGCCAGAAAGGGTCAGCGTATAATTGAGCCATGGCGGCAAAAAAGGAGTTTGCGGAAGTCAGGACAGGATCATGTTGCTCGCGAAGCCGGTGGGCCCAAGACTGGGGTTCATCCAGGAGCAAGGAGATAAGGAATCCTACTTTAACTTCTTCCGTAGAAAAGGTGCGAGGCAGCAACAAGAAGTAAAGTTCACAGGCATTTTGAAAAGTCCTGAACCTTGTACGATCTCCAGAGAAGCGTTCAGGTAGGGGCACTCTTGGCTCAGGGGAACAGAAATGTCCAGCAGGGTTACAAGTCTCGGTTTGAACAGCAGCATCTCTGATTCTCAGGTCCTCAGAGGTGGAAGCCAGGCTGGGTGCAAGCTGAGCTAAGTCCCTGTGTAACCCTTGCACTGCATGAGCGAGTGCGGTAACAGTCTGACAGAGGGTTTGAAGAAGAGAGGCCTCCCTTTCAGACTCCATCTTGGCTGTCTGATACTGTCACGTACCTGATGGGAGACTGAGATGACGAGGTCGGCCTCTCTTGTATCTCCAGCCCTGGCACCGCCGGAGATGGTACAGAGGACACCAAAGGACTGGAGGAACACGAGTGCCTGCGGGTAAGGACTCCGACAGCCGGGCATTGGGGATCCAGCGAGATATAGTCCCAGAGGGTCTAACAGCAGGACGTTTGCAGGAAGTCAAAGAAGCCAGAAGCGGGTATTCAGGGTTGCTGGATTACAGGCACAAGAAGTCAATACGGGTCATACGGATAGCCGGGTCAAGAGGAAGGCGGCGACGAGGTACCAGGTGGCAGGCAGTAGCGGTGTCAGGTGGGGAGCCGGAGTCAGGAACCAATAGTCTAAGTATAACAGAGTCAATAGCGGGGTCAGAGCAAGCCGGGTTCATCAACAGGGAGTCATCAGATTAAGAGCAGGATTCAGGTTGCTGGGTACACGTTGAAGATCAGACAGCAATAAGTCTAGGCCAGAGCACTTCCTTAAATAGGCAGCGAGTGCTAATTGGCGTTAAGGAGGGGGGCGGTGTCCGCCGCACGCGCGTGCGCGCATTGGCGTGCGTGCGTGCATTGTTATGCTCGTGTGTGCGCGCACATGCGCATTGGTGCGCCTAGGTTTCTCAGGGCGCCTGTGTGCGCGCGCATGCACCAGAGGGCGCCTGGGACAGACGGTTACAGTTCTCTTACATATATCCATTGGAAGGAGGTAGTTCAACAATGAAATCCAAAGGTTTTGTAGGAATAGGTAAAGACATCAGCAACCCATAAGGTGGTCTTCTCTCACGCTTGGATCTTATACAGACCTCACAGGTCAAAACGTAATCTTTTATGTTGCTTGTCATATTAGGCCACCAAAAATGACGTTGGATGAGATCATCATGTAGAACTTTTAATATATAGATAACCATAGAAGGAAGAATATAAAGTTGTGTATGCTTGCAAAAAAAACCTTCTTCATCTTGCGTTAAGCCTTGAGAAATGGTAGTATCTTGCGTATTCAAACTTTGTTTAAGTAACTGTTTTAGATTGAGATTAGCAAGCATAAACTTATGAGAAGGAATAAGAAGAGATGGAGGGGGAAGTTCCTCAACTGGTTCTGACAGTCTAGAAAGAGAATCCGCCTTACCAGTTTTTGCACCTGGCCTGTAGGTGATCAAAACTATTAAGCCAATTCAAAATGCAAGTCACTTTGGACTGATCCATCTGTATACCTTTTGGAGAGATAACATAGCCGAGGAAGGAAATAGTAGTTTGTTCAAAGACACATTTCTCGAGTTTGGCGTATAAGGAATGAGCCCTGAGTCTTGCAAGCACCCATCTGACATGTTTCCGATGTTGCATCAATTGAGTAAATAAGTATGTCATCCAGATACACAACAACGCATATATCGAGAAGGCCTCTGAAAATATCATTCAAAAAGCTTTGGAAGGTTGCTGGAGTGTTACAGAAGCCAAACGGGCAAAAGGGTATATTCGAAGAGTCCATAACAGGTGCGGAAGGCAGTCTTCCATTCATCACCTGACTTAATACGAATCAAATTGTAAGAACCTCTGAGATCGAGTTTAGTAAATATGGTAAAAGCCTGCAATCTTTCAATCACTTTGGGAAGGAGTGGAAGAGGAAATTGATTCTTCACTGTGACTTTATTCAAGGCACGATAGTCTATTATAGGTCTGAGACTACTATCTTTGTTCATAACAAAAAACATACCAGCACTGGCAGGAGAAGTGGAGGGTTTAACCACTTAAGGACTGCCTACTGCACATATACGTCGGCAGAATGGCACGGCTGGGCACATAAACGTATATTTACGTTGATTTTAGTACCTAGCCGTGGGTCACGGGCGCGCGCCCGCGGCGCGCTCCCGTGACCAGGTCCGAAGCTCCAGGACCGGGTCTGCAGTGCAGCAATCCGTCCCTGGAGCTGAAGAACGGGGAGAGCCGTGTGTAAACACGGCTTCCCCGTGCTTCTCTGTGGCCGCAGAATTGATCGCGTCATCCCTGTAATAGGGGGACGCGATCGATGACGTCACACCTACAGCCACACCCCCCTACAGTTGTAAACACACACACAGGCAACATTAAAAGTCACAGCGCCCCCTGTGGTTAACTCCCAAACTGCAACTGTCATTTCCACAGTAAAGAATGCAATTTAAATGCATTTTTTGCTGTGAAAATGACAATTGTCCCAAAAATGTGTCAAAATTGTCCGAAGTGTCCGCCATAATGTCGCAGTCACGAAAAAAATCGCTGATCGCCGCTATTAGTAGTAAAAAAAAATAATAATAATAATGCAATAAAACTATCCCTTATTTTGTAAACGCTATAAATTTTGCGAAAACCAACCGATGAACGCTTATTGCGATTTTTTTTACCAAAAATATGTAGAAGAATACATATCGGCCTAAACTGAGGAAAAAAAATGTTTTTTTTATATATATTTTTGGGGGATATTTATTAAAGCAAAAAGTTAAAAATATTGAATTTTTTTTTAAATTGTCGCTCTATTTTTGTTTATAGCGCAAAAAATAAAAACCGCAGAGGTGATCAAATACCACCAAAAGAAAGCTCTATTTGTGGGGAAAAAAGGACGCCAATTTTGTTTGGGAGCCATGTCGCACGACCGCGCAATTGTCAGTTAAAACTACGCAGTGCCGAATCGCAAAAAGGGGCAAGGTCCTTTACCTGCATTTTGGTCCGGGTCTTAAGTGGTTAATAAAACCCCTTTTTAAGTTGTTCTGTAAATATTTCTTTAAACGTTGAAGTTCAGGTTGGGAAAGAGAATAAATCCTACCTGTAGGTATAGGGGTACCTGGCAATAATTCAATGGGACAGTCATATATCCTATGAGAAGGCAATGTCTGCGCATTCTTCTTACTGAATACATCAGTAAATTCAAGATACTGGGATGGTATCTCTTGCAGAGCAAGATGAAGCAGTGAAGCAACTTGATAACAAGTCTTTTTACAGTAAGGTGAATGCAGAAGTACAGTTCCTTGATCCCAAAGAAAGGTAGGCATATGCAGCTTAAGCCATGGTAGCCCCAATACAACAGGGAAGAGCTGAGACAAAATAACATCGTAGGACAAAAATTCAATGTGATTATCTCCACAAGTTGTCAATAGAGGCTGAGTTTGATATAAGACAGGCCCAGATGCAGAAGTTGTTCCATCGATACAACTGACAGAAAGGGGAGATGATTTCTTTAAGTGTGGAATTTTTTCTAAAGGTAACAAGGCCTGAATCTATGAAATTATGAAATCTATGCGCCTGTATCCAACATAGCCTTAACAGGAATTCTAACTTGATCCCACTGTAAAATAAGAAATAAAAAAATATAAGGGGTATGTTTGGAAACAAAACAAGATAATTTGCAAAGGTGGATCGGCTTACATTCGTCCTTTTTCTTTTTCACAAGAGGACAAGACGAGATGGCATGGTCCGATGAGGCACAGTAAAGGCAAAGATTTAATGAGCAGCGACGAACCCTCTCGGGTGAGCTAAGTAGAGCATGCATATTCCCAAAGTCCATTTTTTGATCAAAATTTGTCAAACTCAATTTTTAAGGTATAAGGACAGGTGTTGTTGGACTTGATTGACGTTCAGCACGTCTCTCTCTTAACCTACGATCTATGGTGATAGAACGTTGTATGATGTCATTAAGAGTACGAGGGAGATCTGCTCTAGCCATCTCATCCTTCAGTGGTTCAGAAAGGCCGAGGCGAAATTGGTTATGCAGTGTGACATCATTCCACTCAGTCTCAATGGCCCACCTCTGGAATTCCGCTATGAAGTCCTCAACTGGTCGTCTACCTTGTTTTAGATTCCTAATCGCATTTTCAGCAATAAGTTGCTTATTGAAGTCATCATATAGCAAAGACATAGTTGCTAGTAATTGTGGGCAATAATTTAGGATTGGATCTTCTTTTTCTAGGTAGGTATTTGCCCAAGCACGAGGTTCTCCAGTTAAATAGGATATAAGGGTACGCACCTTAAATCTATCATTGGGGAAGGTGTGAGGGTGAAGTTCAAACATTAATTTACATGCATTAATGAATTCTGTATAGGTCTTTCAGTCACCAGAAAAAGTAGCAGGTAGATTGACCTTAGGTTCAGGGGGGAAACAAGGCACATTTGGAGCCTGAGCAACTAAATCTTGCAGAGCCTGATTTTCTGCTTGTAGATTTTGTACAGTTTGAGCAAGAGCGTCTACCTTTTGAGTAAGGGTGACAACATGGTTTGCAAGTTCCGCTCGGTTCATGATAAGGTTCTATTATTCTGTAACCACAACTGCGGTTATTGCCATGTGCATGTGAATGTGAGGCATGTCCTATTGGTAAGCGCAATTTCTTAGGGTGTGGAGTCACTGAGAACTTATGGTGTGGTGGAAGGTTTTAAAGAAGATTGTTCAAGAGGACTAAGTGAACACCTGAAAGTTTAATCACTTGAAACTGAATCACTTATAGACTTGGGTTGTTACAATTTATTTTTGACCACTGGATGAACATTTTGAACATTTAATCACAATTACTCAGTTCACCTTATGTATATGTTTATATATATATATATATATATATATATATATATATATATATATATATATATGCACAATTTTTTAGTATATGTATGATACACTCTTTCACATGGGTATATTTATTTATTTTTGTTCAGTCACTGAACTTAGCGCTGCTATTTTGTTCACTCAGAATTATTTTACACAACTGCGGTTAGCAAGGATTTCAATGCATTTCTGTATGTGAGAATTCAGTATTGGACCCCAGGCGTCACTCCAAATAGAACAGGAGTTTGGGGGTTCTCTACATCATCTCTCTATCACATAAAGGAATGCGTTGAGCTACTAGGGGAGGACGTATTACAACATGCAACCAAACTCTACCGTTAAAAGAATACGATACACGTGAAGATTCCAATGCACTTCTGTATGCAAGTGATTATTAGTACCGGACCCCAGGCGTCACTCCAATCAGAGGACAGGAGTTTGGGGGTTCTCTACATCATATCACTTTAACATAAAGATGTGCATTAGACCACTAAGGGAGTGGGTATAATATACCTTCAACCCTTAGCATAGAAAGTTGAGGCAAACATGTTTAGTAACTTTAGGGCATAGGCCCATAAACAAGTAAAAACTTAGTAGTAGTTAATGGAAACGTAAGCAATGGATAATTGCGTAAGAGAGGCAAATATAGCTCAGGTAATTTGAGAGTGTATGTCCCTTTGAGATACTCCACAGTAAGCAGCCAAGAACACAACAGACAATCTCAAGTAGTATATTAGTACTTAGTAAGCCAGAGATGATTAGAGCAGCTGATTAGATGCAATTTATGTAGCAGATGATTCTTATGCACTACAAGTGAAACAATGGCTACTTATCCGTTTTCAGAGGATGAGTCTTGTTGTATTTTAGCAGCAATGGGATTCCGCAATGTAGGGACTCAGAGTGGAAGATATCCTAAAGGTGTCCCCAGCAAAGGCATCCTGAATGTGGTTAAGGTAGTGGCTAGAAAGCCATAGAATTCCAGCCTGGGTTGATGTGCAGTGTGGGGAGCGATGGCACCGGTCATTGTAGCGCGGCCTAGCTACGGCTGACAATAATAAAATGACGTGTGTGGGGGGGCGTGTCCGGACGCAAACCAAGAGAGACGTACCTTGGAGGAGCTCCGCCAAGCCCGTTTGTATCCATTGCCATCCTGAGATTGCAAACGGTGCTTGAGCCTCCAAACCCCTATATCCTGTCTCCTGGATCTCTCCTGAGTGGATCCCTACCTGAATTAGAGCAGTAGGATGCTGGATCACTCTGCTATCCTTACTGCAGCTGGCGCCATCCATTTCTGTACCGCCGCCATCTTGAGGCCTGTGAAGCCTGGGATTCGCCGAGCTCGGGTACCGCGCTCAGGGCCGTGAGACGAGCAGCAACCACCTCTGCACCATACCGCAGCTACTCCCTTGGAGGTAAGCTACCCGGGGACGTTTTCCCGGTGCGACGATCGCGGACCCTCCAGCCATCCGAAAATCTAGACTGTCCCCTGGAGACATCTGCAGGCCCTGGTAAGTTACGGCGGCCATCTTGGTACACCCCAGCGGCCTCTCTACCTGAAATACACCTCCACCCATCCCAAAAGGCACCCTGGCTCATTGACCTAAGACCCTGGACTGGCCCATTAAGCAGTTACCCACTCGCTACAGTCTGCAAACCTAGATCTGGAAGCCTCGTCCCCAGGCAAACTCCATGCTGCCTACACCTGTGGATTCTTGACCTAGCAGTGTGTAATCCCAAACAGGGTAAGCTTTTATTCTCCTTATCTACACAACTCTAGCTAGGGCATTGGTGCTGTGACTCACAGTAACTGACCATCTTGTTTTTACTCATACGCTCCTTTTATTTTTGAGGCCCTGTCCCGCCTCTTGTGCAGTCGTACGGACTACCCGCGGACCCCCCCCTCCCCCCTGTGCTCTCCATTCACAATACCCCACAGAGGGAGGCACGCCTAGCATGTAAGATGGTAGTCGCTTAAGATGTAAGGCCCGTCTTCTTTGCCCGTCTGTCCGTTGCTCCCGCTCTGCATTATTAGCCTTTAATAGACCCGGGAGCCGTCTCATCAGCTTTGGGAACTTTGAAGCTACTTTCCGATTGTTTTATGGGTAAGATTGGAAACCAAGGGCATATCTACCAGAAACACATTCCACAGGCCGCACCTCAGCTTTCCCAGCCTATGGAACGATTCCTTAGGAAATCATCATCTCCGATCTCGGAAACCCCAGCGACTGTCGTGGACTCGGCAGACGCCCTCCCACTGGTTGACCCCTCTCTATTTGTGGAAAACCCCTCGCACAAGCCATGACCACCCGAACTTTCCACAATTTCATCACCAATTACTGTGGAGGTGTTGGACGCCAAACTGCAGTCCTTACTTCATAGCCTTACTCAAAACATTACTAAAGAAGTTGGCAAGCTGGCGCATGAACTTAGGGGTGAGATTGACCAGTTGGGGGAACGAATAGACACTTTGGAATCTAAATTTGACAACATGGTACAATATGTCCATGTCATAGAGGAAGAAAATGCTAATTTGAAAAACTTAGTCTCACAATTACAGATGCAACAAGAAGATCTTGAAAACAGGGAGCGCCGCCAGAACCTACGCATCCGCGGGGTTCCCGAGTCTATCCCAGATAAGGAAATCCGACCTTACCTTCTCGCCCTTTTTGTCACTCTGGCACCCCACAATCCTAACTTAGACTGGCGCCTTGATAGAGCACACAGATCGCTGGCTCTTAAACCTCCCTCGGGAGCCAACCCCAGGGACATTATTGTACGCTTCCATTTTTACGAAAGCAAAGAAGCCCTTACCATTGCTACCCGCAACAAGTCACGAGTTGATTTTAAGGGGGCAAAAATTCAAATCTTCAACGACCCATTACATCGGCTAAACGCCGTTCCCTGCGCCCAGTCACCTCCCACTTGCAGCAGAATCAAGTTCCATACCGTTGGGGCTTTTCGTTCCACCTGTCTGTTACCAAAGATGGATTGCAACATTCCATGAGAGATCTACAGGAATGCAAGGCTTTTATCCGGAACCTTGGTCTCCCCCCCATACCTGAGGAGGACTTACAGATGCAGATCCCTGCTCCACGACCAATCTCTACGCCTGGGAGGATCTGGACCCCGGTACGTCAGAGGTCACGAAAGGCCCCAATCACTCCCCAGAGAGCTGGACAGTCCAAGGGCTCCACTTGAGACTATATCTCTGCTTCCCTCCATGCTTCATCTTTACGAGTAGGTCATCCTACAGACCTATACCCTCCGGGACTCCGGGGTCGGAGTATGATCCTTTGCCTCCAATATGCCCCACTTAGGCGTTCTTTTTGTTTCTTTTTTGCTTACACACCCATTCAAAAATAATATGTTGACAGTTCCCTGTTTTTACATGATTCTATGATGTTTGGACCGGGCTGGGCCTCAGTGACTATCCTTGCAGGCTACCGTGCTCCACCCTCAACATGGTCTTGAATTATGACCATGACCTCCTGAGGGGTTCTCCCCCCTCAGGCCTACCATCTAATTGGTATATACTTTTTGTCATTGTTTTAATTTTTTTAATTTTTTTTTCTCTTTGGATCCTTTTTTAACCTACTCAGGGCTTACTTACTGCTGCTTTATTTTTATTTTATTTTACTTCAATTGTTACTATTATTTTTTGATGGCCTTCTGTTTTTCATATTTTTTTTTTGGATCTAGGGTCCCTTTTTGACCCATGTTTGTTACTCATATGTATATTTCAGTTATCACCTCATTGTCATTTGATTGTTCATAATATTTTAGTTCTTAAGAATTATGCACCATGGTGTATACTTTTTTTCTGTTTCATGAATGTAATGTGTGCTCTGCTCATACAGTTTGAATATGGCTGTCAGTATATTTTCATGTAATGTTAAAGGTCTGGGCTCCATCCGTAAACGCTGGTTGGCGTTGAGGAAGTTCAGGTCCTCTGGGGCAGAGGTGATCATGGTTCAGGAGACACATTTCAAGGAAGAGGGTTCATTTAAGTTTGCTTCTAAACACTTCCCCACTGCTTTTGTAGCCTCCGACCCCTCTGGTAAGGCGGGAGTGGCTATCCTGCTGAGACGCTCCTCTGCCATTCGTGTCAAATCTTCTTACTTGGATCCCCGAGGTAGGTATATTCTCCCGAGCTGCAGTCACCAAAATACTTCATTCACCCTTGCCAATGTATATGTGCCCAACTCAGGTCAGATTGGGTTTTTAGAGGACTTTTTTGAGAAACTTCAACCTTTTTCCCAACCCTTTATGGTTATTGGAGGCAATTTTAACCTGTGCATGTCCCCAATCAAAGATAGATTTGCCCTCTTTGCAAAAGCTCCACCCCCCAAGCTCAAAAGAACTCCTCTTCATTCCGAAAATTGATACGGGCCCATAACCTTTATGACACTTGGAGAGTGAAATATCCTACTGCTAAACAATTCACATTTTACTCCCCCCCTCACAAGCTATATACAAGACTAGACAATTTTTTTGTCTCAGCACCCTTATTGACTTATGTGGTCCACTCGGAGATTAACCCAATCACTTGGTCTGATCACGCACCCATAATATTAGACCTTCTGTTAGCCACACCTACGCCCAGAAAATGTCATTGGCGTCTTAATGAATCCCTTCTCACCACATCTGATGTTCACCTTCATCTACAACAGAAATTGTCTGAATTCTTTGAACTCAATGAAGGCTCGGTCTCTGAGGTGTCCACCTTGTGGGAGGCCCATAAGGCTTTCTTCAGAGGGGAGTGCATTTCCTCTGGTTCCCGTCTTAAACGTGATCGAGAACATCAGAGGAAATCCCTTTTAGCTGACCTATCCAAAGCAGAAAAACTTTTACTTACTATCCCCACAGTGACACGTCTTAGGACGGTAATTTCGTTACGTAATCGCATTAAGTCTCTAGACACGAATAAACATGCTAAATCTTTGCTTTGGTCCAAGCAAAAGTTCTATGATTATGTTAACAAGCCCCATAGGATGCTGGTTCATAAACTAAAGCCGAGACCCACAGCTTCTATCCCTGACTTTCTGTTACAGCCTGATGGTAACCCCACATATTGTCCCCAAAATATGTCGCAGATCTTCGGTGACTTTTACAAAAAACTGTATAATTGCCTATCCGTAGACCCTAATTCTCAGTTCATTTAAGAAAAATTTAATGCCTTTATAGAATCTCTGAAACTCCCTTCAATTTCACCTGAAGACCGCGCCGGTCTAAATACCCCTATCACTGTTGAAGAACTCACTGTGGTCGTAAACCAACTCCCATCCCACAAATCCCCCGGCCCTGATGGGTTACCCTACTACAAGAGTTTCCTTTCGATCCTGACACCCCATATGGTTAAACTGTTCGCCTCTCTGATGTCTGGAACGATCCCCCACTCTCAATTTTTACACGCCCTTATAACGGTCATCCCGAAACCGGACAAAGATCCGTCACTACCGGATAACTATCGCCCCATCGCCCTCCTAAATTCTGACTATAAAATATTTACAAAAATTATGGCTAACAGACTATCTCTACTCCTCCCCTCACTCATTCATAGAGACCAGGTGGGGTTTGTTCCCACTAGACATGCAGGAGACAACACTAGGCGTACTATTGACCTTATTGACTTACTAACTAAGACGAAGAAACCTGCCGTGATACTCAGTTTAGATGCCCAGAAGGCTTTTGACCGCCTGAATTGGTCATTTATGTTCGCTATTCTTTCCAGGTACGGCTTCAGTGGTCCCTTTATGCAAGCCCTAAAAGCGTTATATTCCACGCCCACCTCTCAGGTCCAGTTGGCTTCTTGTGTCTCCTCGCCATTTTCCCTGAGCAATGGTACTCGACAGGGGTGCCCCTTATCTCCCCTACTTTTTGTCCTCAGTCTGGAGCCCTTAGCTGAGGCCATTCGCTCTCACCCAGATATAAGGTGGGTGACGTTGAGACATAGGGAATACAAGCTGTCCCTGTTTGCCGATGACATCTTATTGACACTGACCCATCCCCATATTTCACTCCCCTTGCTCCATACCACTCTAAATCAATTTGGCAGTATTTCAGGTTTCAAAATTAACCCGACCAAGACTGAGGCCCTCCCTGTGAATGTATCGGCAGAAACGCTCTCGGCCCTAAAAGGAAACTTTAAATACAGATGGTTTTCTTAATCGCTCAAATACCTCGGAGTTTACTTAACACCCTCTTATCTTTCACTTTTTCAGGCTAACTTCCCTCCTTTGTTCACGGAAATCAATAGGTTGCTTAAGACCTGGACGAAGCTCCCCTGTCTCTTCTTGGGAGGATAAATGTCCTCAAGATGTCGGTAGTCCCTAAACTCCTCTACCTTTTTGAGACCCTACCAGTGATGGTCCCAATGTCCCAACTGAAATTACTCCAACGAAACTTTTTGAACTTCATATGGAATAACACATCCCATAGGATAGCTAGCACAGTTCTTTTTGCAGCCCGCGATAGAGGGGGTTTGGGGGCGCCCGACATAATCAAATATTTTGCCACACATTTGAGAGCTATAACCTCTTGGACATCCAGATGTGCACCTAATAGGTGGTCAGAGATAGAGATGAGCATTACAGTCCCTGCCCACCCCTGTTGCTTGTTGTGGCCGTCCTCTGACAAGTACATCTCCCAGCTGTGTAAAATCTGTTTAAACCCTATGCTGTTTACACTTTCAATCTGGAAAAGATGCTCTGGGAAATACCCTCTCTCATCCCCATGCTCTCCTTTAGTGAACATTATCTTTAACCCAGAAATTCCTGACAGCTTATCATACGACGCCATGTTACCCTGGACAAAAGCTGGTGTATTTCAGCTACGCCACCTAGTACATCCAGTGACACGTACATTTCTTACTTTTCCTGAGCTGCAATCGAAATACAAAATCCTGAAAACTCTCTTCTACTCCTTTTTACAAATCAGACATTTTATTTCCACTAGAATCCCACATTTTACTTTAGTTATGCCCACTGAATTTGAATTGTTATGTTTCAGAGGCCCTTATGAACCCCGCCTAATATCCACCATTTATAAGATTTTACATGATACCCCTCAGATCACGGAGCAAACTCATTCTTACATGCGGAAATGGTCCCATATTTTGAATAAACCCATTTCTTTACCCGAATGGAGGAGTATTTGGGAGGCTACTTCCAAGGTATCTAGATGTGTAGCTCAGAAGGAAACTGCCTATAAAATATTAATGTTTTGGTATAGGACCCGGAATTTTTATTGGCAAGGAAGCTGACTCCTTCTGGACAATGTTGGAGGTGTGGCTCTTACGTAGGCACCCACTATCACATATTCTGGGAGTGCCCTATGATTACACCCTACTGGTCCAAAGTACATGCCCTTTTGGGAAAGGTTCTAGGTATTCCTATCCCCTTACACCCCTTATATCTCCTCCTGGGACTACCCCTCCCAAAGACGCCTAAACCCCTTAGGAAATTGATGGCCTTCATTCTATTAGCGGCTAAAAGGGCTATCCCACAATGCTGTCTAACCAATGTTCCCCCATCCTTTACACAATTTCTAACAGCTATCATAGATATACGTAGAATGGAATGCCTCACAGCTGTAATTGAAGACTCTTTAACTAGCTTTGACACCATTTGGGAAAAATGAGATTCTTCTGAATATAACTCTGAGATTGCACAGGTAACTTTGAACTCGTAAGTTTGGGAATGGAGTGTCTCGATGAAGCGTATGAACATATGACGCTTAGCCTATTGTGCACTTTGTCTTATTGAGTACTTGTTCTTTTTCTTTCTTTTTCTTTTCCGTACCATGTTGCATCCCACTTGTTTGATAATCATCTGACATTTCTTGCAATCTCTATTTCTTTTTTTTACATATGATATGTTATGACTATTTCTTTCTCATTGGGAATATATCCCTTTTTGTTGACAGTTCTTTTTGATTCTGTACAATGTTTATTTTTTCTTGAAATATTCAATAAATAAACAATTAAACAAAAAAAAATGATGTGTGTAACACACGCCGTTCTAATTATAATTGAGCGGCATGTGTGCCGAATGCAGAGGTGATTGCATTCGGCACTTCTGTGTTCCAGGCTGGAACGTACGCGGCGCCAGGCGATGACGTCATTCCGCGGTTGCTGCGCTGCAATCCAGTGTGGAACGCATTACGGCGCCAGGCGCCGATTACACAAGACCAGGTACCTGCTCACCCCTCCCCCAAAAAGGCATGAATGAGGCACATATGGGCTTTCATGCAGGCACATATGGGCATGAATGAGGCTCAGATGAGGCATGAATGAGGCACAGATGGGCATGAATGAGGCACAGATGGGCATGAATGGGGCACAGATAAGGCACCGATGAGTAATGAATGAGGCACATATGGGCACAGATTAGCCATGGGTGAGGCATGAGGGAGTGCTGCTGCAGTCTCCCCCCTCTCCCCGCACTCTGTACCGATCGGTGTGTACAGTGTGCAAGGAGAGGAGATAGCTGAACTGGACATGCACATTGTTTGTTTGTTGACAAGTGATCACTCTGTCATTGGACGAAGCAATCACGTGGTAAAGGGCCACTGTCATTGGCCCTTTACCCCGATCTGTGAGGCTCTGGGTCCAGAGGACCTGACAGTCATGGACATTCCCAGGTGCATGCCCCAGAATAAGCCAACTTCGCTGTAGCCATCATTCGTCTATGGCCCAGTTCGGCAAGTGGTTAATTACAGTTTAATGGAACTTTAATCAGTCTATATCTATAATTTCTTTACATTAGAACATTTTGGTCAGCCTATATAAATATCCTTTGCAGCACTACCTATTAATTATCCAGTATAATGTTGTATACTAGCACAGTTGCTTATAGTCTACTTTTTTTCAGAATTGCAGAAGTTTTGTATATTTTAACAGACTAACCCTGGTGTAGAAATATAAAATAAGGAAATCAAGTTAATACTCAAGTGTTTTACTATATACATGTAACAGTACTATCTACACTGCCATGCAAAGCTAAAGATAGGCATGGAAAAAGGCATACAGAAGATAAATACAAATGCTCTGTGATGTATAACAATAGCTAAGAACAAAATTGCTACTTACAACGGAGGTCCCGCAAAAAAAAAAAAAATGATTAAAAGCCAGCAGCTACAAATACTACAGCTGCTGACTTTTAATAAATGAACACTTACCTGTCCAGTGCGCCCACGATGTCGGCAGCAGAAGACGAGCAATCGCTTGTTTCTCTGATGCCCCCACTACCATCCTCGGTGAGGGAATCAGGAAGTGAAGCCTTGTGCCTTCACTGGTCAGTTCCCAACTGCGCATGCGTGAGTAGCACGCCACTTTTCCAGTGGTCCCCGCTGTCTCCTGGGACCAATGTGTTTCCCAGAAGGCAGCGGGGGGGGTGGGAAGTGAAGTGATTCCTGTGGGAGTCTCTCCTCAGAAGTGGGTGCAAATACTGGTATTATACAGGTATCTGTACCCCTTCCCCCCAAAAGGTTCCAAATGTGACACCATGGGGGGGGGAGGTTTCCGAAAAGCAGAAATTCTATTTTTTGGGTGGAAATCCACTTTAATAAGCAAAGTGATTAACAGCTGCATGCAAAAGCAGTGGCTGTAGCCCACAATCCCATGCTTCTGGATCTATACAGCCCCTGTGGGACTGAACTCCATATAACAAGCATCTTTTTTTTGTTGGGGTTATTCAATAAAGAGGAGATCCAAGATATACAGAATGCTCTTTGGTGGTGAACCAATTTAAAATAAATTAGTGCATGGGGGTTTAAAAGTAGCTTTTAAAAAAAATACTTGTAAAGAGAATCTCATTGACATTTATACAACACTTAAGATAAATCATATTTATCCCAGACAATATATGTAATATATACTAGTAGCCAGTGTAGCCTTGTTGCTAATAAGATGTCACAGTTCTTATTCTATCAACTGCAGAATTATAATTCAAAGTCTCATTGCTCATCTAAAATACCAAATTCATGTGATATTAGCTTCAAAGGAAACTGAAGTGGATGGAAAGTTTTTACTAATTTCAATGCAGATTTATTGGGGCAAAAAGGTTAATGACAGAATACTCATAATGCATATTCTGCTGATTATAAATGACAGTCTGGCAGTTGAAATGCAAACTACTCAGAGGGAAAAAACTTAAGCCCAAGTAATTATTTAGAATATTGTATAGGTCTGTAATTATATTTTTCACCTTTAAAACATTTTATTACAAATGTGCTTTAAGAGAACAAGTAGAGAAATAAAAGCTGTAATTGTTCTTAATTATAGCTAAGTGTAATTGCACTTAGCTGCATAATGTAGCATATCAAAAATAGTTGGTCGTTTTCAGAATACTTTTATTCCTATGTACTGTATGTGTGCATATGTAAAATGTGTAATCTTTTTAAATATTGTATTAACTACATTTAAAATGTCTTCTTTTGACTCCTCTAGTATGCTAAATATGTGTGTCAATGGTTACCAAGGAGATATATTTATAATTATGTCATGACATAATATTATTTACATCATACTAGGACTATACAAAATACTGACACATTTATCATCAGGACTAGGATTTCGTTTTAACCTATGTTGCCTATTTGTAAATAAATGTGTTAATCTTTTTTATTCCAATGTTTTTTTTGTTTTAATTGTGAAGTTGTCTTTAAAAATATACTTTATCATTGAGGCGTGGCTAACCACCGAGTGAGATGAGCGTCTAATCTCTCAGCTCCTGCACCAACCGGAATAACACGCAGCATCACTGCTATTCAGCCTATACAGACCTTCCAGATGCAGGACAAGAAATACCCACACAAAATCACTCCCTGGATGCTACTCCATCCTCCATATCCTCACCGGCCAGTAACAGCACAGCAAAATTGTGGATGCAACTGGATTCTAATCCGACCTGCTGTAAGGTGAGCCCTGCATCTGATCTCATTCCAGCACATCAATCCCATATAGTGGCCTTCCCCACTACAAACCAGTTTGTATTAGACACCACCATGAAAGAGATGCTCATCTCTCTGCAGAGCTCTCTTCATAATGGCTTTGCCTCTTTGTTTACCAAATTCTTATCACAAATGCACTATATGGGGCAAAAATTCACCATATTGAAAACCAAATAGGTGATATGACTGAAACAGTCAATGATCTAGTTGATGCCTATGACCATACCCACGAAGAGCAAAAATGGATGAAAGCCAAAATGGCGGACCTCAAGGATAGGTCGCGTCGTAATATTGTAAACATCAGAGACATACCTGAAAGCATCATGCCGCACGATCTCAACACATATGCACATATGCAAGAGATATGATTTCCACGATGCTGCGTGACCTATCACCTATGGAAACAATAATAGACCGTATAAACTGCATCCCCAAACCATCACACCTCTCCGTGGACATACCCCGTGATGTGCTGATGTGAATTTATTTTTTAGATGCCAAGTACCTACTCTTGGCCAACTCCCTGCGCCATACACTAACCTCCAGCTATATGCGGATCTCTCACAACATATACACCAACTGAGGAGACAACAAAACACCATAACCAAACCACTAAACAATAACAAAATCCCATACCAATGGGGATTTTCCACTAAAATCATAGTCACCGAAAATGGAGTCAAACATAATATCTCCACAGTGGAGGAAGGCCTCAAGCTCCTAAACAACTGGGCCATTATTCCTCCTGACCATCCTGGGTAAGCTCAACACTAGGGATGAGCTTCGCGTTAGAAACTAACGTATGTTTGAATCGAACATCGGCCGTTCGATCGTTCGGCTAATATTGAACAAAAACGATCTTTCGCGGCAAATTCGAGTAAAACGAAATGGCCCATAATTCACTGCGGCATTGCGCCCTGATGATTGGCAAAACATGCACTATGACCCTGCATGCTTGGCCAATCACAGCACACAAAAAAAGGAGAGCCATAATTGGCCAAAGCCTGGGTGCTTTGGCCAATTATGGCTCAGGGCTTTAGCACACGCCCCACACTATATAAGCCCGCCTGCTGGGCGGCCTTGTGTAGTGTGTTTAGGCTTGTTAATGAGAGCAGTCAGAGAGACAGAGAGACTGTCTTTTTAGCTAGCTAGATAGAGCAGGCAGGCAGGCTAGTTAGTTTAGCTTTTTACAGTGTGTAGATAATATATATACATCCTTAGGAGTTGTACATATATTTATACACTGTATAGCTTAGCTAGATCAGTTCTTCCTAATTTACTGGCAGGCAGGTGATTGTGCTATTTAAAGACGTTATCACAGGTATAGACACCCAGCAGGTACGATAGCAGTGATTTTAATGATGCTTAAATAAAAAAAAAGAAAAATTCCTTTAAATATTGTACCTGCTGGGTGTCTATAGTTTGCCTGTGAAAACACCTTTGAGAACCCGGGTCTTGCCTGAGGGAACATGCATCAATGGAAAAAAGTTTTTAAAACTGTTGTTTTTTTTCAGGAACAGGACTTTTGAAAAAACGACCGTTTTTAAAACTTTTTTTCCATTGATACTACTATGAATGGAAAAAAAGTTTTATAAACGGTTGTTTTTTCAGGAGTCCTGCTCCTGAAAAAACGACCGTTTTTAAAACTTTTTTCCATTGATACATGTTTCCTGGGGCAAGACCCGAGTTCTGAAAAGCATTTTCCAACAATAACTTGAACATTGGTCTTTAAAATGATCGTTTTTGAATTCGAATGTTCGAGTCCCATAGACTTCAATGGGGTTCTAAATGTTCGTGCGAACGATCGGACTGTTCGACTGTTCTGGTGCGAACCGAACGTGGGAGTGTTCGGATCATCCCTACTCAACACTATCGCAGAGAGAATGCTCTTCCCCAATGCGACCCTCCATGCTGGTAAACACTAAATTCTGTCTAAATGGTGGCTTAAATCACGTTCCACATAACAATATTGGACAGTCAAGGACTGAGAGGGAAAGTGGCACTAGGGTTTTGTAAGGATTTTTTTTAGCAAACTTTATAACAAATAAAACAAATTTTCCATAAAAGAAGCATCTAAGAAGAATTGTAGGTTTTGTAAGACAGTAGGTAGGGACATATCCCATGCATATATTGCAGAAACCATTCAGTCATATCTTAATTAGGAAAGGACATACTAGAATTTTTAATGCGTCTCTCTGGCAAGGGTCCCTCCCACTAAAAATTACCATCCTGCCCCCCCCCCCAACTAATTTTCCAAAATAGTTTAAAAATGATAAACTAAGTCCAAACAAAAAAACTAGCCTTAATATGTGGTCATATGACCACTAATCGTAATCTAGAAGCCACATTTGGTATAGGATTTTGACAAAATTAGCATTACCAATTGCAGGACTTTTGTTTCTTACATTTGATTAATTGCAGGAAGTGATTTAAAATAAATGTTTGTGCACAAGAGTTGAAACATGATAATATCTCTGTTGATAAATAGGCCACATTATATAAATATTATCAGGCTTATACATTTTTTTTATTAAGTTTAGAAGTCATAGAATGAGTATAAAATACACAGAATTTTAAACCCAAAATGAGACAATTTATACATTTTGTGTAGCAATATTGCACATATTTCTAGTGTTTCAAACTGTCCACTCTTTATTGTAAGTATTTTAATGTCATATTTCTGCTGATTTGCAATAAAACATTATTTCAGGTACTGTAGTAATTAGAATTAATAATTGGCTATGGCAAAACTGTAAAGTCGTCCAGGGCACTGCAACAGAGAATGATAAATTGTCTGTAGCAGAACTGTTACATTTGGGGATGCTGTATAGTCCGCACTGTAGAATGTCATTTTTCTAATGCAACTTCAAATATTCGTCCATGCTCTAGTGCATAGCATTAAACATTTCGTCTGCTGCTGTATGAAGCTGGATAAATTAGGTTTAATGTGCCATTTCCTAAAGCTCTAACTCTCCTCCTGGACGACTAACCATTACTATTGAAGTATCAATAAGTGTTTTTTAATGATGGGAATCTTACTAAAAGCTTATTCAGGATCTTAAAATCTGTTCTATTTAACTATACTAAAATTATTGGTGCCAAGCATGGAAATTAGCAGATCTTTCAAGTATGAAATATAGTCTTTAACACTATGCATTATTGTTAAGTGTCATACAATGTTAGTGTTGACGGAACGTTAGTAAGATAAATTGCAGGGATATGTCATGACCTTTAAAAAAACACCTTAACATGGGTAATCGAAGACTTGAAATTGCATTAGTACGATACCAATATATAATGTATATTAGGAACTTCTCTATGCTGTAGTAGTGGCTTAGACTGTAGAATTTTAATTTGGCCTTTTAAACAACATGTGTACGTTAAATTATAGAACTGCATGTTTATCTCATTAACAATGTTAGTATTTTTAACACTTAACTCTTTCACTGCCAGACACTGTGCTCCACATTCAGCCTAAGGTGTCCAGACAATTTTTGCAATTATCACTTTTATTATTTTTCACTTACAGCTCTTAGGCCTCGTACACACGATCGGACATATCCGATGAAAACGGTCCGATCAGGAGTTTGATCCAATGGCGTGTACACACCATCGGATCAAATTCCCCGCCGGCGGCGGCGCGGTGACGTGGCGGTGACGTTGACGCCGCCACGTCACCGCACCAGGAAGTAAAACACTTCCGCGCATGCGCCGAATCCATTCGGCGGCGGCACGGCAGCGGTGCGGGACGACATGTCTGCTGGTAAGTGTACTAACCAGCAGACATGTCGGGCGGACGGATTCCACCCGATAGATTTCAAAGCATGCTTTGAAATCTGTCGGGTGGACAAATCTGTCCGCTAGCCCATACACACGATCGGAGATGTCTGCTGAAACGGTCCATCGGACCGTTTTCAGCCTACATATCCCCTCGTGTGTACGAGGCCTTAGGCCCTGTACACACGATCAGTCATGTCTGATTAAACTTGTCTGATGGACCGTTTTCATCAGACAACTCTGAACTTGTCTGATGGTCTGATGTGCCTACACACCATCGGACCAAAATCCGATCAGACCAGAACGCAGTGACGTAGAACACAACGACGTGATGAAAAAAACGAAGTTTAATGCTTCCAAGCATGCGTCAACTTGATTCTGAGCATGCGCAGGTTTTTGGTCCGATGCTTTTGTGTACTAACCATCGAACCTGTCTGACGGACAGGTTCCATCAGACAGGTTTTAAAGCATGTTTTAAAACTTTGGTCTGACGGACAACGGTCTGATGGGCCGTACACACCATCAAACTGGTCTGATGAAACTGGTCTGCAGACCAGTTTCATCAGACATGTCTGAATGTGTGTACAGGGCCTTAGGGTTTGCCAAAAGCCTCCCAAACCATACATTTTCTGAGAGCACAGGAGGAAATAAAAAGATGCTTCTGACTTTGTTTGAACCCATGTTGGTTGCTCAACTGTTTATCAAAATGATATTTTAATAAAAATACACTAAAATTATTATTAGCTCACAACATATCTTACAAACTCCCACTAAATATAAAAGCTATACCTGTACTGAGTTCATAAATAACAGATATTTCTAAATTTTAAATTGCGGTTGTGCAAAAAATTCAACAGTATACAAAACTGTACATAAGAAATGCATGCTACAAATCTGGAGGTTGGATTCACATTTATGCGTTCTGGTAATGCCTTATCTGCCCTGCATGCATTACATTGGTGTGCTTTGTGATAAAATAACACAGGTATATATTTTATCACAATGCAGCACTTTACAATTCACTGCAATGTCTCAAGATGCACTGTTATGCATAGAGTTGGCTGAATGTAATTTAAACATTTTTAATGTGAACAAGATCAAGCACGTTGATGCAATGCAACAATGCACTGCAGCACATATGCATAATGTACAATGGTACACGTGCATTATGCGCATCATAACACATACCTGTGTGAGAATTCTCCCTTAGCTTTTTGGTGCATTGGAGTTATCTGTGTGGCTATAAATGCTTGGGCATGTTGCTAAAAAAAACATGTTCAACATTACAAAGCAAGTCCAACTGAATGTGACTAAAGCCCTGTACACACATTGATTGGTTTGTCTGATGAAAACGGACCGATGGACCGTTTTCATTGGACGAACCGATCGTGTGTGGGCCCCATCGTTTTTTTTCCATCAGTGAAAAAAAATAGAACCTGTTTTAAATTTTTCCTATGGATAAAAAAAAACGAAAGAAAAAAGTCCATCGGTCAAAAATCCACGCATGCTCAGAATCAAGTCGACGCATGCTCGGAAGCATTGAACTTCATTTTTCTTAGCACGTCGTAGTGTTTCACGTCACTGTTTTGGACATGATCGGATTTTTAACCCAATGGTGTGTAGGCAAGACTGATGAAAGTCAGCTTCATCGGATATCCGATGAAAAAATCCATCCTACTGTACAATTAATTTTGACAGCTGTTCACCAGCTGCTGCATTCAGTTGGTACACATTAGACATGTGCGGTTCGTTTCATTCCGAATTAAAATTTATATTTTCCGGAAATTCAGATGTATCCAAATTTCCGAAGTACAATAGTACCAAATTTAAATGAATCCAAAAAAACAAAAACATTTGGGTGAAATTTAAATTGTTTTCAAATTGTTTCCTAATACTTTTCGAATTTGATTCATTTTTTAAATTTGAATTCAAAAAGTTACATGTGCTTGGACCTAAACTGACCCATTTGCTCATCCCGCTGACTACCTTCCTGTGAGACACAAGTCCCAGCCATTCCTTGTGGATAACTACACTCCTGCAACCACGGGAACACTTTGTTCTTCCTTTCTTTAGTCTACTGTACTTCCTGGCTAGTAGGCTAGGTTTCCTTGGCTTATAGGAACTGGGACTGCTATAGGTGATGTTAAACTAAGTTATATTCCCTGACTTCTCATATAGAAAGGACCGTTCAAGTACATCGATTTTGATACAATTGGTTGATTTGTGTAATACACAAGATATGTTCAGTACATCAATCCTAACATTAAAAAAGTCTCACACATGTGGTATCGCTATGTACTTTTAAGTATGAGTGTGTGAGAAATATCATATTAAATGGAAAAAAAAAAAAAAAAACATTTGCATTTTCATTTCACATTGTCAGGACCTGGACTTGAACCTGGGACCTCAGCTGTGCCTGGCAATGACCCTTCTCACTGAACTATCTGAGATGCTGGACAGCACCTTGTTAGATCCTTTAGACAACCCTGCCTTATACCTTGATTTCAGCTGAACCTTGACCTCTTTGCTCCTCTCACGAACTTCCTGATATAAGCCATGTCTCTGCACTTCCTCCTTGCCAGAATATTGTGCTATCTCCAGCCTGTATCTCGCTCCTGTCTTCCCTGCTGCTGTCCATATTTTCTACTGCTCGTTATCGACCCTTGGCTTGTTCCTTGACTATGCTTCTGCCTGATCCAAACCTGCAAATACTCATTACCGACCTTTTGGCTTGTTTACTGATCACGCTTCTGTTTAATCCTTACCTGCTCATCCGCTATTATACCCCGGCTTGCTCACATCCTATTGGGGCGATCCTGAGGACTGTGACCTGGTGCTAACATGCAGCAAAATCCATCTCCACCATCAGGAGCTCTGGTGAACACCGGTTAGCTCTTAGACTTCGCACCTCAGGTGACCCTGTGTCATCTGCCAGAAGTGACTGTCTGTACACCTGTTATCAACTGCTATAGCTACTGGCCTCTGAGCCTGATGCCTGATCGTGACACACATTTTCCAAAAACTTGTAACAAAAAACGAAGTCTTCAAAAGACTCACCATATCTCTTAGAAAATACCTTGGGTTTTTACATTCTAGAATATGGTAAGTTTGTTTATATTGTCCTGGTGTTCAAGGGCCTTCCAAAAATGTGATAGTCAGGAAATTATCATTTATGTCTCTAGAAAGCCTGAAGGTGCACTCTGGATTCTGGACCCCTCCCGTGATACTGGGCTGTGAAAAAGTCTCACAAATGTGGTATTGCCATACAGTGATGGGAGATCATGTCCGGTTATATGAATAGACCAGGCAGCTGGCAACAATAACACACGTTCAATGCATTGCATTGAACGTGTGTTATTTGCGAGAGGGGGTGGTGCTGCAGCGCCCTCTATAGACGGCCGCCAGAACTTCGGCTAAAATGTCAAAATTACATTTTAGCCGAATAAAAGTTCTTAAAGGGCCCGTTTTTTTTTTTGTGACTGCGGGAGGGGGGGCAGCTCCCGTGCGTCCCTATGGGCAGGCCGCCACTGCACAAAAGAACTTGAAAAGTGTAATGACCACCCTGAAAGCTACTGGTGATCTTCTTTCCAAAACTCTATAAGAGGCATATAACTGCAATTCAGTGAAGAGATAGACCTCCTGATCAAAAGTTTTGGAAACAAACATGCCAGGCAAATAAGGACCGTAAAAATAAATTACCCAGAAACTGGACTTAAAATGATCTGGGATAGATTTGTCAAATGTTATGGCTCAGCAGAAGAAAAAGGACATGCACTATTCAAGAGACTTGACAACTTTCCTAAGATACCTAACAGGGTTTATCAGAAACTCAGAGAACGAAATGACTTATCGTATTTATCGGCGTATAACACACACAGGCGTATAACACGCACCCTAACTTTAAGAGGGAAGTTTCAAGAAAAAAACTTTCCACAGCTCCCTGTGTATAACATGCAGGTACAATTTATCCTCTATTTTCAGAGTTAAAAAAGTGAGTGTTATACGCCAATAAATACAGTACTAATTATACTTTAGGTACCCAAAGCCGAAGGGGACTTACAAGGACTTGCCTTCCTTGACACAGCCAGAGGTGTCAACACTATTGTACAAAAGCTACCCTATAATATACAAGAGCAGTGGGTCATACATGGCTCCAAATATAAAAGGCAGTATAATGTTCCATTCCCCCTTTCTCTGTTTTGTGGACTTTGTAAGCCAGCAAGCTAGAACAAGAAATGGTCCTAGTTTGCCTTTAGATTATCATGCACTGCTCCAACAGGACTAAACCCATGAAAACCTCCAGTAGCAGTACACAAAGCTAATGTGACTCCTCCAGATTCCTTTTCACAGGTCTACCAGTTCCTCTAATTCAAGATCAGGGTAAGTAGTGTCCTTTGCACAGGAAGCCATATCCTCTTTCTAAGTGCAGAACCTTAGGAGAGTCCACAGAGGATCGCAAAGCCTTTTTGAAGGAGACCAACATCTGCTACAAGTGCTACTCATCACAATCTCAATTTGCCAAGGATTGTAAGGTCAATGTAAATTGCACAGAATGTGTCAGCTCAGATCACTACAGAGCTTTACACCCAAGACCAGCCAATGGACATTAGAACGTACCGACAGCACTAGTGAGCACGGGGGGGAGTAAGACACTGCTACAACTACACCAGAGGTCACTTTGCAATGCAGCACAGATGTCTTCAAAAAATCATAGGTGGCAGGTCCTGCTCCAAAATCTGTCTAAAAAGAGTTTATCCAGCGGGCCAAAGGAAAAAAGCCATTAAGCTTTATGCAATTCTCAAAGTTTTTAGCCAGTTCAACCTTCTTTGACATATTCAGTATTAAAGGCTCCAACATTGCTTACTCCTTAGGCCGCGTACACACGACCAAATCTGTCTGCTGGAAACGGTCTGCCAGACCGTCCCAAAATACAAGCAGACAGAATTGTTCAAATCGGTCGGTCCGACCGATTTGAACAAATGGATTGCCTCGTGTGTACGAGGCCTTAAAGCAGAAGTTCACCCTAAAACATTTCTCTAACATTACATTGTGCTCACAACATTGACAGTATGCAGGTTTTTTTTTTTTTACGTGATGACAAAAAACTACCCCCATTGCATAAGGAGCGTCGCGAGTTGCCGAAAGACGCTGCGAGTCGGCTCTATACGGCGCTATACGGCGCCTGCGCACTGACGATCGCCTTCTTTCGGCAACTAGTGATGCTACTTATGCGACGGGGGGTAGTTTTTGTCATCACGTCAATCACTTACCTGCTGCATAGGAACGCCCAGTACAGCAAAAAAAAATGCATACTGTCAATGTTGCAAGTGAGCACAATGTAATGTTAGAAAAATGTTTTAGGGTGAACCTCTGCTTTAAGAAGTTGTGCAAGAATAGTGGAGATGGTGGGGAGGAGAGCATCTGGCTACCTAGTCGAGTCTATCAATGGACAAACATACCTGTACTTACTAACTTTTATTGAATGAAATCAGATCCCTAAACACAGATCTGAAATGTCTACAACAGATGCAGCAGTTCATCACCCACACTTGAAACGGATAGTACACTTCATACCAGACCTTGAACCTCAGGCTCAGGTGGTCCTACTCCTTGGGAGAGATATCTTGCAAGTCCATAAAATGAGAGCTCAAATTAATGGTGTCCACAATGCTCCCTATGCCAAGAAGTTCGACCTAGGGTGGGTCATTATAAGAGATGTCTGTCAAGGAAACATGCACAAATCTACCTCTGTTAACAACATGCTAACAAGAACATTAGAGAATGGACATCTCTGCCTTTTCCAGCCATGCCACAACCATTTCCTTCATAAAGCAATTGCCATACACTACCCACTTGATTTGTCCCTTCATAGACCAATCTAGTGAGAACCTTGCCTATAAGAGTAACCAAGACCATTTAGGGTGCAGCGTAATTCATAAAACAAAAAATGGCAATCAGGTGACAATGTCTATTGAGGACAAATTGTTCTTAGACATAATGGACCAGGGACTAGTCAAAGATAACAAAAACAGCTGGGTTGCACCTCTTCCCTTCAGACCACAGAGGTGATGCCTACCTAATAACAGAGACCAAGTACAAAGGTGTTTTTCTTCTCTTCGATGTAATTTTAGAAGAAAGACAGAGGTTAGAGACCACTTATTTTCTTTCATGGAGAAACTATTTGAGAACAGCCATGCAGAAATAGCCCCCATTTTTAAAGACTCTGAGGAGTTCTGGTACCTACCAATATTTGGTGTATGGTGTATACCCCCCGAGGAAGCCAGGTCAGATAAGAGTAGTGTTTGACTACAGTGCCAAATTCAAGGGTGTTTCCCTAAATGATGTTCCCTTGACAGGTTCAGTCCTCAATAACACATTTATGGGAGTGCTCCTAACTCCAACAAATGTTCCATTGCTTCCTTGTCAGAGAGAAAGAGAGAAACTTCCTGAGATGTCTTTGGTTTAGAAAAAATTGACCCCTTCAAAGTTACTGTGTAACTATCATTGAGTAACTCATGAGAATACACATCTTTGACAACAGCCCTTCTCCTGCAGTTGGTATCTGCTGTCTGAGACATTCTACTCACAAGGGTGAGCCTGAGTATGGCTCAGATGCCAGACAATTTGTAGAAAAGGACTTTTATGTCGATGACTGTTTAAAATCTCTACTTTCAAATGAGTCTGCAATTAGTCCCCTATAAAGAGGACAGCAAATGCTAGCCAGCTCCAACCTCAAGCTTCATAGGATTGCCCCTCAACGCCACCTCTCTAATATGTGTGACAAAAAAAGCGAGATGTAAGGATAGGCAAGTAGCCAATGCTTACATGTTTCTGCTCTCTGTACTGGCAGTAAAATCCTCCTTTCATGCACTGCTGCCTGTCCTCCCTGTCAAAGGGTAGGCAGCTTTTTTTATTTTTGCATAGGGTCAACCTAGTGTATAAATCTAGAACTTGCTTGCCTTGCCAGGGAAAGAATGACCTTACAAGAAAAAAACCGAGTGATAACTATACAAAAAAAGAACTGTACTTACTGTTAAAACAACCTTCTACCATGAGCAAAAGGCATGCCACTGAATTTAGAAATGCCTGTTCCATTTTAATGATAACACATTTAATGACAGCTATGGCAATAGGTTACAGTATGGTGCACACAAATTTACCACACAAGTATGGATAATGGTAACCTATATCATTTGGAACATGCCTCGTGGCTGGGATAGTAGTGAGAGTTCCCCACATATAGTATAAAAAGTACCTCCAAGTTCAACATATTGTCACTTCTCAGGTGGAAGTCATCTTCTGGCAGTACCAACTACAAGTTCAATACAACTGTGATATTATAATTCCTGGAATACTTGTATTTCAGCCACAGATCTGTTTATCTTCCTTAACTTTCAACCTATAAAAGTTCTTAAATATTGTTTAGTGCACTAAAGACTGTGTGTGTTGGCTCCCTGTTAGGGTATCTCAGCTAGGTCCCACCTACAAGCCAACTTCAACTTTGGTTACACTCCTTGTTAAATGGTACTAATTGAGGTAAATGTCCTTAACAAATAATGCAGAGGAGAAGTAGGAGTGTTTCAAATGTATGAAAACAAACAAAAGCTAAAATTGTGTCTCAATTCTAGTTTTAAAAAGCCAATAAAGAATAAAAAACTAGCCTTCAAATAAAAAAATGTAAGAGTGCAATCAGAACAGCTAAAAATATATTATAGGAAGAACATTGCTACAGAAAGCAAGACAAAACCCCCAGAGAGTTCATAGAGTTCTGTAAATACATTAACAGTAAAAAGGTAACAAGAAAATAATGAATATGAAGGATGAATTGGTAACCTTGGTTACACATTTTGAGGCTAAGGCTAAAATGTTGAATACATTTTTTTTCCAGGTTAAAACACATGAAAAAGAAGGATTTTACTGGAAGATATAATGGCTAAAGTACCATTGTAAATGTCAGAAAATGGGATATGAAGCGGCTAAATATAAATAACTCACTAGGGCCTGATGCGTTGCACCCTTGTGTCTTCATGGAGTTTAGCATGGTGATAGTGATATATTGTCATATATTCAGTGTATACTCTATATTTAGTCAGTGCAGGCAGTGTATCAATGTTCAATATATAATACGCTTCAGATGGTGTATCAATATATAGTATAGAATCAGTATAGAATATATATATATATATATATATATATATATACTCTGCATTCAATGTAGCCTATATATGCAGGGCATTTAGTGGTGTATAGTTTCTAATACACTTTAACGGTGTACACAGTATTTAATACAGGATTTACAGTTTCTAATACACTTCTGGTGGTGTACACAGTATATAATATGGTGCAGCCATTGTATAGTTTCTAATACAGTGCAGGCTGTGTACACAGTATCTAACACAGTGTGTACAGTTTCTAAAACACTTCAGGTGGTGTATTTATATATATATATATATATATATATATATAGGGCCAGATTCAGGTAGATCAGAGCATCTTTGCTCTGGAGTAACGCTTCTCATTTACGTTACTCTGCCGAAATTTTAGGAGCAAGTGCTGTTATTCATGAAGCACTTGCTCCTAAAGTTGCGGCAGCGCATCGCAAATGAGCCGGCGGAATTCAAATTGGGCGGGTACGGGGCGTGTAGTATTCAAACTAAGCGCGATCCCGCGGCGAACGTACTGCGCATGCGTCGAGTGTCAATGCATCCCAGTGCGCATGCTCCAAATTCTGTCAGTGAACGTCAATGACGTCACATTCCCATTCATGAATGTTTTACGCAAGCGACGCGATTTGTTTTTTTTCCGACGCGATGACGACGCCTATACTTAACATAGGATACTCCACTAGGGGGCTGCTTTATCTATACGCCGCGTATCGCTTCCGGAAACGTTGTAAAGTCACTGCGTCGCGCCCGAAAAAGATCGTGAATTGCCGATTCCCGCTCATTAACATATTTTTGGAGCGTAAATTTTTAAGTTGAAGTAACGATGCAATGGCGAAATTCAATTACGCCGATCGCATCGGAACTCCAACCCGGCGTTTCTTGTTTTCTGGTTACAGAAAACAAAAACGCCGGCTTAAAGTGACAGTTAGGCTGGCGGATCCATTGATCCGCCAGCCTAACTCTACCTGAATCTGGCCCATAAATATTCTGCATTCAGTGTAGCCTATATATACAGTGCATTCGGTGGTGTACTTTTTCTAATACACTTCAGGTAGTGTACACAGTATATAATACAGTGTAGTGCAGTGTTACAAAAAAACGAAAAACATCATGTTTGGAAGACCACCAAGAAGGAAAGGCAGAGGCTCACAGGCTACTAAAAGATGGGCAAGCAGCCTCTGTGCATACAGTCAACAGTGGTGGTTGTGGGCATGGTGCATCCTCTCCAGGTGGCCATCGGGCACGCTTGTCCTTTTTTTCTCCTGCTGGCCGTGTTATTGAGCAACGACGTGCAGAAGAGTTGGTGGAGTGGATAACAAAGCCGTCCTCATCCTCCTCATCCTCTGTCACCCAGGCTCACAGTAGTTTGCCTTCCAACAAAGCTGTCAAAGCAGCCTATTCCACTGGCTCCTTGTTCACAATCACTCCTTCCATTACCCCACCATCATGCACGGGGGAGTCCCTAGAATTATTTGACCGTAGTGTTGGTTACATGCTGCTGGAGGATGTGCAGTGATTTGAAGGCTCCGATGTTGGTTCCCAGGTTGAGGAAGGGAGTAATGTGAGCCTAGAGAGCGGGGTGCCACTAAAGGAGGAGAAACTGGCAATCATTGTTCCCCCATCTGCAGCATACTGCCAAGTTTGCTCCAGTGACGAGGAGGGAAGGGATGATGAGGTCACTGACTGTACTTGGGTGCCTGAGAGAAGAGAGGAGGTAAGTGAGGCAGGATGTCCTCCCAGGGCAGCTTAAGGGCAGCCACACTATTGCATCACACCGCAGAGCTCCGCAGGTGCAGGGAGCTTTTGACTCCCCGCTGACTATTAAAAGTACCTCAGTGTGGGCCTTTTTCGACATGTGTGCAGCAGATTGCATTGTTGCTGTTTGCAACCTATGTCTAAAGCGGATCGAGCGTGGTCAGAATAGCAGCTGCTTGACCAGACATATAACTCCCTGCCATGCAGTCCATTGGCAACAGCACTTGAAAGACTGACATCATAGAAAAAGGCAGACTTCTCTGTGCTCCTCATCTGGGATCTCAAACCCTACTATATCTCCAGTCCTCTCAAAAACCTGCACTGTATTAAGGTATAGCAATATGTGTCACAAGTACTTGCAGCTAATCTTACTTGCAGATCCTTATAGAAACTAACTTCAAATTCCTCTCTCACTGGTATCTGGTACCCACTAGGATTGCCAAGCCCCTAAATGCCTCCTCAGTTTCAAAGGGTGCAGGCAAACGGGAGCAATGTTCTATATCTGGTGGACCTGCCCCAAAATCAAACAGTATTGAACAAAAATTACATGGTGAAGGACATATGTGGCCTGGTCTAATTCTGGAGGGGACAAATGCTCATTCCTTTTCCTAGCCAGTCAGGCTGCATACTAAGATTAAGGGCCTGCTATGGATTTTTAAGGAGTCCCTCTTAAAATATGTATCAGATTCTTAGGGTTTGGTATTTTTTTCCAAATATATTTTATTCCAGGCTCAAGGGATCTGGTATGTATTTCGGGGGACAAGGATGCCCCCTTCACATCAGCCCAGGCATGTTATTTAAAGGCATTTTTAAAGTTCCCCTTTCAGCATTTAAAAAAATATTCTTATACTATTCTTCTTTTGTACTAATGAAGTGTCATAAATGAAAGACGAAAACATAAATGTTTGTAATTTTTTCTATTTTCTCAACTCAATAAAAATGATTGGAACATAAAAAAAAGCAACTTGGTTCACCTGGGGAACTACAAAAGTCTATACTAGGTTAAAACTGTCAATTATTATATATTCATTTATTTTAATATATATTTTCTTTAAGTAATGCCCATCAAAAGCATATGTATTTCTTTGCAAAGCAGCCTGAAAATAACCATTAACCTTTATAGTCAGACAGGTATAACAACTACTAGTACTAAAGGCATTTATATCATGTGTATGTATTATGACAAATCCACATATAAATTTGAAGCAATTGCCAGACAGATAACTGTCTTATCTTTTTAGGGAAGAAAGGTTAAAATACCACTAGTGTATTCATTGCCTGGCCTATTTAGAACACTACAACTCTTCCTTGTTGTAGACTACATAATTAAATTTTAAATGAAACATGATAAAGAAATTATACTTGAGATCTCCTGAGATTCAAACACCCTATTTGGCTCTTACACAAGTGTAGAGAAGGCATACTTTAAAATTTAATAAAGTCCTGGCCTAAATTTTTTGTCTCTGCTCGAAATTTCTGCAGCTGCAGTGCAATCATGTTCAACAGAAGGCTTTTGGCACGATACATTACTACAAGCATTACATCTAATAAAGGACAGAACTATTTTTAAAAAGTACATTTATCTTGGCTTAAGAAATCCATTAATCAAGTAAATATCACTGTCTACTGAATCTGTAGAAATGCTGCTAGTAAAATTGGCATTAGTGATTTGTGGAGAAAAAGATGGTTTTACACACCATACTGAGCTCATTTACTATTGCTATTAGGTTTGATTTGCTCTATCAAAACAGTTGCAAGGAAACGTGTTAGTACGATGGTACTAGAAGATTGCCTGTTTTATAAATAATTTCCTAAATGGGCACCCTAAAGTCTACAACACTGTGATTGCTTTTGATTCATAGTCCTATAAATTGCCCTCTTCTGTATACCGTCATACTTGCACAGCTGTTGACTTGACTGTAGTGATCTTTGAGCCTCAAACAAAATGGTCTGAGGAATAAATGTGTTTTAACAATGGTCCACCACAGGCCACTGAGAATTCTTTAGTACTAAAAGTGTAAAAACAACATAATCATTTGGTATAATCCTTTACTAAGTAAAATTCTTAACACTAAACTTTGTCAAAATATCTGGAAACAAATGACTGCTTGGTTGCTTAATAAAACGTCTATATTAGTTGAATTATACAGGTATAATGATTGGCAATCCTTACACATTACATAATTAAGTTAAACATCTTTTTTTAAATTTTCATTTGATATCTGGCTACTTTGACTTCCATAGTCTAAAAAAACATCACACAACTCTAAAATGGTAATTTGTAGAGTGTTACCAAAAATGTATACAAATAAAAATGGAAAATTAGTCTTAGCATTTAACCACTTGCTTACTGGGCACATAAACCCCCTTCGTGCCCAGGCGAAATTTCAGCTTCCGGCACTGCGTCGCTTTAACTGACATTTGCGCAGTCATGCGACGTGGCTCCCAAACAAAATTGGCGTCCTTTTTTCCCCACAAATAGAGCTTTATTTTGGTGGTATTTGATCACCCGCATGGTTTTTATTTTTTGCGTATAAACAAAAAAAGCGACAATTTAAAAATATATATTTTTTTTTACTTGTTGCTATAATAAATATCCCAATTTTTTTAAAAAAATATATTTTTTTTTCTCAGTTAAGGCCGATATGTATTCTTCTACGTATTTTTGTAAAAAAAAAAAAATCGCAATAAGCGACTGCTTTGCTCAAAAGTTATAGCGCCTACAAAATAGGGGACAGAATTATGATTTTTTTTACTATTTTTTTTTTTACTAGTAATGGCGGCGATCTGCGATTTTTATTGGGACTGCGACATTACGGCGGATACATCGGACACTTTTGACACATTTTTGGCACCATTCACATTTATACAGCGACCAGTGCTATAAATATGCACTAATTACTATATAAATGTGACTGGCATTGAAGGGGTTAACACTAGGGGGTGAGAAAGGGGTTAAATGTGTATCCTGGGTGTGTTCTGTGGGGGGAGGGGGGGTGACTGGGGGAGGTGAGAGATGCTGTGTCCCTATGTACAAGGGAAACAGCATCTGTCTCCTCTCCCTGACAGCACGTGGAGCTCTGTGTTTACACACAGAGCTCCACGTCCCTGCTCTGTCACCGCCGATCGCATGTACCTGGGGGACACCGAGGCCGCCGAGTACACGCATCGAATCCTCAGGGATGCAATGGCACTGTTTTTCCCCCGCGCGCGCCACCCAGTGGCGCACGCGGGGAATTACAACAACATTGACGTCCAAAGATGTGACCCTGACACCTCAGGTCCGCGCTGTTGACGTCTTTTTTCACAATAGCGCGGATCTGTAGTGGTTAAAGGTTTTTGTGTATCTGATAGCATGACTCTTCCTTTGGTCCTTTAGCTGAGGCTTTGCATACATTTATGATTCTTAAACAGATATTGTACCAGGAACTTAGAGGTATATCTCCCAAAATGTTATATATATATATATATATATATATATATATATACAGTATACACACTTTATCCTGCACTTCCACCTGCAGGGGGTACGCATGTGCCGAAGCAGATCTGCAAGTGCTGGATACTTAATGTCCTCTGGCACCCACCCATAAAACACAGAGAACTGACATATGCCTATTTAAACAAGACATATCTCACTTCTGTCAGGGGGGGACCTGTGTCTCTGCATTTCTTCCCCTAGTGAAAGCAGCTAATTCAACACTGGCTAGGCACACATTTAACTCTTTGATTACTCTAGATCAGGGGTGGGCAACCTCGGCCCTCCAGCTGTGATGAAACTACAAATTCCATCATGCCTCTGCTTTTAGGAGTCATGTCTGTGATTGTCAGGGTCCTGCAATGTCTCATGGGACTTGTAGTTTCACCACAGCTGGAGGGCCGAAGTTGCCCACCCCTGCTCTAGATGTACAGTGAGAGTGCATATTTTTAGCACTGATCATTGTATTAGTGTCACTGATTCCGGCAAAGTGTCAAAAGTGTCAGTTAGTGTCCTTTTGTGTGCCACGATATGGCAGTCCCGCTATACTGTAAGTATTCCAAAAATATATTCCATTGTTTGTAGACAATATAACATTTGCGTAAACCAATCAATATATGCTTTTTGGAATTGTTATTACCAGAATAAATATTGGCCTAAATTTATGAAGAAATTAGATTTTTTTACATTTACATCTACAGAAAGTAAAATATGAAAAATATTTATATACATTTTTCACTTTTTTCACTTTTTTATATATTCCTGCATTCCTCACAATATTTTCTGTATCACAAATATATTGTTTAATATTTAGAAACTTTTAGGTATTTTTTAGCGCTACCATTTTGTTCATTCAGAATTTTTGGTACACATTTACAGTACGTCGCCGCAAGTTACGAAGCAAGTGCTTTGAGAATACGGCACTTGCTCTAGTAAGTTGCGGTGGCGTAGTGTAAATGGCTTACGCTACGCCGCCGTGGCAGGTATGAGAATCTGGCCCACAGTGCGTAGAGGATATATATGCATCCCAGGAGTTATATATATATTTATACACTGTATTGAGTTTAGCTAGACTAGATCCGCTCTTCTTAATATAGTGAGGCCGCGTACACACAATCAAATCTATCTGCTGGAAACGGTCTAACAGACCGTTTCAGCAGACAGATTCGATCGTGTGTACGGGCGGACAGACAGATTTGGCCAGCCGACAGATTTTAAAGCATGCTTTAAAATCTGTCTGCTGGGAATCCGTCCGTCCCACATGTCTGCTGGTTAGTACGCTAACCAGCAGACATATCTGCTCGCACATGCGTCGAATGGATTCGACGCATGCGCGGAAGTGTTTTACTTTCTGGTGCGGTGACGTGGTGGCGTCAACGTCATCGCCACGTCACCGCGCTGTCTGCTTATTATTTTTTTCCCTGTAATCTGCCTGCCAGCGCCTGTGTGTCAGGCTCACAGCGTATACTGTGCACACCTGCCCAGTGCCACCACTCATATATCTGGTGGCACAGTAGATTACATGTAAAAAAAAAAAACGATTTTGTCTGCAATAGAATAGCAGTCAGTTGCCTTCAGCGAGTGTGTGTCAGGCTCACAGCGTATACTGTGCCCACTTGTCCAGTGCCACCACTCATATCTGGTGGCACAGTAGATTACATGTAAAAAAAGAACTCAATTTTGACTGCAATAGAGAATAGCAATTCGTTGTCTGCAAGTGTTTGTGTGAGGCCTACAGCGTCTACTCTGCCAACCTCTGCCAGTGTCACCAGTGCCAGATATCGACACTCTGAAGAGCGATGAACCCCTTGACTACTGGGTGTGCAGGCTTGACCTGTGGGCTGAGCTATCCCAAATTGCGATAGAACTTCTGGCCTGCTCCGCTGCAAGTGTCCTTTCAGAAAGGACCTTCAGTGCAGCAGAAGGTATTGTCACTGAGAAGAGAAGTCACCTAGGTCAAAAAAGTCTAGATTACCTCACCTTTATTAAGATGAATGAGGCATGGATCCCGAAGGAACTGACAGTGGGCGATACATTTGACTAAAAAAGGCCTGATGAGATGAGCTGCCTTGGGCTAAAAATGGTCCACACGCTGCTGTATTTTATTCTGAATGCTGGATGACTTGCATGACTTATCCGCCACCAACTAGGGTTCAAGCCGCAATGTTTTAGTGCACTTCCTGCCTGGAAAACATCAATTTACAGCAGCGGCTGCAACAATACCTAATTTTTCAGGCATGTGTATATGCCTATTTTTTCTGGCCACTGGTGCAGCACTGTGGCTGCAAAAACAAAACAAAAAAAAGGCACATACATGTGTCAATTCCCCTTCGTGATCGTTACCTTGTTGTGGTGAAGGGGCTTGCGTATGACAATGAAGCGACCACCTCTATGAGTGTGTTGGCAATGGCAATGTTGGCACACCCCAGATGATAAGGTCATTGCTTCATTGTGAACAGACCAAAAGCGATAAGCTGGATAATTTTGCATAGAAAAAACATTAATTTTCTTTGTGATCATCTAAGGTGATCATTAAAGCCTACTAGGCCAACAATGGACCCACACTGCAGAATCATTGTTTTCTGGGTCAATTAACTGTCACTGAACTACCTCAGCACGACCATAGGCTTTGAAAAAACCCCATCACCTGCAATTTTGATCAATTGATTGATGCATAGAGGAATACAATTTATGTCATGAGTGTGTAGGTTACATACAGGGTTAGGGTTACAGATAGGGTTAGGCTTAGGGTAACAGACAGGGTTAGGG
The DNA here is from genome assembly GCA_029574335.1 of Rana kukunoris. Classification (NCBI taxonomy): domain Eukaryota; kingdom Metazoa; phylum Chordata; class Amphibia; order Anura; family Ranidae; genus Rana; species Rana kukunoris. The sequence continues at coordinate 132,181,431 of CM056051.1, forward strand.
TTAGGGTTAGGTTTACAGACTGTAACCCTAACCCTATCTGTAACCCTAACCCTATCTGTAACCCTAACCCTAACCCTAACCCTAACCCTTACACTACCTGATAAATACAACATCATACCTGATGTTTTAAAGCACGTTATTCCAATTTAGCAATGTTAGGTGATTTATGCCCTTTATGGATTAAAAATGGACTCTGCGTCAACTACTTAATTTTCCATGGGAGTTTTGCCATGGATCCCCCTCCGGCATGCCACAGTCCAGGTGGTAGTCCCCTTGAAACAACTTTTCAATCACTATTGTGGCCAGAAAGAGTCCCTGTGGGTTTTAAAATTCACCTGTCCATCGAAGTCTATGGCGGTTCGCCCGGTTCGCCCGTTCGCAAACAGTTGCGGACGTTCAAGTTCGCCATTTGCGAACGGAAAATTTTGGGTTTGCGACATCACTAGTGATGGTTCCCACAAAGAATGTAATTTAAAACATATATTTATTTTATTGGAGATCTCGTATGGCATTTTGGTAGCTTCCAGTTTTTAGATTTTTTTTGTTTAAAGCTGTTTTTTTTTAGGCTTCACAGTTTTACTTCTCTGAAATATTGTGGCAAGTAAAACAATAAAGATACAAAGAAAAAAAAGGCAACAAATCAGTGTAAGAGCTAGTTCACATACAGTTAGGCCTATATATATATATATATATATCAGGGACCGTACTTACTGAGGCCAAGATGCTGAGGGCGGTTCATCTTTGCGACCCAGCGCAGTCTGCCCTCTGGAGTTGGGACAGAGGGGGAAAGCACAAGGAAGCACCGATACCGGAAGCGAGGTAGTAGACTTGGTGCGTTGGTAGTGGTTGAGCAGAGATGGTTCCACTGATGACAGCTGAGGGTCAGGCAACAACTGACTGGGAGCTCAGGGTTTGTAGGCAAGAACAAGAACTGGAGACAAGTCCGGGGTCAAGCCGAGGGTCAAGGGCTGGAGAAGGCAGAGAGAATCCGAAGATACAGGCCAAGGTCATAGGGCAGGAGACAGCAGCAATCCAAGGTAAGTAAGCCAAGAGGTCAGGTATTCCGGGTGAGAGTAGAGTCATCAGGAAGTCCGGGTCCAACAAGGCAAATAGCAACAGGAAAACATACAGGAGCTGATGACAAACCAGCAACCTGTCAAAGGGCAGAAGCTGATTTAAATAGGGCGGTCAGGCCTCTGATTGGTTCCGAGGGGTCTGAGTGTGTGCGCACTCGTGCGCGCGTCCGTGTGCACGGCGCGCCGCTGGACCACGCATTCGCACAATTCACGCACAGGCATGCGCGGTAGTGCTGTTCTACTGCACATGTGCCCGATTCTATGCCTGACGGAACTGGTACCCTGACAATATATTTGTACACAGGCACAATTTTAGATATTTTTCAAGGGGCCAAAAGTAGCTGGACAATTAAATCAAAAGTTGTTTTATGGTCAGGTGTGATCTACTCCTTGATTATTTCTTCATCAATTAAGCAGGTAAAAGGTCTGGTGTTGATTCTAAGTGTGGTATTTTCATTTAGAATCTATTGCTGTGAACATACATCATGCAGTCAAAAGAGCTGTCCATGTAAGTGAAACAAGCCATTGTAAGGCTTCAAAAACTAAGCTCAGCAATATAAAAAGGCCTGGATGTCCACAAAATACAACAGTAGTGAATGATTGCAGGTTCCTCTCTATGGTAAAGAAAAACCCATTCACAACATCCAGACAAGTACACTCTGCAGGTGGGCGTATCATTATCAAAGTCTACAATCAAGAGAAGACTTCACAAGAGCAAATACAGAGGGTTACAGAGGGTTCATGACAAGGTAAAAACAATTTGTAAGCCTGAAGAATAGAAAATCCAGATTAGACTTTGCCAAAAAAACATCTAAAAAAGCCAAACCAGTTCTGGAAAGGCATTCTTTGTGTGGATGAAACTAAGATCAATCTGTACCAGAATGACCGGAAGAAAAAAGTGTGAAGAAGGCTTGGAACAGCTCATGATATAAAGCACACAACGTCATCTCTAAAACATGATGGAGGCAGTGGGATGGCATGGGCATGCATGGTTTCCAGTGGCACTGGGTCATTGGTGTTATTAATGATGTGATAAAAGACAGAAGCAGCCGGATGAATTCTGCAGTGTTTAGAGATATACTGTCAGCCCAGATTCAGTCAAATGCAGCAAAGTTGAGTGGACGGCGCTTCACAGTACAGATGGACAATGATCCAAAACACACTGCAAAAGCAACCCAGGAGCTTTTGAAGGAAAAGTGGAATATTCTGCAATGGCCGAGACAATCACATGATCTCAACCCAATTGAGCATGCATTTCACTTGCTGAAGGCAAAACTAAAGGCAGACAGACTCAAAAACAAAGAACAACTGAAGACAGCTGCACTTAGAGCCTGGCAAAGCATCAGAAAGGAGGAAACCCAGTCTTTGGTTATGTCCATGGGTTATAGACCTTTGGCAGTCACTAAAGGATTCTCAAAAAAATACTAAAAATTAAAACATTTTATTTATGATTATATTCATTTGTCCAATTACATTTGAGCCCCTGAAAATGGGGGACTGTGTAAAAAAGGAAACAATGGGAATGGTGCGCTTATTCAATAATGTGCCATAAAGTAATATACTAAAAAAATATGATGAGTATCCAAATAAATAAATAAATAAATGTGAATAAAGTCCAACTAAAGCCCAATGGTAGGAGTTAGTTCATATAAATGCAACAATCTTGTAGAGATAACTTGATAGAAGAAAAAACAGATAAAACATCTATCCAAACATCGACTGTTAAATTTATGAATTGGCCGCTCACCTCCAACAATGACCCAAGGGTCAAACAAGGCTCATCAGATAGTCAGATAAGGAATCCTGCTAATGGATCTGTAAAGGCATCCAGGTTCCAGGCAAAGACGAAGAATTACGTCCAAAACATCTTGGGTAATTCCACATATAGAGGAAACAGCTCGCTCCAAGGAATGGTACTTCTTGTATAAATGGCACTCAAAGGAAACAAAGAACAGCCATAGTGCATTATTGCCAAATGAAAAGTAAATGTATTTAGTAAAATAACTGCTTACATCAAGTAAGGATAAAAACTGCAGTAAAAAGCAATGGGAGTAGTGACACATAGGCCTCCTCACCCTACTTCTGTTAAAACACCACCGGAACTGACACCACAGGGCTCCATTTGATGCGTTGGGTCAATGGTCAATGAATTTCTCAGGGATAGGACTCCTTTCCCTGAAGAAGTCACGTGACCAGTTACGCAATGCGTCAACGCATTGGGTGGAGCCTTGTGACATCAATTCCAGTGGCGTTTTAACAGAAGTACGATGAGGAGGCCTGTGTGTCACTACTCCCATTGCTTTTTACTGCGTTTTTTTTCCTTTGATACTCATCATATTTTTTCTTTGAGTATATTACTTTATGGCAGATTATTGAATAAGCGCACAATTCCCATCTTTTTCTTTTACATTTATTACGCAGTGTTTTTTGAGTACACTACTAAGTGGTTGCAGCTAATTCACGGTCATTATACATGTACTATATATATATATTTTTTTTCAAAATTAATTTTTTCTATATTCACTGGAGGTTGATGGTTTATATTTACTTAAAAATTAGAACATAGTAGCGTGCAAGTTTTTCCCTTATAACACAATGTGTATAAAAATGGTTGCAGTTCCTACAATTTGTACTTGATATTTATTTTCTTTTCAAATATTTTTATTGGTTCAAATAAAATGTAACAATTCGACATTGCACAAAACAGCATAAACAAATACAGTGGTTAACCTTTGTTTATACAGAACCAACTGGAATTTTTAGCACAGAACGTAGGTGGGTACTATAATAAACAAAAACAACATTTAAGCCTTCATCTTGGATTCACGGGCACCCCCACCCCTGCCGCCCCACGCACGGGGGAGCACGCCCTACCGCTAAATGTGGGCGCCACTCCCCCAACGCAGGGCCCCCGGGCAAGAGCCCCCACGAACCATCATCGACTGAAGTAAGTCGGATCTGTCTAAGCCATAAACACGCCTATTCATTTAACAGGTGGCTTCTTATAGAAAGGTAACTTAAATTTTAGTTTATAGTGTAACATAACATCAAGAAGATGAACCAGGTTATGTCGTCCATTATTAGGACTTTGCAAACCAAAACTGAGGTAACAGAATAGAAATAATAAAGAAAATTACAGTGATGAAGTGAAACGCGGAAAACAGGAGGGGAGATTAGGAAGAGAGCGAGAGGGGGGAAAGGACAGGAAAAGAGGGGGGGAAGACAAAGGAATAACTAAAAAAAGGGGGGGAGGCCTGAGGATCTATACTGGGGTGGGTGGGTAATGTTAGGTAGCCTGTCTGCTGGGATAGTCATGTCATTAAGATCTCTAATTTAATTTAACGTAAGGGGATGTAATGAAGGATCATTCCTGGAATCTCGACGTCCAGGGTTCCCAAAGGTCACAAAATTTGGCTATAGTCTGAGATTGAGTAGCAAAGTATTTTTCATATGAATGTTGAACCTTCACTCGTTGTATGACTTCACTAACAATGGGGACCAAAGTAGACTTCCATTTAGATGTTATCGTAAGCCTGGCAGCCAATAGGACGTGAGTCGTAATACTTTTGAATTGTAAGGGAATTGTTTGTATATTTAAAAAAAGTAGAGCTAGATGGGGTGAGGGAGCAATAAAAAAAACAGTAATTGAGGAGATCAGTTTGAATACTTCACGCCAAAAACTGCGAATGCATTTACAGTCCCATAAGATATGGAAAATATTTCCTCTGGATCTCCAACAGTCACTGGTTTCTGTGGGAAAGATCAGAGATAATCTAACAGGGGTCATGTATGATCTATGTAATGTCCTCATCATTATGTCCCAGTGGCCAGTGCAATGTGAGAATTTGTAGCAGGTACTAATAGCTATTTTCCATTCTTCTAAAGAATGGACCGATCCTAAGTCTCTTTCCCAGCTCACCATATTAGATGTTTTGTTGCGACTAGAGTTGTTTTGTAGTGCTTGATAGAACCACGAAAGGCCTTTAGGCACATTGTGATTTTTTAAGAGGTATTGCCATACCCCATCATGTAGTGAGTAACTTGCGTCAGGATGCTTTACGTGGAAATGAAAGATTCGTGTCTTAGAGAACTGCTGGGCAACCGGGTCCCTAGCACTGAGGTCATCGCGTGTGAGTATGTTATTTCGCAGCCAGGGGGTAACTTTCAAGTTGGGGAGCAGAAACTCATATATCTGTAGGTTAGATAAAGTATGTTTGGTTAATGAGTCTCGGGGGGCTAGTAGGTGGAGTTTTTGCCATGAAGTGAGAGTTGCCTCTATAGAAGGGAGCTTAGGGCAATCTAGAGGAGTACCGACTAATTGGGCTAAGAGAAGGGAAGGCAGGTCCCTATTAGATAACACCGATTTCTCTATTTGGACCCACAGTTTAGGGGACTGGGGGTGGAACCAGGCCTTGACCTGATCTAGGATAGCCGCCTTATAGTAATTCCTCACATTTGGGAATCCCGCCCCTCCCCATTTCCTATGTTTCTGTATTATGACAAAGGGGATTTTGGACATTTTCCTTTTCCACACAAATTGTCTGAAAAGTTTATCTATCTGGTTGAAGAAGGACTCAGGTAGACAGATAGGAATAGTTCTGAAGTAGTAGATCAGTTTTGGAAGGACTACCATTTTCAAGGCTGCAATTCTCCCAAGCCATGAAAGTTCGTAGGAGGCTATATGTTGGAGGTCATTCCTAACCGTATGCATAAGGTTAGGAAAATTGGCTTCGTATGAGTGGGAAGAAGGGAAGGCTATTCGGATACCTAGGTAGGAGAAAGCTTTGGACACCCATTGGAATTGGTATTTGTTTTTCAAAAGGGTCACTTGGTTCCGGGACAAGTTCACAGGAAGTAAGCATGATTTCACCACATTCAATTTGTAATAAGACACCTTACTATAACTTTCTAGTACTTTAAATACCCCTTCCAGGGAGGAAGCCGGACTGGTGAGTGTTAAAACCACATCGTCAGCAAAGAGACCAATTTTGTGGTCAAATTTCCCTACTTTTATACCAGATATCGTGCTATCTGTCCTAATTGCCTCCGCCAGGGGTTCCATTAGAAGAGTAAAAATAATGGGAGAAAGCGGACAGCCCTGGCGGGTGCCATTTGTGATAGAGAATTTGTCTGAGAGGGTGCTCGATGTAAAGACCTTCGCCGACGGCGTTGAATATAGAGCTAGGATTGCTGAAAGGATTCGTCCCTGGAGGCCAAATTTTTGCAGCGTGGCCTGTAAGTAGCCCCAATGAACCCTATCAAAAGCCTTTTCGGCATCAAGCGCCAAAAAGGCTGTAGGGAGCTTGCTGGATTCAGCTATGTGTAGTAGATCGAGCACCCTCCTAGTACCATCAGGAGCCTGTCTTCCCCTTACAAAACCCACCTGATCCGGCTTAATCAAAGATGGGGTAATTGATGCAAGTCTGTTGGCCAAAATTTTTGCATAGATCTTAAGATCAGTGTTCAGGAGGGAAATGGGCCTGAAATTTTGGGGTGAGTCCGGCTTTTTCCCTGGTTTGGGCAATGTCACAATAATAGCCTGTAACATTTCCTCCGGGAAGGAGGCCGAAGATGAGGCATCACTGAACAACCTTTCCATGTAAGGGGCTAGGGATTGAGAAAATGTACTATAATATTCGGATGTGAAACCATCAGCCCCTGGGGATTTGTTTTTAGGTAGAGACTTAATAGTGTCTAAAATTTCTTTACTCGTGATCTGGGAGTTCAGGGCAGTTAGGTCTTCTTCGCTCAGCTTAGGTAAGGATAGCGAGTCTAGAAAGGACTTGATAGATTGCGGGGTGGGTTGTGGCGTGTCGTTATCCAGGCTAAGATTATATAAATCCCGGTAATACTTCATAAAGGAGCTGGCTATTTTATCAGGGTGATGTTCTAAGATATTGGTATGGGGGTCCTTCATGGAAGTCAAGTTAGCTTTTTGTTGGCGTTTAGATATGTAGTTAGCCAATAATTTGCCCGCTTTATTACCATTCACATAAAATTGGGCCTTAAATCTCCTTAAACTATTTTGGTGTCTGGCCAGAAGAGCTAAGCGCACCTTTTGTCTACAGTCAAATAGGTCTGCTTCTAACTGAGGTGAAGGATTCATTTTGTGGAGATCTTCTAGGGATTTTAGATCTGTAAGCAGGTTGTTCAGTAGCGCCTCCCTCCATTTTTTTCCCTAGCTGCTGCTTGTATAAGGAGGCCCCTACTGAAAGCCTTGTGAGAACACCATAAAGTAGATATAGAAACATCAACAGTATCGTTAATTTCAAAAAAATTTGACAGATGAGATTTAAGAGAGGAAACAACTTTGGGATTGGCGAGGAGATTGGTGTTGTTTCTCCAGAGATATTTGGGGGAGACATTAAAGGCACTCTTCAAAGTCAGAGATATGGGAGCATGGTCCGACCAAGTGATCGAGTGAATCTTAGCTGATTCAGTTCTATGTAGAAGGGTTAGGTCTGTGAGAAAAAAGTCAATCCTTGAGTATACGCGGTGAGGAGAGGAATAGTAGGTGTAGTCTCTTTCCGTAGAGTTAATGCACCGCCAGGGGTCATAGAGGTTGTGCTCTGTCAGTAGAGGTTGGAGTTCTGTTCTAGAGGGTGGTGATGTACCAGAGCTGTCCAGATGTTTATTAACGATGCAGTTGAAATCACCACAAAGTAACAAGGCACCTCTTTTAATTTTGTTGACTTTTTTCAAAAGAGAATTTATGAATGAAAAGGGTCTCTGATTAGGAGCGTATATGTTCACCAAGGTAAAGGTGGCGTTATTCAGGTCACAGACCAGGATAATAAACCGACCATTAGGGTCAGTGATTACCTCGTGTAGCTTGAAAGTGACTGATTTGTTGATTGCGATTAGGACTCCTCTCTTCTTTACTGGGGCCATTGAGTGAAATATATGAGGAAAAGAATTGTGGGTACATTTTGGCGGATTAGATGATAAGAAATGAGTTTCCTGAGCGCATATTATTTCTCCCTTAAGCTTACTAGCATCCTTCCACATAGCGCTCCTCTTGAATGGGCTATTGAGCCCATGTACATTCATGGAAATTATTGACAGAGACATAACAAAGGAGGAGATTTCGCTGTTTCATTGATAACAATTGAAATAGTCATTCGATGTAATACTGAGATGGTACCTGTAGATGGCGCCAACATCCTTGTAGATGGTACACGAGTTGATTCTGTAACGGGAGATGTTGTGGATACATTCTGTGGATGAGTCTTGGAGCAGGCAGGCAAAAAAAGGCAATCCTCAGGTGACTTGTTAAAGGGGGAAGAGGTAGAAGGGAAAAAGAAAAACAAACAACAACAACAACAAAGAAAAAGGAAGGTCAATAGTGTCCAGTAACATATAAAAAAGTGACAACGGTCACGGAGTGCGAGCATATCTCGCTGTATCTCACTGGGGAGGGGAGTGAGCTCCGGAAGAACCCAAGAGAACTGAATGAAATATGATTGTAAACCAGCCTCATGGTTAGCAACAGAGGGAAGAGGCAATAAAAGCTTATGTGAACATAGGTCAAGCAGTGCTCCAGTCAGGAGATAGCCATGCAGCCGTTGGTTTAGATAGGGGAGTAGGAGCTTCTTCTGGGAGAAGGTTCCATTTTTTTGCTAGATCCAGACCTTCCTCGATACTCCTGATTGTAAAGGTACGATTGTCTCTAGTAATCAGTAGTTTGGTGGGAAAGCCCCATGAGTACGCAATTTTGTTATTTTGTAGCAATTTTGTGATTGATGTCAAATTTTTGCGCGCCATCATGGTATACTGCGATAAGTCCGAGTAAATGGAGATGTCTGAGTATGGAGCTGAGAGGGGGTGGTTTTTCCTCGAGAATCTCATTAACTCATCCTTGACATGAAAAAAGTGCACACGTGCTATGACATCTCTCGGAACCTTTTCAGGGAGGAATTTAGGTTTAGGAAGGCGGTGTGCTCTATCCACAATAATTTCAATGCTGGGGAGATCCGGCAAGATGGCTGCTATGAATTCATGAACATAGTGTCTCAGGTCCCCTGGGAGCACTGATTCCTCCACCCCCCTCAGTTTAATATTGTTCCTTCTTGGACCTATCTTCTAAATCCGCTAATTTTTCGCGCATAGCTTTAATCTCATCATCAGCTTCATAGTGTGCATCCACCAAGTCATTGTGGGCTATAGTGAAGTCTCCCATTTTATCCTCCACATGGCTAATTCTCTCCCCAATGGCTGTGACCTCCTGCTTTAGTTGTGAGACACAGTGAATCATGTCTCTATGCATAGATCCTCTCAGTGTCACCAGCATGTCCCTCATAACAGTGTCACTAAGCGGGACCCCAGATGTTGGGAATTCTTGGATTTGTTCTACAAAATCCCTAGTGCTGTTCTGGGAATTACAGGCCTCATCCTGCTCACCTGCGTATCTGTGGTCCTCCGACCGCCGCTGCGACGACTTCTGCGGGCTGCAGATAGGGGATTGGGACGGCGTGGAACCTCCGCTTCCACCCCCGATCCTGGGGGTCTGCGCATCGCTCGGAAGCTGGAACGAGCTTTGCTGTTTTTTTCCTCCGTGCGCAGAGCGCCGCGAGTCCGAGGTCCCGGCGCCATCTTGCGGCCTAGGTGTACTCGCCGCGTGATAAAAGTCGTGAGTTTTTTCGGCTTTCGGTCCTGTTTGCGCTTTCCCATCCTTCCCGGTTGGTGTCAGAGGGTCCCACCGGTATTGTTGAAGCAGATCAGGGCTGGTTTCGTAGCTTAGTGCCGCAATATGTGGGTTCAGTTCACGGAGCTCTAGTCTCACACAGCCATCCGCTCCGGCTGCCGGCCACGCCCCCTTGATATTTATTTTCAAACCCTTGAATTAAAGCTGAAAGGCAGCACTTCAAATTTATTTGGGTTGTTTAATTTAATTTTTTTCTGGTGGCATACAGAGCCAACAGTATGAAAATTGTTCATGTCAAGCTTGGTAAAAGTCTATTTACATACAAAATTCACCTTCTTTAGAAGGGAATAACAGTAATGAAATATACTATACAGAAATTTATAGACGCTCTAGTGTAAGTACCACCATCCTTTTCAAAAAATACAAACAATGATTCATTTTGGAATTTGACAGGCACCAATGTAGACATTTTGCTTAAAATGAATATGTTTATTTTACATATATAAAACAATTATTTGTTTTGAAAGTATTTGTGCTACAGGCTAACTTGTGCATACAATACACATGACATTGATCAGTCCTGACCCTTTTCCCCACTGCAATCTATCACCAATTAGGAATTTCCACCACACAGTATTCCCAAGGTCTTCGATGCAAATAGTAGGGAATCTTTTGTGATGCATTTTGTCCCTTAGGAGATTTAGGGAGGATATCTATGCATAATAAAACAAACACAGTGAAAATAAGCCCAAAATACGAAAACATCAAGGATGTCACAGGTAATAAATGTCACTTAAAAGTGTCAGGATGATGTCACAATAACGCCAGCTAATATTTAAAGTCATGTGATGTCTACCAGAATCATATGTATCTAGTCAGCTATGGAAAACCAACAAGATCTCAAGGGATGAGAAAGAAAGAGCACTCGTCGATATAACAAAAACTGTGGAACATAGACCAATAATTAATCCACTGTACGGTATCAAAAAGATGAGCAGAAAATTAGATGATTAAATTAACTATTATTCCACTGCCCAAGGCCACACCTATGATGGATGTGATCCTAATGATTAACTGTATATATAGATATATAAATAAAATGTTGTCAGATTATTATTAGAGTTAGACACTGGTAGAAATCTCTGCAATATAATGTATGTTAACCTCAGAAATTGTACAAATAGTTCTGGGCCATATATGGATCTATTACTGGTATAAACATACTAACAAGGGAGTATAAATAAAATATGAACCCCCACCAGCAGTTAAAATCAGTTCTGATTTAATGGACTGATCGTGCCATTTCACCATCATCTAAAAATAAAACATAATATAGGGCAAGTAAACCAGCCCCTTAATGTCATTTGTAAAGAATAAGATTTATGTGCTTATGAACAACATGGCTACCTACCAGAAGCTCCAATGTGTGGATGATCTCTCCTCCAGGGCAGGGTGGAATGACATGTGTAGGGTCTTTCTATTACATTGCCCCACCAAATACATCATGTAGCGTGACCATGTATTAACATGCACACATGTGCACCACTATCATGCACATAAACATGCCAAAGCCATACACACTATAGCACCTAAGGTGTTAATCATGAGCATGCCTGACTTAACCACAGCTCAACAGTGGAATTATTGGGGCTCTCAACAAAAATCAAGGTGAAGGTGCCCCATTCGCCACTATGGTTGAGAAAAAACCCGAACATGGCCTGCTTGTAAATCAACAGGAACAGAGTACATTACAGAAAGGGTTAAATAGCTAATTTTCTAAAACTCAGAAATGCTTGGATTGATTTGTAGAGGGGGAAGATTTGGAACTGTTTCTTAAATTCCTTATTCAAGTAAAAATGTTTGCCCTGCTGTGCTTCTTGTTTTAACTATTCTGATCATTTCCCCAGAGCAGTACAGTGTCACTATGCTGACACTGTGCTGCTCTGGTGACAGTATGGGGGCTATTTGTACCATCCCGGCATTTTAGGGCATCAAGAAATGAGAATGAGGAGGTCAGTACATTTTCAAATATATACTGTAGATTGTAGACTTTATAACTTTTGCACAGATTAAATAATATATATATATATATATATATATATATATATATATATATATATATATATATATATATATGTATATATATATGTATATATATATATATATATATATATATATATATATATATATATATATATATATATATATATATATATATATATATAGTACTGCATATGAATTTTGCAGAATACATTTTGTCCTAAATGTATGAAAAGAGATTATTTATTTGCAAAATTTATAACAGAAACAAATTCTTTTTTGTTGTAAAAGTTTTTATTTAGATAAATATAAGTATAACAGAAAAGTCAGCTAAAGAGTATACATACAGATTAGCGGTAACATTCCATTTTCAAATAATCCAAATAAGGGAGTTGAACAAAAGAAATAGTATATTCATTGTCGTTTACTGTATGACAATAAGTAATCATTAGAGAGCAAATATTGATAAACAGGAGATAGAATTATTGGGTGAAAATGAACTAACCATGTTTAACAAATATTATTGTAAATTAAATTAAGATGAGGGTGGATGTGATTCATAAGTGGATTTAATAATGTAACACTGGAAGGTGGAATTGTTCGTAGATAGAAGAATAATGAAGAAATACAGTTAAAATCTCCATATAAGTAAAATCAGTAAGAGAAGACAGTATTTGTTCTTTAGGACTATTAGTCCTCAAATATTCACGTATGAACAAACAATAACAAGAAATCATTGGATATAGTTATCGTTTGTAAAAAAGAACTGTAATAACAAACTACATTTTTAATAAGGGGAAAGGGATGCGGAGAAAGAGGGGGACATAAAGGGAATAAGGGGAACCCGTCACAGCTCTTTCACTTATTAGTCTTCTATAAAGAATTAAAGCCGCATAATTAGAGTAGTGCACATTTGTATGTGTCAGAGGAGGTGAAGTCAATCCAACAAGACCATATGGAGGTAAATGTATTCTGTGTATCTCTCGCTTGGTGGATCAATTCCTCCATTTCCATAGTTCTCTGTATTCGGTTGAACCAATCTCTAACCAAAGGGGGATCAGAGGAACGCCATTTCATAGGTATGCACATTCTAGCTGCATTGACTAAGTGCATGGCTAAGGAGTGGCGGTATTTGGGAATTAAAGAGGATGAATGGTGGAGCAAAAATTGAGCAGGAGTGAAGTCTAAATCATAGGTTGTTATTTGGGAGATAAGTTTGTGAACCTTTACCCAAAAAGGTTGAATAAGAGAACATGACCACCAGATATGGAAGAACGAGCCTATGTCTGTCTTACACCTCCAGCAGTACTTGGGGAGTAAAGGATTAATAAGATGGAGTTTTAGGGGGGTTGTATACCATCTAGATAATAACTTGAATGCATTTTCTTGAATTTGGACGTTTATTGATCCTTTATGTGCAAGCATGTATATTCTTTCCCATTCGGAATCAGATAGGTCAATAGATAGGTCTTTTTCCCATTTTTGATTTGACCAATTGAATTTAGGAGACACATCAGAGAATAATAGGGAATAAGTAGAGGAGATTAAGTGTCTAATGGGTTCTTTTTGTAAACAAAGGTTTTCGAACTTGGTGGTGTGTCTGGACCAATCTGGTCGGGGCTTGATACTATTAAAGAAATGTCTTATTTGGAAATAGGACCAGAAAGGGAAGGACTTGTTAATCATTTTGGATGATAGGGCAGGTTGAGTGAGAAGATGGCCTTTATCAAAGAATTGTCCTGCTCTTACAGTGTCATAAGGCCAGTTGTCACGTAAAAATGATTGATGTAATCCGGGAGTAAAGTCTGGATTGTGTCTCAATGGCGTCATAGGGCCGAATAGTGAAGAGATGTTGTGAGTCTTGCAGGTAGCATGAAAGATTTTGAGTGTAGGGTTAATTAGAGGGTGCGATTTGCATTCTGAAGGGATATTAGTGGGTGTAATCCATGGGGTTTGACCTAAAGGAAAAGTTGTGAAGGACTGTTCTAGTTGGATCCAATCCTTCAGTTTATGGTGAACGTTCCAGTCGACAATTCTGGTCAGACAACAAGCTTGGTGGTACTTGCGTATATCGGGTAAGCCGATTACTCCTAAATTTTTAGAGGCTGTAAGTCTATTATATCCTAGTCGTGGGCGTAGTTTAGAAACAAATTCTGACCGTGTGTAGGCTCCAACGGAATTTTTCTGTCAAAATTTCCACCAAGAAAAATTTGAGAGCTGGTTCTTAAATTTTCCGGAAATTACGATTGTCTGTATGGAAATTCCGACAGAGAAAAACCCTACGCAAGTCGACACATGCTTGGAAGCATTGAACTTTATTTTTCTCGGCTCGTCATAGTGTTGTACATCACAGCGTTCTTGACGGTCGGAATTTGGTGTGACCATGTGTATGCAATAAAAGTTTGAGCCCAAATTTTGTCGGAAAAAAATCCACGGCTTTCCGATCTTGTGTACGCTCCATTAGATCTAATTTCATGTTTTTTGCAATATCATCAAAATAAATCACAGATATCTCAGAATGTGTGTTTTATTGATGTCAAACTTTTGATACAAATCTTTGTGCAAATAAATTGGGGGCTTTTAGGACCTCAAATCTACTTATATGCTGACAGAAGCTCCAATCAAATGATAGAACATACTGTTCCTTCTCTGTTAACTGGTGAGAAAAAAACTTGATAACTTCTAATTTGTTAGTAAGTATTGTTCTGTATCTGTGTCCTTTTTGCCAGGTTTGGACACAATTAGCATTAGCATTTTATGATTACCATACATTTTATGAATTTTTAAACATTTTTTTTTTTACATTAGTACATGACAAAGTTCCATTTTAGTAAATAGAGTAATTATACCACACAAATTAACACACATAAAACCATATAGGACTTTCTAGGTGGAAAAATCATAACCTCATAAATTTCATGACTAATATTAATATATTTTCATTACCAAGTCATTAAAATCATATACAAAGTGAGGAAGACTGGTGCATATTACAGTTATTTCATATGAAAATACCTTCTCATAGACCCCAACATTGATACATAATATAGATAATGATGACATTCAAATAACAGAAGATTCGTAGCATCAGTTAATGATATGGCTATAAAGAATTTTCAGTGAACTAAAGACTTCACATCTTTAGGAGAACATGGAGGAAAATAACCTACAATATTTAAACATATGATTACAATACTGTATTTAAACAGAATTGTATTTCTCATAAATAAATTATCATGCAATTATGTGCATTTCTCAGTATAAAGCCACAACCACTTTGCTAAAAACTATACCGTTCATGTATGCGCAACCCCAGCTGTTCAACAGAGAGGAAAAAAAAAAACAGCCAGCCAAAACTATGCACCAACCCCCCCCCCCCCCCCCCAAAAAAAAGTATTGTGCAATAGCAATGTATAGTAGTAACATTAACTGACAATTTTAGTTATGAGTCATTTATAAAGGTGGTCAACATTTTGAAGAAGTGTACCCACTTTTGAGGGATGAAAATGGAGTTCTATGGTCACAACATATACTTAAATGAATAAAGATCAGCACTGTAATAGCAATGCATAGTTATTTTTGACAATCCAGTATAGGCTTACTAGAAAAATGTACTTGTCATATAATTGGAATTTAGATGTCATATAAATTCCAACAATTAATGCTAATGATAGAATGTAAAAACCCCAATTGTTTCAATAGGGGAAAATAAGATGCCAGCATAAGGCACTTCACCTGTCTTACTAAAAAAAACATCACCTGAATAAAGTTTGCTTACCATGCACTGTTACAATGTGGGGTCCCTGTTCAGGAGGCCTTAGCCTAAACACATCATAGACTATTGTAGGCACATGTGGGCATATGAGAAGCAGCCTCTTTTATGGCCCCCTCCCCACCATGCCACGATTATGGCACCACATCCTCTGGTGTGATGTCATGATGTAATTTACATTGAATAGGCCTGCCACCAACTTCATCAAAAATTAGGTAGATTTACTCTATTCAGGTGCCCTGTACCTCAGGGTTGAATTCATCCACCAGGGGGTACAGTTCAGTGTATGGAGACTGTGTCTTCTATGCAGTAGGGTTTGTGATGCAATAAGACAGCATCATTTTACAGATTATACAGGTTAGGATATGTGATGAAATAATATATGAAGAAACCTTCTGTTTTAAGAAGGTCATAGGCCAGCCAAAGACAGCGCAAATTTCTTTCCTGAAAGCACAGGTTGCAGGAAAGAAATTTGCACAATCCCCCCATTAACACAGACAGTGCTGACAGGGAAATCCCTCCTGCCCAGCAATTGTTTTCTCCCAAGGGGGGTAGGCAGGGAAATCTGTCTCCGCTGGGAGAAGACAGTGATTATTGCTAATAGTTATAGCAACCGCTAGCGATAATTGCAAGTGAATCCGTAAGGTTGGTGTTACCCAGGCTGAATGATCGATCAACTTAGTACATTCAGCCTGCCCACACGCGGTTCGAATGTCAGCCAGTTCCTGCTGAACCATCTGTGATTCAAACCATCTATGACTTGCCTTACTGGACTTTTTGATTACTATAATCCCTTCACACAATAACCTGTATGATTATACTGTCTTGTTGGATCCTAAGCCCTATTCCATAAATTCCATGATTTCCATATACTACAGTAATAATGGCCATGTATCCTAAAACAGCTGTATGTAGCTTGTAATAAATGTCTATATACTATTAAGCTATATTTGCACTATACACCATTTGTTCTGGATGTTCATCTGGCCAGAGGGACAAAAAGCAATGATTTGCATAGCTCTGACTACCGTCCTCAAATGTGAAATACGCCTCATGTTTATATGTGATAGAAACATACCTTCTGCTTTAAGAAGGCCCTGCTGTGCTACACAACAGCCTCTTTAAATATTCTATTAAATCCTTTTCCTCCTTTTAGGCTCAAAAAACACTTTGAGGATTTATTATAGTCCCATCATTGAATAATGCTGAGAATATTATGTATGTAGGAATCTTTTCAATATAATGTTATATACATAACCATATTATGTCTCGATGATGTGGTCTATGGAGAGCAATCTTCAAATTAAATAATAGTAATACGCACCAGCCTTTCTCTCTTTTTAAGTGGTTTTATTTATTTTTTATACAAATTTTAGCAATGATATTTGAGAGGTTGTTATTTGTGTATTGTATAATGTCCTATACATTTCTCTTATATATATATATATATATATATATGTATATATATATATATATATATATATATATATATGCAATATATTTGTGTGGTATATTAACTATGTTATGGGTGGTGGTACTCCATTTCCATGCACAACTGATTACTAACAATGATTAATGCCTTATTTATATTGATGATGTTTTTTTGTCATTTGTTATGTGAGGGCATTTACCATTATAGAACACACTACTACAGAATCTTCACTAAGGGGCTGCAAATGAATGTTAATGGTCAAACAAAATGTCAGTGTTGTACCTATGTACGGTACTTGTGGTTTTCTGCATGTTATCTCATTGAGTCAACCATTTAAATCCAACATTAAATATGGAAATTACAGACACAGTAAAATGTATTGAAAAAAATACAGTGGACTTTTCTTTTAAACAGTCATAACAAAAATGTTCTGCAAATCAAATAAATAGAATAAGTATGCAAGCTGATGCGCTTAATCAGACAGATTGCACATAGAGAATGAACAGTACTTTGTTTACAAGTAAGTATAGCTTCATGTATCAGTGACTGATACTTTAAACTTCTATTTAATGTAATACAATTTAAGAAATGTTATAATGTTCAGAAATGACTGAGAGGAGCAATTACTGACCAAGTCAGATAGAACAAAGCATGGCCATTCATCATCTCTGAAGTGCTCTATTGTGTTGTTCTCAAGGTTTTAGGCAGGGGATGAAGTTAATGTAGTCCAATGACATTTTCACAATGTTGATTTGCAAGGCAGAATTTGAATTTACATTATCACCATATTGTTACTATTGTAAGACATAATTTGCATATCAAAATTGGTTGCCATTGCTAAACAAATGGCAACATGGGAATATATATACAATAGAGAATTTTATCAAAATATGGTGCATCGTGAAAAACAATGATATAGTAAAGAAATTTCTATTTATAGAAACAAAATTGTAGCAAGTGTGTTGGCTCTATAAGAGGGAATTACTAAATCTGGTGCACTTAGAATCAAGAGCAGCTGTGAATGGTAGCCAATCAGCTTCTAACTTCAGCTTGTTCAATCAGGCTTTGGCAATACAAAACGGAAGCTGGTTTCTATGTAGAGTTGCACCAGATTTTGCACTCTTCAGTTTTAGTAAATAACCCCATATGGCACTGTGAAACATAATATGTAAAATTGTAGAGAAATACATTTCAGTACTGCTCAACCCACTAATATAGATCTGTATACAAATATTTTAGTCGTTAGTGTTGGGAAAAAATTGGATTTCTTCTACTAATATCTAATTAGTGTACTTTCACTTACAATCCAGCAACACAAGCACCTTACTATCAAACAGTTAAGCAAAGTCTTTGGCCTCGTACACACGAGGGGATATGTCCGCTGAAAACGGTCCGATGGACCGTTTCAGCAGACATCTCCGCTCGTGTGTATGGGCTAGCGGACAGATTTCTCCACCCGACAGATTTCAAAGCATGCTTTGAAATCCATCCGGTGGAATCTGTCCGCCCGACATGTCTGCTGGTTAGTACACTTACCAGCAGACATGTCGTCCCCCACCGCCGCCGCGCCGCCGCCGAATGGATTTGGCGCATGTGCGGAAGTGTTTAACTTCCTGGTGCGGTGACGTGGCGGTGACGTGGCGGCGTCAACGTCACCGCTGCGTCCATGCCACGTCACCGCGCCGTCCGGCGGCGGGGAATTTGATCCGATGGTGTGTACACGCCATCGGATCAAACTCCCGATCGGACATATCCGATGGAAATGGTCCGCGGACCGTTTTCATCGGATATGTCCGATGGTGTGTACGAGGCCTTATAATGATTGCTGCCTAAGATACGATTTTTAAATGTTTATAGCTAAACTCAGGGCAGGTGTAAAAAACACAAATTATTGCTGTTATGTATTTATTAATGTATACTTAAATTCCTTTTTCAAATCAAATCAGTGAAAATTGATTTTATTGGGATATTCAACATCATAGAGAGAAGTGGCACAATAAGTAAATCACGGTGCTGTAGTGGGTATATGCTGACAAGAAGTACTTATGCACTAGCAAGGAGAAAACAAGACCTATACGTGTCGCTTAACTACAACAGAATAAAATCAGTTTTATTATGGTGCTGTGTAAAAGAGTTGTTTAAATTTTAGTAATTGATTTACAGGAACAGAAATCCACCAGTGTAGCCATCATCAGTGTCCATATTCAGCCACATCTGCCCCAGTGTCACCATCACAACAGTAGAGTGTCACCAGAGCCAGCCATGTCCAAAAACATTTTACACAAGGGTAAATGCATTTATAAATCCTCAGCATGACAGTTGAGAGCAGCTGGGAGCTCTCGTTGTCTGATTCTGAATATGAACCCATGGAATGCCATACACAATTAAATAAATCTGTTCAAATCGGTCTGACAGACCGATTTGATCAGATTTGTCTGCTGGGCTATTATGGTTTGATCGCTGTGTTGTGGATATGCTAAAAATGGCCAAAGGAAGATGGTGAAATGCTTATTTCAATGCGCAAACACATGCTCCACATGCTCTATATCTCATATATATCCTATATACTCTATATGTTATTGATTGCTATCGTACATAGTCATAATTTGTAATGATCTTATACAACCCTTGCAATCCTTGCTCACATGATGCTGCTATCAGATATGTGTCACAAGATCTGAAGAAAAAGGGGAACTCTGTCTGCAAAACAAGTCGAAATTAGACCTGTGAAGAAAGTCCCTGTCTGGATATCGAACCGCAGGAAACCAAACATCAGACATCAGACAAACCAAATATATATATAGCATTGTTGCTTCATGCTTCGCACCATCCTAACACAAAATAGTTAATAGCTCACAAAATCAGAACGTCACAAGACTAATATTACGTATTAATGAGCAGGTTGGATATTCAAGAATATGCACGTCATCAACCATATATTAAGTCAAGACCAAAATAAAAAAGAGGAAGTATTTCAAACTGCAGCTTTTGTCAGTGTGAAATTATTCTATGCATGCATGCAATTATTCACTTCTTATCAGATTTGGCCAGGAAGCAGATACCAAAGAAACTGACAGATTTGTCTGTCCAAATCAATTTGGCGCCCAACGTGGGGCCATCGGGCTTCCTGATTCGAAGGGCCAAGCCGATCGAGAGGGAACTGGGACGAACCAACGCGGACGACAGGGCACGGAGAATTGATCACTCTCTGATGACTGAACGGTAAGACTTTTAATATTGTCTACTGTTTATATCCTGTCCCGTGGTTTTGGTTGGTTCTTGTTCCCGTGTCGGCTTACCTCGATCAGAAAAGGCAGGTGATATATAGCTTATAGCTTGCCCGAAGGTCATTTATAAGAACCTGCATAACTGGTATCTGCTGCCTGTATATTTGTTTCCTGTTCTGTTCTGTCAAGCTTGTGACGGCTGTTGGGAATAAGGGGATTAATTATGTACTCACGGATGAAAATTGACGTGGTCAAACTCCTCCTGGGGGATAAATAATTGTGCTGTGAAGCACAGATGACCAGGAGGGGGCGTCAGGAGAACGCATAGTAGTTGCGTGGGGATCCCGTGAGGACCTGATAATCCTGTACTTCACTGCGGTTGTCACATATCCTGTTGGTTTATTGTTACATGTGCTGGCTTCTGGTGGGTTGATGAGACAGGCAGAACGGAATAGGGTCACAGATGCGATAACTGGCTGTGAAACGTGGTCAAACTTCTCTCAGGGTTGATGCAAAGTGTGCCGGAGAGAGGGCGCATAGCCAGGGTATCAGGTATTAAATAAGAGGTACATGTAGGAAGATGTACATGATAATCCTGTGACAGTTGTTCTGGGGTCTCATCTTTCCATCGCATGAGCCAGGAATGTCATGTCATGAATGTGTCTGTGGACTACTGTTGGGAATTCATTCAGAAGGCTGGGGGCTGGTGAAAGTGATAACCCCAGGGTACAGGGAGGAAATTCTTGGCCTGAAACCTTTGTTGGTGGATGTTCCAGACCTGTTAGTGTTCAGATTAAATGTGCATTACCCTGTTAGAATTGTAGTCGGTGCATCATTGCCAGCGATAGAAGGTGAAGCTAGAGAAAGGGGATACTTACCTATAAGGTGTCCACTCCAGCCAGAACAGCTAGAGAAGTGTGAGGAGAGTGAAAAGGAGTCAGAAGTCTGGGTTTGCCGCTGGGACACGTAGATGATATTGAAGGAACGCACTGAATTTAATTGTTGCTTTGTTAAACAAGCTTTGTTTGTCTGCAGCAGCCTAAAGACACTTTCGTTTTCAACAAAAAAAAAAAAAAAAGAGAAAGTGTACTTTTAAAAAGAGGAAGTGGCAGCGCTGCTGGTCTAAGGGAAAGATTTCAAGATTACACGCAGCCAAAACTCAAGTGTTTTGTCCTTATATAGTGGGATAAAAAAAAAAAGAATGGGACAGAAATTACAGAAGCCGGTGGAAGGGAGTTTAGCGTGCAGCTTGGTTGCAGAGAGGGAAGGAAGAGGAGCAGTTAAGAAGGTGAACGAGCTTGCAAGAATATGTGACATCAACATGCATATGGGTGGAAGATTGCAACCAGAGGAATGGCGGATATTGTTAAAACGAAAAAAGGGTTTGTTGTCTGATCATGGCTTATTGGCTACAGCTGAAGCCTGGTACAGAGTATCGAAAGCCATTCAGGGGGAGGGGTTTGTAGAGCGAGAGACAAATCAACATGGATATATTGTATATGTGTATCATAAACCAGAAAGTACATTGGCCGAAAGGCCACCACCCTATAATGGAGTCCGAACACAAGACAGGAAACCCTGCCCCTCAGAAACCACCCCCTCGCTTGACCCTCCCATCAGGCTCCGCCCCAATGTACCACCTCCCTTACCACCCACGGCACCTCCCCGGGATGGTGGCCATCTTGCTACACCCAACAGTGGTGACACACCCTCTCAGCACACAGGAAGACTCCCTATGACTACTTCCTGTGACGGCCATATTGGTACACCCATCCCTATATGCCCAGTGTTAGACCAGACCGGAGCATATTACAGGGAAGATGCTAACCACGTTAACCCATTAATGATGTTAGAAGATGATGAGGATGGGGCAGAGGCAAGCAGTGGCAGTCACTGCCACTCACCTGAGCTCCAAGAAGTACTAGTGACCAAGGGGGGCATCAATCCAACTGCAACCACCCCTAGGTCAGCCAGTCATGGGAGCCATGGCCCAACTCAGATTATAGTGTCCGGAGGCCTGTCGAATGTGGACACCAGGGCAACTACACTTCCCTACCAGGGCCATGAACCAGTACACTCCCCCTACCAGCCACCTCAAAGGGCGCTGCAGGAAATCTCTATGGAATCTGACCGAGTGACATCTTCACATCCCCATCCCACATCCACAGCAGCACGGCCTACATCCGCAGGCCCTTTGGGAGCAGTGCAAAAAGCCAGAGTGGGTGCTAGGTACTCACTCCCACTGTTATCCCCTCCTCTTTCACAACCCTTCTCCGAGGACATGGCAAATGTCTCAGGAAGACCCACAGGTGATTCGCATGACACCATACAGTATGGTCCCCCCCACCGAATAGGGGACTACCTCTTCAACTGCCACAACAGGGGAATGACTGGAGACCTCCACCCCATGGGTTGCAGCCTCACATACCTCACATACCAAGGGGGGAAATGCCGCCTGCACCATTAGGCGCACCCATGATGTATGTGACCTTTAACCCTCAACAAGCATCATCCCTTGTAACCAGTCTACCAGACCCTGAGAAACAGCCCATGCCATTTTACAGAAGGATTGCCCAGATCCAGAAGGCATACTCCTGTGCCTGGCGGGACCTGGTAAGCCTGTGTGAAATCAAAGCAGGGGATGCTTACTGGCCAGTAATGGAAAGGTGTTTTAGGGTGGACAGTGGCGTCCCTGACAATACATATGGTTCGGGATGTGAGTTTGTAACACAGTTACAACGATGGGCACGTGACCGCCTGGCAGACCAAGCAACAAGCATACAAGACATTACACAAGACAAGGCTGAATCAGTTGAGAAATTCCATACTAGGATGTTACAGGTGTTCACTGATTTGGGGTTCAGCACACAAAACAAGGCACATACACAGATGCTATCCTCTGCATTTGTAGCAGGCCTCAGGGAAGCAATCCGGAAAGGCCTGCTACTATCTCGACCAGAATACAGAGTGTTACCTCTTGACACTCTACTACTGGTAGCAAAGGGCATAGAATCCTCACAGGGTAATAGGAAGGCAGTCCCTCTCATGTTGGCCTCTGACACACCGTATCCGCCACCACAAGCACGAAACTCGCGAGCCTGCTGTTACAACTGTGGGAGGCCCGGACACTTTCGGAGACAATGCCGAAGCCCGTGGAGACCCGATCGAAGACAGCCCGATCATAGAGACAACCCAAGAAGGGGAGATGCTCAACACCAAGAACAAAATGTCCAGGGGAATTCCAGCTCAGCACCTAATGATTGGCCTCCTCCTCCTCCTCTTTTTGGCCATATGGACCCATAGGAATTCGGCAAGCCTGTGTCATACACTCCAACCATGATCGCAGCACACAAAGATTCAGGAGGACCGCTAGCCAAGATAACTCTCAGTATCGAGGGCCGGCCCACCACATTTCTCTGTGACACAGGTGCTGCCAGGAGCGTAATTAGAACAAAGGAACTACCCGATACCTCCTTCCTGTCGGACAACAACATTACATGCGTTGGAGTGGATGGAACACCCCGAAAAAGTCCTCTGACCCGCCCCCTACAAGTTGGCAACATCCCTGACCTATTAACAAGATTTGTGGTCTCCGACACCTGTCCCTTGAACTTACTAGGGGCTGACGTCTTATCCAGACTCCAGGCCTCAATCTCCTTCCAACCTGATGGTGGTATCCGAGTGACCTCACCACTGACTGATGAAGACACCTCAGCATTATGCTCCATCCCACTTTTGCTGTCCCTGAACATAGAAGACAAGACTGGAATTCCGGAAGAGGTTTTAACTCGAATACCTTCCTGCCTGTGGTCTACAGGCCCAGAAGACATTGGTCATCTGAAAGTCCCGCCAGTCATGGTCAGAATGAAGCCTGGAGCCCCTTTCCCCAGAAAACCCCAATACCCCCTCAAGCCCTCAGCAGCGATCACTCTCCAGATAGAGGCCCTCCTACGGAATGGGGCTCTCATACACTGCACAAGCCCCTGCAACACCCCGCTCTTCCCAGTCAAGAAGAAAACCCCAAAAGGAGAACCTGTGAAATATCGCATGGTACAGGACCTCCGAGCAGTGAATGAGGCCACCATATTGGAAACGCCCATCGTACCCAACCCACACACCTTGCTGGCAGGAATACCACCCACGGCCAAATACTTCACTGTGGTGGACCTAGCGAATGCCTATTTCAGTGTCCCCTTAGACCCGCGGTGTCAATTCTTATTCAGTTTCGTTCATGAAAGGAAAAGTTACACCTGGACTGTAATGCTGCAGGGCGCCCAAAACTCTCCATCTCAATTCGCCAAGGCAATGAAATTCATTCTAGACACATGGATCAAACTCCACCCAGACGTTGTACTTCTCGAGTATGTGGATGATCTCTTGCTCTGTGCAGATACCCAAGATGATGCTGCAGCCCATTCTGAAGACCTTCTCTGTTACCTGGCTGAACAAGGTTGTAAAGCGTCAAAGCAGAAGATTCAGTGGTGCAAGCAAACAGTGGTCTTTCTTGGACACTGTATCTCACAAGGTGTAAGACATCTTACTCAAGAGCGAATAGCTGTGATCAAGGCAATTCCGGTGCCAGTTGGCCACAAATCTCTCCATGCATTTTTGGGCCTAGTATCTTATTGTCGTTCTTGGATTCCAGAAGCATCTCTGCTAATGCAACCACTCTATGATGCTCTGAAGACTGATCCTTTCACACTGCCACCAAAGGCCCTTACGAACTTTGAAATTCTGAAACAGATCCTGTCTGTGGCCCCTGCGCTTGGCCTTCCAGACTATGAGAAAAGCTTCAAGCTATTCGTCTCAGAGAGAGAAGGACACGCCACCGGAGTACTGGCCCAATCTTATGATAACAGACTCAGACCTATCGGATACTATTCCTGTCGATTGGATCCAGTAGCTAGGGGGGCACCCTCCTGCCTCAGAGCCGTTTTTGCAGCCCAGGCCCTTCTGGACAAAACTGCAGATCTCGTGCTGGGCCACCTTCTCATCCTACTAGCCCCTCATGACATATCAGCTGTGCTGAACCAAGTACAACCAAAACATATGTCAGCAGCAAGACATCTCAGACTACAATGTACTTTGCTCCTCCCTGATAACATCTCCCTCCTCAGGTGTAACACCCTCAACCCGTCCACTTTGCTCCCACTTCTCGAGGGGGGAAACGACCCATACGATACCCCTCACGATTGTCTCGAAATGATGAAGATGGAAACTACACACCTGCCAACAGTTAGCAGAGTGCCGCTGGATGACCCTGACCTGACTATCTATATTGATGGATCAAGATATGCAGATCATGAAGGGAGGTACCATACCGGATATGCTGTCACTACCAAAGACACAATCCTCCATGCCTCTGCATTGCCCCCCTCTAAGTCCGCACAAGAAGCAGAACTTCAGGCCCTAATCATGGCATGTAAGCTGGCGGAGGGGAAAAAGGCTAACATTTATACAGACTCGAGATATGCTCTGGGAGTGGCCTGTGATTATGGGGTCCTGTGGAAGAATAGGGGATTTCTGACAGCAGTGGGAACACCCATAAAACATAGCGCAGCAGTCAGGGACCTGATTGATGCTCTGCTTCTTCCTACCCAAGTGGCGGTTCTTAAGGTAAAGGCACATGGCAGACTGAATACTCAAGAAGCACGAGGTAATCACTTGGCAGACACTGCAGCAAAACATGCCGCGAAAGGTGTGCGAGAAGTCGTACGCAGAGTGGACGTCCAAGGCACTCCGATACAAAACATTTTGACACAAGAAACTTGGCCACAAGACGCGGTACAGGCCACCATGATCTTGCAGAACCCTCCTGTGGATTGGGCACGCTTGAAGGAAATGCAAGAGGCAGCAAGTGAGGAGGAAAAAGGAACATGGACAAAGAAGGGAGCCATATTGAAGGATGGACTCATGGAAGTGAATAAGAGACCATGTTTACCACGGTCCATGTTCCCAGCTGTGGTGCAGTGGGCTCATGGTGCTTCTCACCTGTCGAAGACCTTGATGAATTCTTTGATCAATAAATACTACCTGGCCCCGGGAATTACCCCGCTTACCAACAACTTCTGCAAGTCATGCGTCATTTGTGCTACGTGCAACCCAGGAAGAACGGAAAAGACACCCGTGAAACATCTAGCTAAAGCTCAATATCCCTTTCAACGAATACAGATCGATCACATTCAGATGCCAAAGAGTGGCCGGTATGAATATGCTCTAGTAATCGTCGATATGTTCAGTTCCTGGCCTGAAGCATTCCCTGTGACCAACATGACAGCAAAGACCACAGCCAAGAAGCTTCTAACGGAAATAGTGTGCAGATATGGTGTCCCAGAGGTCATAGAGAGTGATCAGGGGCCGGCTTTCACGGCCTCATTAACCAAAGAAATATGGACAGCCCTAGGGGTCACACTGGCTTTCCACACCCCATATCACCCTCAGAGCAGTGGGAAGGTAGAGAGATTGAATGGCACAATAAAATCCCGAATGTTGAAAATGTCTCAGGAGACTGGGATGAGCTGGCCAGACAGTCTACCCATTGCCCTGTTCAGTGTAAGATACACTCCTAAAGAGAGCCATGGTTTATCTCCTTATGAAATACTGTTTGGTTCAGCACCGAGATTAGGGTGTTATTATCCACAGCAATTACAGTTACAATCCGATGTATTAACTGATTATGTGACTGCTTTGTCTCGCGAATTAACCCGTATCCATGCAAAAGTTTTCTCTTCCATTCCAGATCCTGAGTTAGATACAGGAACACACAAGCTGGTCCCCGGTGATTGGGTTATGATAAAGAAATTTGTGAGAAAACACCCTCTTGAACCAAGATATGATGGTCCCTTCCAGGTCCTCCTAATAACAGCTACATCGGTGAAAGTTGCAGGGAAGAACACCTGGATACACGCCTCCCATTGTAAGAAGGCTTCCATACCCGAGGAAGCAGGAAAAAGATAAATCATGATCCTATATATCCTTTGTCTGTGTGGTTTGACTAGGGCACAACATGCAGCCATCACTAAGAAAGATGGGAAGGTTATTCTTTGGTATAATTCATCTGATACCCATGTAGCCACATTCGATTTCCACCCGTGTAAGATACTCCCGTGTCCAGAGCATAACAGCAGGTCAGAACGGTATGAAAAAGGTGACGGAGAGGGATATATATGTGTCACTAAAGGGTCGTGGGGAAAGAATTGTGACAGTTGGGGAGCAGCAGCTTGGAACACAGGGACACCCTGGGGATATAAACCTCAACCAGCCTATGACAGTAAAGACAGCCAGGGGGAGCCTTTGCTAACCCGTCTCACCCTCACCAAGCCAGGGTCCAGTATGACACTGGTTCTAAACATACGGAATCCGAGCCCATCCGATAAGGGAGAGTATGTGTTGGGGTGGTGGTTCGGAGGGGGTCACTGGGGTCATAGAGGGTCTTTCCGTTTAGAAGATATGTACAACAACAATGAATGGCAGCCAGTCAAGAATGTGCCCCCACCAAACCCCTTGAAGCCCCATGTACAGACCCTGGGGGACATGGTTGCAATAGCGGATCCTACCTTTAAAGATACAATGGAGGTTGAAACCGGCCTTTCGGAAGTCAATCTCTGGCTAGAATGGATGAGATATAGCGCCAGTAAACATAATAAAACCAACTGCTATGTCTGTGGTAGTGCTAGGCCACATTTAGGTACAGTCCCGTTAGTTATACCTAAAAAGGAGGAAGAGTGCTTCCTAAGCCTCTACACAAACATTTCCACTAACCAGTTACCATGTGAGAAATGGAAAAAGGAATATCCCATAGACACTAGGGACACAATACCCAAGATAGCTATCACCATATACCCTGGAAACTACACTTGTTATGCTCACCATGAAGGGAGGGGTAAAAACCTAGGCAACTTTTCCAAAGGTTACTGTGCATCCTACAGTCACGTCCCGGCTAACTTAGTACAAAATCAAAGCCAATCCTTGGGGGATGTGTATTGGATATGTGGAGACATGCAGGTGAGGACTAGGCTGGAGGGGCAATGGAAGGGAGAATGTGCCCTTGCAAAGGCTATCATGCCTCTACACATCCTAACGGAAGGTACTCACAACACACAGGGTGGGAGGACAAAAAGGGAAGCCCTTCCGGGAAGTTTTGACCCTCATGTGTATTTAGATGCCATTGGAGTCCCGAGAGGAGTCCCTGATGAATTCAAAGCCCGAGACCAGGTAAAAGCAGGTCTAGAGGCCCTAATCCCCATAATAACTGTTAGCAAAAATGTAGATTGGATAAATTATATATATTACAATCAGCAAAGGTTTGTCAACTACACGAGAGATGCATTCCAGGGAATAGCCGAACAGTTGGAGGCCGACTCTCAAATGACTTTCCAGAACCGGATGGCTCTGGATATGATATTTGCAGAGAAAGGTGGGGTTTGTACTATGATAGACAAAATGACCAGCACCACTTGCTGTACCTATATCCCAGACAACACCGGCCCGAATGGCCAAGTCACTGTAGCTCTTAAAAAGTTAAGGAATCTGTCAGTTGAATTAAAGAAAAATTCAGGCATCACAGACCCATGGGACCAATACTTCAGTTGGATGAACGGGTGGCAGAGAATTTTAACCCAAATAGGAGTAACTATATTAATCGTCCTATTCCTCCTTGCTCTGGTAATTTGTTGCATACTCCCTTGTCTGAAGAAATGTATAGAAAAAGCGGTGGAACAAGGAATCCCCACATTCGTGAACCAAGATGTAGGACACGAGGAAGATGAGTACGACGAACCACACATTCCACTACAAACATTCCCAGTCTCACATCATGAGTAGGCAAGGACAACAGGGACAGACAGGGTAGGGAACCCAAGGGCCGCAACCTGGGTTCAGCTGCAGCGAAATCCATCCTCACCACTAGAGGCTCTGGGGAACACCTGCTGGACCTTAGACTCCGCGCCCTGGGGTGGGGAATCTTGGGATAAGATAGGAACAGATTAAAATAGATTAAAATAGGCATTTCAAGGGGGGAGAACTGTTGTGGATATGCTAAAAATGGCCAAAGGAAGATGGTGAAATGCTTATTTCAATGCGCAAACACATGCTCCACATGCTCTATATCTCATATATATCCTATATACTCTATATGTTATTGATTGCTATCGTACATAGTCATAATTTGTAATGATCTTATACAACCCTTGCAATCCTTGCTCACATGATGCTGCTATCAGATATGTGTCACAAGATCTGAAGAAAAAGGGGAACTCTGTCTGCAAAACAAGTCGAAATTAGACCTGTGAAGAAAGTCCCTGTCTGGATATCGAACCGCAGGAAACCAAACATCAGACATCAGACAAACCAAATATATATATAGCATTGTTGCTTCATGCTTCGCACCATCCTAACACAAAATAGTTAATAGCTCACAAAATCAGAACGTCACAAGACTAATATTACGTATTAATGAGCAGGTTGGATATTCAAGAATATGCACGTCATCAACCATATATTAAGTCAAGACCAAAATAAAAAAGAGGAAGTATTTCAAACTGCAGCTTTTGTCAGTGTGAAATTATTCTATGCATGCATGCAATTATTCACTTCTTATCAGATTTGGCCAGGAAGCAGATACCAAAGAAACTGACAGATTTGTCTGTCCAAATCAGCTGTACACACAATCAAACCAAAATTCCCCGCCGGCAGACAGCGGTGATGTGGTGATGACGTTGACGCCGCCACGTCACCGCACCAGGAAGTAAAACACTTCCGCGCATGCGTCAAACCCATTCGACGTATGTGCGGGCAGATATGTCTGCTGGTTAGTGTACTAACCAGCAGACATATTGGACGGACGGATTCCAAGCAGACAGATTTTAAAGCATGCTTTAAAATCTGTCTGCTGGAAAAATCTGTCTGTCCGCCCGTACACACGATCAAATTTGTCTGCTGAAACGGTCTGTCAGACCGTTTCCAGCAGATAGATTCCATCGTGTGTAGAGGCTTGTGCATCACATAATAGCCAGATTTTGGACATGTTTAGACTGTCATATATGAGCTTGTAGTTGTACTTTAACTGGGATACTCCCTATAGTATATGCCACATAAAAAGCCACATAAAAAGCCTATAAACAAATGCAGTTAAATACTGTATAAATGCTGAATTATACAGATGGCAGTTGACTGTTTTAAATCTTACAATATGTTATAAAAAAAAAAAAAACATTTATGTCAAGGCTGTTTGCTTCTGTTATTAAGCCAATTGACACCAGTATTGAAACCCTGAATTGAAATAAGCAAGTGTTGTATCTGAGGCACGCAGGTCCAAAAGATAAGGTGAGATCACATCTTGGGTAATATTTGATCACAGAGTGGAGGTGTTTTGAAAAGTAATTGACTGGAAGCAGGTTACAGACCATAGAAGATGTTTTAAAGATTACACTTATCACATATACTTGCACCCATGGGAATTAACGTATATAGAGTACATAGAGTTTTATTGTGATGAAATATTGTGTTCAAATTGTTATTAATACTGTAGGACTATGATTAGAATTTTAAGCACTCGGATAAGATTTTAGTTCCTACTACCACCAATTAAAGAACCTGTCACTATGACAGATTCCTAAAAAAATGACCACTAGTTTTAATGTTAAAAAACTGGTGGTAATTAAAGGGGTTGTAAAGGATTTTTTTTCCCTAAATAGCTTCCTTTACCTTAGTGCAGTCCTCCTTCACTTACCTCATCCTTGCATTTTGCTTTTAAATGTCCTTATTTCTTACTTACTTACTTCTGAGAAATGCTCACTTCCTGTTCTTCTGTCTGTAACTCACCACCGTAATGCGAGGCTTTCTCCCTGGTGTGGAGAAAGCCTCTTGAGGGGGGAGGGGGCAAGTAGCCAAGTCAGGACACTCTCTACTTTGCAGTTAGAGAAAGAAGCTGTGTGTTAGTGGGTGTCCTGACACTGCTGCTCGCCCCTCCCCCCTCCCCCCTCAAGAGGCTCTCTCTACACCAGGAAGAAAGCCTCACATTACGGTGGTGAGTTACAGACAGAAGAACAGGAAGTGAGCATTTTTCAGAAGAAATAAGGACATTTAAAAGCAAAATCGAAGGATGAGGTAAGTGAAGGAGGACTGCACTAAGGTAAAGGAAGCTATTTAGGGAAAACATTTTTTTCCTTTACAACCCCTTTAAGACCAGCTCTGAACTGGTGTACAGAGACTCCAGTACTCAGAGTCTGCAAAGCTGTCATGAATGTGACAGTTTCCTGAATAGGCTCTATCTCCAGTCAGCCTATGGCCAGAGGATTCCCCAGTCAAAAGTTTAATGTAAACAAGGGGGTGGAGGGATACTAGTCATGTCATTACTCAAATATTGTCATGCCCAGATTTTGGAAATGATGAGTCACAGGGGAGCCAGACCCGATGAAGAACTTGTTTACATGGCCACATTGTCTGTTGGGTGGGTGGAAACACTTCACTACAAAACACTTTGGCCACGCATCTGTCTTTGTAATGGAGTGCACCAAGGAAGGAGTGTACAGTATGGACACTTCAACCCCAGTCTTTGCTGTTTCTGACAGGTACATGAATCTGATGCAACCACTAACAATCTTGGTGTGGAAGCAAGACAGAATCCTACTGGGTGTCCATGAAACTCTTTAAGAATCCCCCCAGAGTATACTTATTAAATGTAAAGTATTGCTGCTTCATGATTAGTTACATTATTTTTACAGTTGAGATGACATTAAAAAAAATGAAATTCCTGCAAATCAAAATCAATAAAAGTTGCTTCAATGTAAAAGTGCATTGCCAGGTGGGAGCCGTTTTAGTGATTATACATTGAATTTACGCGGAAAAGCTAGTACATTCCAGACACATTTCTGTTATTGTGCTCATTAGGGGGAGAGCTTATACTAAACTACAGGAATACAGAGTGTGAAGATCTTCTTCTGACCCCTGGAAAGCTAGCTGTATTGAAAAGCAGTTGATACCTTGTACGCAAATAGAAAATTCTGTGCCACTTTATGCTTGAATTTAATTGTTGTTATCTGTATAATATGTTTTTTTTTTATTATTTGTTCTTTTAAAAGTACTTGGGACATCTTTTTTTTGTACCATTGTGACTTTTAAAATGAATATCTATTTTATTATTGCTTATATATATACTCTGTATAAGTAATTCTACACAGAGTCTTTCTTTTGATTGATGACAGGAAAGCAATAGCTAAATTAATTACTTCCTTGGAAAGATGAAAAAAAACATATTTCCTATGGTTTGATTCTTTTTGTGATTCTTAATAGTAAGCCTGTGATTCTATTTCAAATGAATTGCATTACAGATTCTATATTCATGTTTAATAACCCTTATAGATTGGATTTATTTATTCATTCAGTTTTAAGAATAAGAATTAATTGCCCTATGACAGCATTTTAAAATAGAAGGTTTCTGATAGTAGACATGACAACTGTTCTAATTTTGATGAGGCAATCCTAATTTGGAGCTTTTCAAAACAGTGTGATTTAATGTAAACATTTTTCTGGTTAGCAAATGTGTGAGGAACTGATTGGACAAATTAAGGATAATGTTTAAAGAACAAATATTTTTTTTAGTTTTAATAGCAGGTGTAATGTCAAGGTTCTGAATGACAAACTATAATGTTAGGCTACTGCAGCAAACCCCTACTAGTGTATCATTTGAGTTTGTTAAGATTCTACAAAATGTGGATTCTGAGTACGGAAGTTCTGAGTATGGAATTAATGATCTTGTTAATTACATACTGACACCTCCCACATAACACAGCCAGGCAGGCGACACACTTACCCTCTGGTCCATCAATTCTTCTCTGTCCCATGCTACCTTCTCATCCCCAGACTATTCATAGGACAATGACAAAACATCATTGCTGTTCAGTTAGTAGGGAGCTGAACCAGAAAGTAATTGAATGATCCTCCTTATTGTGCAGAGTGTAAGCGGTGTGTAAAGTCTATAAACAGCTGTTAATTACAACACATTGCTTGGAAATCCACTTTAACAGCATCCACATGGAATACTTTGATGTTCCTCAACAAACTATAATACTGACACCTTTTAATGAGTAACTTAGAGCTGTAGATGTAAAAATTAGGGATGAACTGAACCAGTGCGAACAGGCAAAAAATGTGTTCAAACACGCGAACACCATTAAAGTCTTTTGGACACAAAATGAAAAATCAAAAGTGCTAACTTTAAAGGTTAATATGCAAGTTATTGTCATAAAAAGTGTTTGGGGACCTGGGTCCTGCCCCAGGGGACATGTATCAATGCAAAAAAAGTTTTAAAAACTGCAGTTTTTTGGGAGCAGTAATTTTAATAATGCTTAAAGTGAAACAATAAAAGTGAAATATTCCATTAAATTTCGTACCTGGGGGGTGTCTATAGTCCCTGCACAAAATGTAATTTCTAAAGGAAAAAAAGTAATTTAAAACTACTCGCGGCTATTCATGAATTGTCGGATCAAAGTAATTGAAAAAAAACGTCAGGGGTCCCCCCCAGTCCATTACCAGGCCCTTTGTGTCCAGGGAAGCCTGAACCAAAAAAAACATTCTATATCAGGCCCTGCAGGTCTGGTATGGATTTAAGGGGAATCCTGCACCACAATTAAAAAAAAACATGGCATGGGGTTTCCCCCAAAAATCCTTACCAGACCCTTATCCGAGGACACGCAACCTGGCATGCTGCAGGAAAAGAGGGGGAATGAGAGAGCGCCCCCTCCTGAACTGTACCAGGCCACATGCCCTCAACATGGGGAGGATAATGTAATCCAGTCTCTTGATGTCTGCCCAGCGATGTAATCCCATCTCTGCATGTCCATTGATGATCCATTCTCCAGCAACGCTCCAGTCTCCAATCACAAAACCCCCATGACGCGCAAGAGGGGGGCGGGATCACCCGTCCACATCATTGGGTAACCCCCGGCTTTCTCCTTGCCCACGTCATTGGGTGAGCCTGGGGTTACCCTATGACTCAAGCATAAAGCTCATCCCTAGTAAAAATTATCATCTGTGCTCGTCGGGTCTACGGGACTCGCAGCTACAAGGATCGCGGTAAAGGGCCATGAACGCGGATCTTTAAAACGTCATTAGACGGCGCGATCACAAATGTAAACAAAGTAAACAGGGCTCACTTTCAGTTCATCGCTCTCCTCACACCGATCCAGTGTGAAAGGAGAGGAGAGCAATTAGAGACAAACTGTATGTGCCCAGCAGTACCCAGCCGTGCCCAATATTCCCCAGCAGTACCCAGCAGTGCCCAATAGTGCCCAGCAGTGCCTAATAGTGCCCAGCAGTACCTAGCAGTGCCCAATAGTGCCCAGCAGTACCCATCAGTGCCCAGCAGTATACAATAGTGCCCAGCAGTGCCCAATAGTGCCACATCTCTGCCACATCTGTACTGCACCAGTGCACACCAGTGCACACCAGAGCAAAACCAGTACCCATCAGTGCTGCCTGTGCCACATCAGTGCCGCCTGTGCCTACCAGTGCCGCATGTGCCCACCATGTGCCACCATAGCCACACCAGTGGCACCTTTGCCCATCAGTTCCACCTGCGCCGCTTGTGCCCACCAGTGCTGCCTGTGTCCACCAGTGCCACCATAGCCACACCCGTGCCACCTTTGCCCATTAGTTCCACCTGCACCACTGCAGTGCACCACCAGTGCCACCTGTGCCCACCAGTGTCACCTGTCTACATTCCAAAAATGGGTCATTAGGGGGGTATTTGTTCTTTACTGGCTTTACTGACCCTATCTCAAGAAATTAGAGAGGCTGTTAGTATATCAGGTGTGATCAAATTGATACATTTTCAGTAATTGGTACCATAGCTTGTAGACACTATGACTTTCACCTAGGGCTGCACGATTCTGGTCAAAATGAGAATCACGATTCTTTTTCTCAGGCTAAAGATCATGATTCTCTCACGATTCTCAAAAACTGAATGCCAGACTACCTCCCCCAAATAAATAAACCTGTGATTTATCTGAAAATGTGAATATATAAAAAACAGACCAGTGGATATGTCTATAATGTTAAAGATCATATAACTCCTATGAAAAAAGCAGAATCAATCTCTGATTCTGCTTTTTTCATAACATTATAGACATATCCGCTGGTCTCTTTTTTATACATATCAGAAGCAGTACCGCCAGCAACCATTGGGTGGCGCATGGATACACACAGTTGTACAGAACTGTGAAAAAGATTAATACATTAGAAGCAGTACCGCCAGCAACCACTGGGTGGCGCATGGATACACACTACAGTTGTACAGCTCGGCCATCCATCCAGCGGCGCAGGCTGCTGACGTCGGCTCCGATATCGGCGCCATTTGCATTCCTCGCTGGTTACGTGGAACCGACCGTGAAACAGAAGAATCGCGGAGTCATCCCGCGGGGAGATCGTGTGTGGGGAGAATCAAAATCGCGATTCTCTCCGCGATTAATCGTGCAGCTCTACTTTCAACCATTTTTTTTTTACCAAAGATAAGTAGCAGTATACATTATTTATGAAGAAATTTAACTTTTTTGCAACATTTCACAATAGAAATGAAGAAAAATTAATTTTTTTTTACAAAATTTTAGTTCTATTTTCATTTACAGCGAAAAAAAATTAAAACCGCAGAGGTGATCAAATACCACCAAAAGAAAGCTCTATTTGTGGGGGAAAAAAGGACAAAAATTTCATTTGGTTACAGTGTTGTATGAGTAATTTTCTTTCAAAATGTGAGAATGCCGAAAGCTGAAAATTGGTCTGGTTATGAAGTGGGTTTAAGTGCCCAGTGGTTAAGATTTACATAAAAAAATAGGAGTTCCACTATTGCACACAAGATAGCATGCATTATGCTATTGCACCAAAATGCAAGGAAACTTTTGATACACTATATTTTGTAAAACACCACAATATAAGCTAGGGTGTTACCGTGCATTGTGATTTTACATGTTGTAGTAATCGGTGTATTATCATAAGGCAACAGTGGGGGGGGGGGGCGTGGCTACCGAGCTCCTGCATGGACGCCTGAGCAGCGAGCTCCATGCCTGATATAGGAATAGCGATGTGCCGAGGACATATTAGCCACCCATAGCTGCTCAGCTTGCCCCTAATAGTCTGGTCACCTATCAGGGATGGCTCGAAAATGGAAAGGACCGCTACAAGTGCAGAAGTTGTGCCACTTATTTCCGCCATCGTCTTGCAGCCTTGTCCAAGATGGCGCCGGTGACGCTTCTCCGGCCTCCTCCAGCGGCTTCAGCTCTGCCCCGACGAGCCCTGGCATACAGGTCAGTGCCACCCATGGGTCCCCAGCTGGATCCACACCGCTTTAGCGGAGCCTGGCTAAATCAAAACCATGCCTGTCCCCTGAGATTTCCGAAAAAACGAGGGAGTGGGGCCCAGGACTCCATGAATGACACCAGGGAGATTGCGGAGGCTATTAACTCTTTCCCACGGCTGGCAAGCCCATTTTAGACACTATGCTGAAAGACATGCAGGTCTTATTGCGCAGATCCCTCCATGCGGACATGATGCCGTGAATGAGAGGTTTTAAAGCTGATGTACAGGAGCTGGGAGACAGGGTTAAGCATGTGGAGCAGAAAATGGGGGAGTTTGCCTCTTCCTATAACTCACTTGTTGACGCTCATAATGATCAATCTGATGAGGTGACATGGCTGACAGCTAAGGTATCAGACCTGGAGGACAGGTCCAGGAGGAATAATGTCAAGATCCGTGGAGTTCCTGAGTCTGTTCCTCCTGCACAGCTCCAACAATATGCACAATATCTGATGAAAGCCTATGTTCTTGACCTGTCTGACTCAGAATTAAATATTGATAGGATCCATCGCCTTCCTAAGTCTTCTCCTCTGCCTAAAAATATCCCTAGGGATGTTTTAATGAGGGTACACTTCTTTCAAGCCAAAGAGTGTGTCCCACAAGAAGAAAGGCAAGAAACATACCTCTTGACTTCCTCGGCCTTAAATCGGCTCTACACTACCAGTTCCTATATACTATGTTCTTTCCCCTCCTTGATATATGGGCAGATACACTGCCATCAGATTCAAGACTGAATCTCCCTCTTTATCTGTTGGGTTCCAGTTTAACAAAGTGAGTTGTTTCTTTAAATGCTGTTATTTTCTTTTGTTTTACCTTTTCCCCTTTTCATTTGCTCCCTTTGAGATGGACTTTTCTTTAACGACTGGGATGGTGCGAGCGACTTGTCTACAGGATCAACACCTAGTTTTCCAACAGACCAGAGACATCGCATCTCCCCTGGGGTACTGTCATTATCGCCCTAGCCCTCTTTCACTATGGCGATTAATATAGTCTCATTCAATGTCTATGGTTTAAACCAGGGATCCTCAAACTACGGCCCTCCAGCTGTTGTGGAACTATACATCCCATGAGGCATTGCAAAACTCTGACATTCACAGACATGACTAAGCATGATGGGAATTGTAGTTCCTGAACAGCTGGAGGGCCGTAGTTTGAGGACCCCTGGTTTAAACCATCCAGCTAAAAGATCATCTCTCTGGAAAGAGGCCCAAAAACTTCATGCAGACATTTTGTGCATACAGGAATCTCACTTTCTCTCCAGCAGTCCTCCTTGGTTTAAGCATAAGAACTAATGTATTTTTTGCCTCTGCTTTGGATAAAAAACATAGAGGTGTCGTCATAGCCATCAGGGATTTGGTTGTCTTCACGCTCAGGGAACTGATCTCTGACCCTGCTGGCAGATATCTAATCCTTGTTGTTGAATTCAATAACCGCATTTATACGATTGTCAATTTGTATACTCCTAACACACATCAGCTTAGATTTTTGCATAATATGTTCAAGAAAGTTTCAAATGTTAAGAAAGGGGCAGTGATTATATGTGGAGATTATAACATGACAGCTGATTTTAGTGTGGACACCACCTCTAAGTCCAAACGTTCTTTACCTATGTTCTTACCTACTCTTCACAGGGAAGATTTATATGATGTCTGGAGGTGTTAACATTCTAATGAACATGACTATACCTTTCATTCATCTAGGCACAATTCGTATTCACGTATTGATATGATTCTTGTTGATAGATCCTTGCTCCA
Source organism: Rana kukunoris (assembly GCA_029574335.1). Lineage (NCBI taxonomy): Eukaryota > Metazoa > Chordata > Amphibia > Anura > Ranidae > Rana > Rana kukunoris. The sequence goes on from CM056051.1 coordinate 132,219,723, forward strand.
GGCAGTCTCCTCCACCATCTATGACATTTCGTGGTCGGACCATGCATGTGTTTGAGACTTAAGCGACAGAGGACCTTGACGTTGGACGTTCTTATAGAGGACATTAGGTCTTTAGAGACGCAGAATAAGGCTTCACCAAGTGTTGAGTTAGCGATAAAGTTAAACAAGCTCCGCTCAGATTTAAGATATTTACTTCTTGAACGCTATGGTAAATTTGCCAATGCACTTAAGTTGACACATTATTCCTCTGGTAATAGAGCGGCCAAATATCTGGCACACCGCTTGAAGGACCAGAGGACTCGTACAAAAATCCCCTATATCCATAGCCCATCTGACAACAGAAAACTGTATGACCCTAGTGCTATTGCTGATGCATTTACGGACTATTACTCGTCCTTATATAACATTAAAAATGACTCTAACACTCCCCAGCCCACAGATCAGGATATTCAAACTTTTTTGGCAGATCTTAACCTTCCTACACTGAACTCTACACAATTAAGAGCCCTGAACTTGCCCATTACAGAGACATAGATCCTAAAAAATATCAAACAGTTACCCTCTGGGAAATCTTCTGGCCCTGACGGGTCGCCTAGTGACTATTATAAGACCTTCTCTGGGGTTCTCTTGCCCTCATTGCAATTGTTCTTCTCCCAGGCGTTTTTTTCAGCAATGTTCTCTGCTGAGATGCTTCGGGCCTATGTTGTTACCATTCCCAAACCTGGTGAGCCCCCTGATACTCCTTTTAACTTTTGCCCCATTTCACTTTTAAATACTGATGTTAAATTATATCCTAAGATTCTGGCACATAGATTTTTGGACATGCTGCCAACTTTAATTAACCCAGATCAATCTGATTTCACTGCAGGCAGACAGTCAGCGGACGCCACTCGTAGGATCATTGGTGTCTGTAACGGTTACCACAACAATGTAACGGTTACCACCGCTTACAACCTTCCATCCATCCACGACAAGCTTATCCGACACACCAACAACCAGGCAGACATGATCCATTCCATTTCCCAGAATAAACGAGACAGCTCTCCGTTCTCTAGTTTCCAAAATGTAAGAATATCTTTATTGGTTCTTAGCTTGCTTATATCCAGTACAACATAATGCAGTTAATCACAGGACAATGCAATCTCCACCCCCCTATTCACTCACTGAGGATAATTCTTTAATTGGTAGCTAGACATGACGGCACCGTATTATAATAAGTTCTCTATACAGCTTTGTCACACAATGGCAGTGAGAGTGGGTGTCTTTACATTGAATAGCCAACACCTTAGGATATTTCAATAGCCTATTATACAAAAGGTATGACTCACTGGCTGACCTGGTCATGTCATCATGACTCCTTGTGATATCTCAGTCCTGCAATATGAAGTATTATTAATGTCCCATCTCATGTAATATGAATTATGATTCACTATTAGCCACCCTATACCCAAAAGGGCACAGGGTGGATTTCGACCCAAGAGTTTTTGGTGCTGCTGGCACAAGAGTATCTCTCATCCTTCCAACGTCTCTGGGTGTCACGGGCCATTCTGTTACATCTGTCATACAGCATGTTTGGTCCTGTCAGACGCCTTCTCTGCTACTATCTTTGGATGCGAAGAAGGCGTTCAACAGGGTACATTGGGGGTATATGACTCATACGTCGGCCATATTTGGCTTTCAGGGACCCATTGTATCAGCCATCCAAGCCCTTTATTCTTCACCCTCTACTCAGGTTTACACTTCTAACAGCCTCTCTCGGCCTTTTAACATCACCAATGGGACAAGGCAGGGTTGTCCCCTATCTCTCTCAATATTCAATCTCCTTATAGAACCGTTAGCTGAAAAAATTAGAGCCCACTTAAATATTGCAGGATTTTCCATCCAAGGTATGGCCCATAAGATAAATTTATTCGCAGACGATATTGTCTTGTCCATAACTTCCCTGACTAAGTCACTCCCACACATCCAGGAGGTTTTGAAATGTTTTGGCAACATTTCTTACTATAAGGTAAATTCTACCAAATTGGTCATTTTGCCCATGAATCTTCCTCTTAAAATTAGAGTTTGCTTAGAGAAATCCCTCCCATTCTCTTGGAGCAAGAAAACTATTTCATACTTGAGGCTTCAACTTACTGCCGACCCATCGGATTTATCTTATGCTAATTTCTTACCGTTGATAGATAAACTTTCAAAGGAGACGACTCGCTTAGCTAGGATGGAACTGTCCTGGTCCGGTCGCCTCGCCTCCTTCAAAATGCTCTTACTTCCCCAGATTCTATACATATTTCGTACACTTCCTATTCCCATTAAGACTGCTCACATGAGGGCCTTAGAGACTATCCTTTGACGTTATGTTTGGAGCTCGCGTAGACCTAGATGCTCTAAAGCTTTATTGACCAAGCATAGATCGGTGGGAGGCATGGGTTTCACTGACCTGCGTGATTACCATCGCACTTCTCTACTAAACCAAGTCAAAACATGGCTGACCGATACTGTAGACACCCCTTGGTGTAGTATTGAACGCAGATTGAGTCCCACCAAAGATTTTCTATCTCTACTAATTCTAGATAGATGGAAATCCTTCTCATTGCATCACCTTCCTCTAACTATTTAAGCTACACTGGTGGCCTGGAGGGAGCTAGACGGTACTGTAGATTCACGATCTAAAACAATTGAATTACCTATCCCTATACTAACTTTAACTAGCACTATCCCTGACATCAATCTTAGTGAGTGGTGTAATAGAGGAATAAACTAATGATGAAACTAAATACAACTTCTTACCCAAAGAAATTTTTAAATACCACCAGATATCCCACTTTTAAAATTCCGTCAAATCACATCGAATACTAATTCATGATCAAGTGTGGAGCTTCTATACTTCGCCGGCCTCCTCCACCAAGGGAATTCCCCTATTCTACAGTCTTTTCCAGCACAAACGCGACTTTCTCAAATCCACCCCTTTCATTACATGGGAAAATTACCTGGGTAAATCTTTTACAAACCTACAATGGCAATTTGCCCTCAATTCGGTCTATAGAGCTTCAAAATGCACTAACCATTGGAAACTCACTCAAAAAAATCACTCAAAACCTCAAAACCTCACTCCTTATTGGATATCCAAATTCTCCCAGGGCAACTCGCCGTTGTGCTTGAGAGGATGTGGGGCAGTGGGTAATTTTATGCAATTTTTTTGGAAATGCAAACATCTATTCGTTTTTGGCATAGCGTATTTAGATATATCTCCTCAATAACTGTTTTTTTTATCCGACCAAATTATGAGTTGGCCTTGCTGAATATGACTATAGATACATTCCCCCCGCAATTCTGTACTGTGGTCACACATGTGTTCCTAGCTGCTAGATCGCTTATTACTTAAAACTGGAAGTCTGATGTAGCTCCGAATTTGTCTGAGGCCGCGTACACACGAGGGGATATGTCCGCTGAAAACGGTCCGATGGACCGTTTCAGCAGACATCTCCGCTCGTGTGTATGGGCTAGCGGACAGATTTCTCCACCCGACAGATTTCAAAGCATGCTTTGAAATCTATCCGGTGGGAATCTGTCCGCCCGACATGTCTGCTGGTTAGTACACTTACCAGCAGACATGTCGGCTCCCACCGCCGCCGCGCCGCTGCCGAATGGATTCGGCGCATGCGCGAAAGTGTTTTACTTCCTGGTGCGGTGACGTGGCGGTGACGCGGCGGCGTCAACGTCACCGCCGCGTCACCACTACGTCACCGCGCCGTCCGGCGGCGGGGAATTTGATCCGATGGTGTGTACACGCCATCGGATCAAACTCCCGATCGGACATATCCGATGGAAATGGTCCGCGGACCGTTTTCATCGGATATATCCGATCGTGTGTACGCCGCCTGAGGCTCTTGCAATTACTCATATAAATTATGTCTATGAGTTTTTGCTGGCTATCAGAGGTGGCTCCAAGAAGAGCTTTGATAGAAAATGGAAGATTTGGACAGACAGACCCAGATGATAACCCCTGACTTTTTAAGTGCTTAATGATTACCATTACTCTTAGGCACGCACGAGTAAATAGATTTGTTCAAAACGGTCTGTCCGACCGATTTGAACAAATCTGTCTGCTGGCATTTTGGTTTGCTCGCGTGTACACACGAGCAAACCAAAATCCCCGCCAGCAGACAGCGCGCTGACGTGTCGATGACGTGGCGGTGACGTTGACGCCGCCACGTCACCGCACCAGGAAGTAAAACACTTTCACGCCTGCGTCGAAACCATTCGGCGCGTGTGTGAGAAGACATGTCTGCTGGTTAGCGTACTAACCAGCAGACATGTCGGGCGGACGGGTTCCCAGCCGACAGATTTCAAAGCATGCTTTGAAAACTGTCGGGTGACCAAATCCGTCTGTTTGCCCGTACACACGATCGAATCTGTCTGCTGAAACGGTCTAGCAGACCGTTTCCAGCAGACAGATTTGATCGTGTGTACGAGGCCTTAGGCAATTGCTCTTATACCGTTCCAAAGTAGGTATTTGATTAGTGAGGATTTTTCATCTCAAAACCCCTTATCTCCCTCCCTCCCTCTTTATGTTTATGTTTTTTGTTTACTCTGATCCATTCTGAAGTACTTCTCTAACCCCATTTCTATGATTTTTGCTATATGTTTAGAGTTGTCATTTTGTTAGGAGGATCAGCTATGTCTGAATTCATGGATTATAGATATCATACTATATACTGGATACACCCGTATACTGTTTCTTGTGTACAACCTAAGCATGCAGTCTTGTTCACTCTTTCCTTGTTCATGCTTTTGAAAATCTCAATAAATATTTAATATAAAAAAAAGGCAACAGTGAAACAGTATGAACCCAGCCTTAGAACTTCCTAATGTAGAACTGTGGCCAAGCTATGGATATTAACCGCTTGCCAACCGCCTGCTGTAGATATACGTCAGCAGAATGGCAGGCTGCGCAAAGCAACGTACAGGTACATTGCTTTAAATTTTCCTGCCGTGCGGGAGCGCTTGCGCCCCTGCCTATGTAAACAAGGCATTTCCCTGTTCTGCCTTGTGAGAGGACACTGATCTACTGCTCCCTGTCTTTGGGAGCAGTGATTAATGTTGTTTTACTTGTAACCCAGCCCTCCACAGTTAGAATTACTCCGTAGGACACACTTAACCCCTTCCTGGTTGTCATTTACACAGTAATCAGTGCATTTTTATAGCACTGATCGCAGTATAAATAACAATGGTCCCAAAATAGCATCAAAAGTGTCCAATGTGACCACCATAATGTCACAGTCACAATAAAAATCGCAGATCGCTGAAATTACTAGTAAAAAAAAATATTAATAAAAATGCCATAAATCTATCCCCTATTTTGTAGACACTATGGGCCAGATCCACAAAAACAGGTGTATCTTTAAGCGGGTGTAGTGCATCTCATAGGCCCCATACACACAATCAAATTTATCTGCTGAAACTGGTCCGACGGACCGTTTCAGCAGACATCTCCGATCGTGTGTACAGGCTATCGGACATGTTTTCCCAGCGGACAAATTTCAAACCATGCTTTGAAATGTGTCCGCCGGAGACATGTCCGTCGGATATGTCCACTGGTTAGTACATTAACCAGCGGACAGAAATCTCTGCGCATGCGTTGAATGGATTCGACGCATGCGTGGAAGTATTTTACTTCCTGGAGTGGTGACATGGTGGCGTCAACGTCACCGCCACGTCACCGCGTCCTCAGCCCGAGGGGATTTTCGTCCGATGGTGTGTACACGCCATCGGACCAAAATCCGATGAGACATGTCCGCTGCAAATGGTCCGTCGGACATGTTTGAGCAGACATGTCTCATCGTGTGTACGCGGCCATATGCGATACGCCACCGTAGGGTATCCACAAAGCACTTGCTCCCATATGTGCGCCAGCTTAACGTAAATCTGCCGGCGTAAGCCCGCATAATTCAAAGTAGGCAGGTAGGAGGCGTGTTGTATTTAAATGAAGAGTGACCCCATGTAGATACATGGCCGAACGAACGGCGCATGCGTCGGATAGAATGCCTAAGATACGTCAAACACTGCCTACGACGTGAACGTAACTTACGCACATCCCTATTTGCGTACGACTTATGCAAACGACGTAAAATTCTGCGCTGTTCCGACGTCCATACCTTAACATGATTTACCCCTGCTTTATGAGGGGTAAAGTTACACCGGTTGTACGCCTTACGTAAAAAGTGTATATTCATACACCGGGCGCAAGTACGTTCGTGGATTGGCGTATCTAGCTCATTTACATATTCGACACGTAAATCTACCGAAGCGCCACCTAGCGGCCAGCGTAAATATGGAACTAAGATACGACGGCGTAAGAGACTTACGTTGGTGGTATGTTAGCAAAATTCAGTTGTATCTTGCTTTCTGGATACAATAGATTCAATAGATACGCCGCCGTAAGTTCTTTGTGGATCTGGCCCTATAACTTTTGCGCAAACCAATCAATATACACTTATTGCAATATTTTTTTTTTACCAAAAATATGTAGAAGAATACATATCGGTCTAAACTGAGATTTATTTTTATTTTTTTATATATATATATATATATTTTGGGGTATAAAAAGTAAAAAATATTGCTTTTGTTTTAAAATTGTCGCTTTTTTTTTGTTTATAGTGCAAAAAATAAAAACCGTCCGAGGTGATCAAATACCTCCAAAAGAAATCTCTATTTGTGGGATAAAAAGAACGTCAATTTTGTTTGGAAGCTCAGTCAGTTTAAGTGACGCAGTGCCGAATTGCAAAAAATGGCTACATTTACTTCAATAGAAGGCAGGTGAAAGATCAAGGGTCCCATTAAAGAGAACCTGTCATAGCTAAACCCTATCACACAGTGACAGGGGACTTACAACCAAGCATGTAAAAACCCTCCCAAAATCGAATAATCTTTTTTTTCCCCCACAAAAATCGAAGAATCTTAATCTCTCACATACACTCACATGCACACATAACAGACACATGCATTGGGTGCTCCTAATTATGAAGTTGTTGATTGTCTTACACAAGTTACATATCACTGCTCTAGCCATGAGAGTAATAATTATAGGGCCATTATTCATGGTTAACTCTAAATTAAAGACCTGTAAGGGCTTTATGAAAATAAACAAATAAACAAACATGCCCCAAATCCATATCAGGCCCTTATCTAGCCATGCAGCCTAGCTGGCCAGGCCACATGCACTCAACATTGTTAGGGTACCTTCTAGACTGGTGCAAAGCCTCCTCACTGTAAGATTTATTGCCTCTGCATTGATGAGGATAAGGGCAGCATCCCTATATTGCTATTCCAGTGGATGTGATGGTCTGCGGGGGGACTTTTTTAAATCTGGAAGCCCCCTTTAATATAAGGGACAACTGATATATGTCCCCCCCCCTACAGGTTCAAAAAAAGTAAATAATCATGCCACGCCCCTCTAAAAAAGACACATATGGCATTTGAAGTGTGTCTTCTCACAATGGCACACTATGCAGCCCTTTGTGGAGAAATGTGTTTCTTCTCTGAGATTGATCTGCACACATGTTTTTTTTTAAATGGTGCAATAATGGAGAGACACTGCTCCATACTTTGTCTGTTTGGCATTGCCACCAACTCTTTACAGAATCAGGAACTGAGTATCAGGAAACCCATTTTGTGGTTCATGAAGGATTACATAAGGAGACATATGACATTTATCTAGGGCATAGTGGGTCTCATAGACTTGAATTTGTTTGCTTATGTCAAGAAAGTATAAGGCGGCGTACACACGATCGGATATATCCGATGAAAACGGTCCGCGGACCATTTCCATCGGATATGTCCGATCGGGAGTTTGATCCGATGGCGTGTACACACCATCGGATCAAATTCCCCGCCGCCGGAAGGCGCGGTGACGTGGCGGTGACTCGGCGGTGACGTTGACGCCGCCGCGTCACCGCAACGTCACCGCACCAGGAAGTAAAACACTTCCGCGCTTGCGCCGAATCCATTCGGCAGCGGCGCGGCGGCGGTGGGGGCCGACATGTCTGCTGGTAAGTGTACTAACCAGCAGACATGTCGGGCGGACAGATCCCCACCGGATAGATTTCAAAGCATGCTTTGAAATCTGTCGGGTGGAGAAATCTGTCCGCTAGCCCATACACACGAGCGGAGATGTCTGCTGAAACGGTCCATCGGACCGTTTTCAGCGGATATATCCCCTCGTGTGTACGCCGCCTATGTGTTTGGCCATTACTTGCTGTATGAAAGCACTCAATCTTATTTGTTAATTTAGATATACTGGAGTGTTAGTGCGCTATTTTTGTTGTATGCAGTACAAACTTTCAATACTAGACACCAGCATATGACTATTTTGACTGGATGGCATGGATTTGCTGTTGTTGAGTTGTTTGAGGGTATCTGGAGAGATACTTGTGTTGATAGTTTTACTAGCCATATCCCCTTATCCTTGGATACTCGTAGCACTGCTTATTTTTAATGACACCAGTATTGTGTAGGATTTTTTTTTTTTTTTAAACATTTTATTGGGATTATAGGCAAATACATACAATACATAAGGTATGAGATATCAATTTAAGGATAAGTATCAATAATAATAATAAAAACAGGCAAAAGTGGAATGCATCAATATATCAATATATGGGTGGGGACAAGGAGTTATCTCGATCCACAAATAGAATCTGTCCAGTTTACGGAAACTATATGATGCTAAATAAACAGGAAGGATGAAAAGGCAAGGGAGGGGAAAGAAAAGAGAGAGAAAGGAGGTCAGAGGATATTGAGGATAGGGGAGAGAGGAGTGGGAATGGAGAAGGGGGGAGGGGAGTGGCCAATAGGAAGAGAAACAAGACACCAAATACATTATACGCAACATAGAGAACAGCAGGAGCACTAATCACTTTGTGGGGGTAGGGCTCCTGTTTCGACCAGAATTTACAGTTCACAGGGCCGGAGGTGGGGGTAGAATCAAAAGTGTGGGGTGCCCGTCTGTGCCGGTGATCCAGTATCGAGAGAAAAGACAAAGGGTGAGGACAGCAGGGCTTGTTGCTCAGCCCCAGACAGGCTAAATCTAATAAAGGCGTCCCATTTCTCGTCAAACTTGACCCTCGATTGCATTGGGAAGGACCATAGGTCTAGGTTCTCCTTGTATAGCAAGGACTTCCAGTGTCTTATTGTTTCAGCCAATGAGGGGGGGTAGCAGATATAAAGTGGTTAACCACTTAAGACCCGGACCAATACGCTGGTAAATGACCCAAGGTGTTTTTGCGATTCGGCACTGCGTCGCTTTAACAGACAATTGCGCGGTCGTGCGACGTGGCTCCCAAACAAAATTTGCGTCCTTTTCTTTCCACAAATAGAGCTTTCTTTTGGTGGTATTTGATCACCTCTGCGATTTTTATTTTTTGCGCTATATACAAAAATAGAGCGACATTTTTGAAAAAAAAAACACTATTTTTTACTTTTTGTTAAAAAAAAATCAAATAAACTAAATTTTAGTCAAACATTTAGGCCAAAATTTATTTAGCCACATGTCTTTAGTAAAAAAAAAAAAATCGCAATAAAAAAAATAGCTACCTAGCGGGAACAGCGACACTAATACAGCGATCAGAAAAATGATCGCTTAGTGACGCTGGCAATAGGGAGTGAAAGGGTTAACTAGGGCGGTGATCAGGGGGTTAAAACTTTATTAGGGGGGGTGGGGGGGCTATCCTGAACCTAACACTAACTGTTTTTTACAGTGCCTGTCACACTGACACTAAATGCAGTGATTAAATCACTGCATTCAGTAACACTGTGACAGGGGGGTGGGGGGGGCGATCACAAGGGGTTAATATGCCTATGTGAGTGTGTGTCAGTGTAATGTTGGTGCACACTTACTTGTCATGTCTTCTCTCATCAGCAGCGCTGGGAAACAGCGCTGCGATGAGAGAATACATCATTTCCTCCTTCCTGTGTAAACACAGGAGGAGGAAGTGACAGGCTGGGAGCGCGCTCCCATTGGCTGGGAGCGATCGCGGGGGGGGCGGAAAACACGGACATCCGCCCGCAGATCCCGGATCGCTCCCAGAGGTAGGGAGACCCCCGCACGCCGCGGAGGGGGTCCCGATGGGACCCCCGAACCGCACTCAGGCGGGGACGTAAATTTACGCCCTTGTGCCTGTACGAGCCATGTTGTGGCCGTATATGTGCGTGCGGGGGTCTTTAAGTGGTTAAAGATGGTTCTGCGGGCCATCAGGAGCAGGAGGAGGATCCAGTGCTTAGTACCTTGGGGGAGTATGATGAACTCCTCATCTGATACAAGGCATTGGGGAGGGGACCCAAACAGCAGGAGGCGAGGGTCCTTTCTCAGGGGGTGCTTTGTCACGTCCTGCGCGTATTGGAGAATTGAGGCCCAGAAGGTATCAATGTGAGGGCAAGTCCAGAGTCGGTGTAGCAGAGTGGGCCTGTGGGTTAGGCACCAAGGACAAGCGGGGCCGATATCAGGAGATTTTGTGGTGGAAAATGGATAGTAGGCCCTGTGCATTAACTTAAATTGCGATTCTCTCCACACTTCGCAGGGGGTGATAGACCTTGTGAACCTATAGCCTCTTATGATATCTTCCACTTCGATCTGGTCTGGCAGGTCTCTGGTCCAGGAGGCCATGGAGGTGTATTGTAGGGGTTTGACAAACTCTAGGGATAGTGGTCTGTATATGTCCGATATAGAGTATTTCTTCTCTGCAATGAGCCTGTCTATGAAGGAGGATTGAAATCTAATAGTCTGGTTTGGGCAAAGTTTGTTGACAAAGTCTACATACTGTAAGATCTGATAATAGTGGGCAGGGGGTAGAGTGTACTCCCTCGCGAGTTGAGCAAAAGATTTGGATTTGCCAGCTGAGATTTGGAATAAAGAGAATACATTGACTAGGCCCTTGTCCTTCCACTTTGAGAAGGGTTCATATTGGAGGCTAGGTGTGAACGCGGGATTACCACAGATTGGGAGGTGTCTAGAAATGTGAGGGGATAGGCCTAGTTTTTTCCTTACTTCCCTCCATGCCACAATGGTGTCACGAAAGAGCAGATTTTGCTTGATGGAATTGGATAATTTTTGAAGCGAGCTGTGAAGAAGAGCTCCTAAGTCCAAAGGACCGACTATAGCCGATTCCAGGTCAAAATTACAGTAGCGAGATGATCTAAGTATCCAGTCCACTCCAACTCTCAGGAGGCAGGCGAGGTTGTACACACTTATGTTGGGGAGGCCCGCCCCCCCTCGCTCCCCGGGAGATATAATTTTGACAGAGCGATTCTGGGCCTACCCTTCTTCCATATAAATTTGACCAGAGCTTTATTCAGTGCTTGTACATCCTTGTGTTTCAGGAGAAGGGGTAGGCTTTGTAAAGGATAGAGTAGGCGGGCAAAGCTAATCATTTTGAAGAGAGCACATCTCCCAAAGAACGAGAGGGGTAAGCCAGCCCAAACTTCCATTTCACTTATCAGTTTAGCAATCAGAGGTGGGTAACTTAGATAGTACAGAGAGGATGGTTCCTTTCCAATTTTCAGTCCTAGGTAGGTGATGTGTCTTCCTGCTAGCCGGAGGCAGGAGGGAGGGAGCTGGGGTCGGGAAGAGTATGGTCCTATGGGTAGGATTTCGCTCTTGGAGAAATTAATTTTCAGGCCAGAGCAGATGCGGAAAGAGTCGAAGATGTTCTGTATTGCAGGAATGTCCGTGTGAGGGGAAGTAGAGAATATGAGTATGTCATCAGCAAATAGAGCCACCCTCATGTCCTCACGTCCAAACGGTATCCCATGCAGTAGGGGGGTGTTGCTAAGAAGGCGTGAGAGCGGCTCTATGGCAAGGTTGAATAGCAAGGGGGAGTGGGGGCAGCCCTGTCTCGTGCCTCTGTAAAGCCTGAAGGGGGGAAATGGACTCCCGCTGCTGTAACAGTAGCAGCCGGGGGAGAGTACATGGCCTGAATGAAGGTGCTGAAAGGGCCCACCAAACCGATTCTATGCATGACTTGTGACAACCATTGAAAACTAACAAAGTGACAATAACCACGTCTCGCGAGGGGTTAGATTTCGCATATTCCAAGGCAGCCATGACTTTACGGATATTGGCAGCCGCAGACCTCCCCTTGGTAAAACCCGTTTGGGCGCTGTGTATAAGCAAGGGCATTATTTCGCCTAGTCTCGACGCAACTATTTTAGAAAGTATTTTAGAGTCGACATTCAACAGGGAGATGGGGCGATAAGAGCCCGGATCCAGAGGGTCCTTGTCTTTCTTAGCGATTAGTTTGATGTTTGCGAGGTGCCCTGTCTGAAGGTATGGTCCCCCGCCCCAGATGTGGTTATAGACTGACAGTAGTGTGGGGGTGATTTCAGGCTTAAGTAGTTTGAAGAACTCAGGCGTAAAGCCATCCGGACCCGGTGCTTTGCCGTTAGCAAGTCCGCTGATAGTACCTCTGATTTCTTCCAATGTAATGGGGGCATTTAGACATGTCAGTTGGCTTTGGTCTATCCAATCCAGGGTAACATCATCTAACCAATTGTCTGCTGGTCCAGGCTCCGTAGAGTCTGGGCCGTACAGATTCGAGTAGAAATTTTCCAATGTCTTGTTCACTGCCTTAGGTGAAGAAGACATGGTACCATCCGGATTGCGCAGCTTACTGATGTGAGTAGGTGTGTAAGTGCCCCTAGTGATCCTCGCCAGAAGTTTCCCGGCCTTATTTCCAAATTTGTGGTATTGAAGTTGCAAGGCAGACAGCTTCATTTGTTCCACTCTTTCTGCCCAAGTATCGAAGTGATCCTTGGCTTCTCTCCAAGCAGAAAGATGAGCATCAGTGTGCTGAGCATTAAGAAGTGAGTGGGCCAGTCTAACACGCTCGCTAGCCTCTAGAAATAGTTTTTGGGCGTTTTTTTTGTACGCTGAGGTGAAGGATATAATCCTCCCTCTCAGATAGGATTTGCCCGCTTCCCATAGTAAGTTAGGGTCGTTCACATGTTGGGCGTTATTGTGGAGGTAGTCCTCCCAGGCTTCGGCCAGCATCTCTTTGAAGCTGTCATTTCGACTCTGGTAAGCTGGGAACCTCCATTGCCTGACCTCCGAGCGGTATTGCAGATTACTTAGAGAGACCGAGACGGGGGAGTGGTCTGAGATCACCAGGTCGTGTATGTGGGTGGAGGTTATTTTCGGCATCAAGGAGTGGGTGCCCAGAAAGTAGTCTAGTCTGGCTAAAGACCCGTGAACGGGAGAAAAGAAAGTGTATTCCCTCTCCATGGGATGTTGTACCCGCCATACATCTAACAAGTCAAGGGCCTGGACCATATGTGATAGGAGAGTCGGACGATCCGAGCGAGCGGTCGGGGCCCGTGAGTGGGGTTTGGACCTATCCTCCAGGTCGCACATAGTGGAGTTGAAGTCCCCCCCCACAAGGTGTGGTGTGAGTTCCTCTGTGGCCAACCGGGGTGTTCATTTAGAAAAGTAGGTTTGGTCCGTGGAGTTAGGGGCATAGATGTTGGTAACCCGTAGTTCACCCGATGGGAGTTTAAAACGGAGTTCCGGCTACACTTTCACTTTTTAAATATAAATACCCCTGTAATACACAAGCTTAATGTATTGTAGTAAAGGTAGTCTGTAAACTAAGGTCCGTTTTGTTAGGTTGTTACAGCATTTAGATACTTTATAAAACAGGAATTGATCGGGGCCATCTTAAGTGTGGGAATCCATGAAGCCAGACTGTATGACTTCCTGGATTTCAGCCTTGCTGATCTCGCACATGCTCAGTGCTGCACAAGCAATGTAATAGGTTTCAGATCAGGTTTCCATAGCAATGGGAGTGTCAGAGGAAGTTGCCGCCCCTTATCTATGCAAATCTCTCCACCCCTCCTCCTTCCAGGAACCAGTAAATATACTAAATAAATTGTTCCTGTGCAGATATATCTACATAACACGTGTGTGTATATATATATATATATATATATATATATATATATATGTAGTGTGTATACATATACTAGACATGTGCACTGTCAATAAATTCATTTTGTTTAGTTCCGTTTCGCATTGGCCGTTATTTAGCCGGTATTTTGTGCCCGAAACTCATCCCATCCCTGTTCTGTGCTGACTTCCTGGAAACCCCTCATAATGAGCACAGCAGGAGTACAAACCCAGGAAGTCGGCACAGCACAGGGATGGTGAGAACCCCTCAAAATGAGCACAGGGATGGTGGGAACCCCTCATAATCAGCACAGGGATGGTGGGAACCCCTCATAATGAGCACAGCAGAAGTACAACCCCAGGAACTCAGCACAGCACAGGGATGGTGGGAACCGCTCATGAAGGGTTCCCACCATCCCTGCGCTGTGCCGACTTCCTGGGGCTGTACTTCTGCTGTGCTCATTATGAGGGGTTCCCACCATCCCTGTGCTGACTTCCTGGGTTTGTACTTCTGCTGTGTTCATTATGAGGGGTTCCCACCATCCCTGTGCTGTGCCGATTTCCTGGGGCTGTACTTCTGCTGTGCTCGTTATGAGGGGTTCCCACCATCGCTGTGCTGTGCCGACTTCCTGGGGCTGTACTTTTGCTGTGCTCGTTATGAGGGGTTCCCACCATCCCTGTGCTGACTTCCTTGGGCTGTACTTCTGCTGTGCTCATTATGAGGGGTTCCCACCATCCCTGTGCTGTGCTCATTATGAGGGGTTCCCACCATCCCTGTGCTGTGCTCATTATGAGGGGTTCCCACCATCCCTGTGCTGACTTCCTCCTTCCCCCAGCACAGCACATTGCCACCATAACATTACGCAACGCATCGGGCCCCATCCCATCGCATCGTCCCCGGCACAGCACACCGATCACAGCACACCGCATCGGGCCCAGCACACCACATTGCCCCCACCAAAAAGCATCACATTGCATCACCCTGCCACCAAATTGCATCGTCCCAGCACATCGCATTGCCCCGCCAAATTCCATCACATCAGCACATTACATTACCCCCACCAAATCGCATCGCCCAAGCACATTGCTTTGCAGCCCGCCAAATCGCATCACATCGCCCCACCACCAAATCGAATCACCCCAGCACATCGCATTGCCAATTTGCTTGCACATTGCATCGCCCTCCACCAAATCGCATCGCCCAAGCACATTGCATTGCCCCACGCCAAATCGTATAACATCAGCACATTGCATTGCCCCCCCGCCAAATCGCATCACATCAGCACATTGCATCACCTCCCACCAAATCGCTTCGCTCAACCACATTGCATTGCCCTGACAAAAAGCATAACATCGCACCATCACATCACATCGCCCCAGCACATCACATTGCCCCCACGACAAATTGCATCGCACCAGCATATTGCATCTCCCTCCCCATCAAATCGCATCGCCCAGTCACATTGCATTGCCCCCACTAAATCGCATCACATTGCCCTGTCACCAAATTGACTCACCCCAGCACATCGCATTGCCAATTTTCATCGCACCAGCACATTGCATCGCGCCCCCCCAACAAAATCACATTGCCCAAGCACATTGCATTGCCCCCGCCAAATCACATCGCATCACATCACACCAGCACATTGCATCACCCCCACCAAATCGCATCGCCCAAGCACATTGCATTGCCCCTGACAAAAATTATCACATTGCATCACCCCACCACCAAATTGCATCACCCCAGCACACTGCATTGCCCCCACCAAATCGCATCACATCAGCACATAGCATCGCCCCCCCCCCCAAAAAAAAAATCACATTGCCCCCCCAGACAAATTGCATCGCACCAGCACATTGCATTGCCCCCACCAAATCACATCACCCAAGCACAGTGCATTGTCCCCCGC
The DNA here is from genome assembly GCA_029574335.1 of Rana kukunoris. Taxonomy (NCBI): domain Eukaryota; kingdom Metazoa; phylum Chordata; class Amphibia; order Anura; family Ranidae; genus Rana; species Rana kukunoris. The sequence goes on from CM056051.1 coordinate 132,235,563, forward strand.
CACATCGCATCACCCCGCCACCAAATCGCATCGCCTCAACACATTACATCGAATTGCATCGCCCCCCCCCCCCCCCCCAGCGCAACGCATTGCCCCCAGCACATCGAATGGCATCGCCCCCAAGCACGTCTCATCAAATTGCATCGCCCCAGCACATTTCATTGAATCGCATCAGCACATCGCATGTCCCCACTGGTTACACTGGTTGGCACTGGCAGGTGGCACTGGAAGTTTCACACTGAGCCGATTTGTCTGCTTCAGTTACACTATATGTAACTGAATGCAGAGACCAGCTGGGTATAAAGAGGAGAGAGGCTGGGTATACAGAGAGAGGGGAGAGAGGCTGGGTATACAGAGAGAGGGGAGAGAGGCTGGGTATACAGAGAGAGGGGAGAGAGGCTGGGTATACAGAGAGAGGGGAGAGAGGCTGGGTATACAGAGAGAGGGGAGAGAGGCTGGGTATACAGAGAGAGGGGAGATAGGCTGGGTATACAGAGAGGGGGAGAGGCTGGGTATACAGAGAGAGGGGGGAGAGGCTGGGTATACAGAGAGAGGGGGGAGAGGCTGGGTATGCAGAGAGAGGGGAGATAGGCTGAGTATACAGAGAGAGGGGGGAGAGGCTGAGTATACAGAGAGAGGGGGGAGAGGCTGGGTATACAGAGAGAGGGGGGAGAGGCTGGGTATACAGAGAGAGGGGGGAGAGGCTGGGTATACACAGAGAGGGGGGAGAGGCTGGGTATACAGAGAGGGGGAGAGGCTGGGTATACAGAGAGAGGGGGGAGAGGCTGGGTATACAGAGAGAGGGGGGAGAGGCTGGGTATGCAGAGTATACAGAGAGGGGGAGAGGCTGGGTATACAGAGAGAGGGGGGAGAGGCTGGGTATACAGAGAGAGGGGGGAGAGGCTGGGTATGAGGCTGGGTATACAGAGAGAGGGGGGAGAGGCTGGGTATACAGAGAGAGGGGGGAGAGGCTGGGTATACAGAGAGAGGGGGGAGAGGCTGGGTATACAGAGAGGCTGGGGGGGAGAGGCTGGGTATACAGAGAGGGGGGAGAGGCTGGGTATACAGAGAGAGAGGGGGGAGAGGCTGAGGTATACAGAGAGAGGGGGGAGAGGCTGGGTATACAGAGAGAGGGGGGAGAGGAGAGAGGGGGAGATAGGCTGGGTATACAGAGAGAGGGGGGAGAGGCTGGGTATACAGAGAGAGGGGGGAGAGGCTGGGTATACAGAGAGAGGGGGGAGAGGCTGGGTATACAGAGAGAGGGGGGAGAGGCTGGGTATACAGAGAGAGGGGGGAGAGGCTGGGTATACAGAGAGAGGGGGGAGAGGCTGGGTATACAGAGAGAGAGAGGCTGGGTATACAGAGAGAGGGGGGAGAGGCTGGGTATACAGAGAGAGGGGGGAGAGGCTGGGTATACAGAGAGAGGGGGGAGAGGCTGGGTATACAGAGAGAGGGGGGAGAGGCTGGGTATACAGAGAGAGGGGGGAGAGGCTGGGTATACAGAGAGAGGGGGGAGAGGCTGGGTATACAGAGAGAGGGGGGAGAGGCTGGGTATACAGAGAGAGGGGGGAGAGGCTGGGTATACAGAGAGAGGGGGGAGAGGCTGGGTATACAGGGGGGAGAGGCTGGGTATACAGAGAGAGAGAGGCTGGGTATACAGAGAGAGGGGGGAGAGGCTGGGTATACAGAGAGAGGGGGGAGAGGCTGGGTATACAGAGAGAGGGGGGAGAGGCTGGGTATACAGAGAGAGGGGGGAGAGGCTGGGTATACAGAGAGAGGGGGGAGAGGCTGGGTATACAGAGAGAGGGGGGAGAGGCTGGGTATACAGAGAGAGGGGAGAGGCTGGGTATACAGAGAGGGGGGAGAGGCTGGGTATACAGAGAGAGGGGAGAGAGCCTGGGTATACAGAGAGAGGGGGGAGAGGCTGGGTATACAGAGAGAGGGGGGAGAGGCTGGGTATACAGAGAGAGGGGAGAGAGGCTGGGTATACAGAGAGAGGGGGGAGAGGCTGGGTATACAGAGAGAGGGGGAGAGAGGCTGGGTATACAGAGAGAGGGGGAGAGAGGCTGGGTATACAGAGAGAGGGGAGAGAGGCTGGGTATACAGAGAGAGGGGGGAGAGGCTGGGTATACAGAGAGAGGGGGGAGAGGCTGGGTATACAGAGAGAGGGGGGAGAGGCTGGGTATACAGAGAGAGGGGGAGAGAGGCTGGGTATACAGAGAGAGGGGGGAGAGGCTGGGTATACAGAGAGAGGGGAGAGAGGCTGGGTATACAGAGAGAGGGGGAGAGGCTGGGTATACAGAGAGAGGGGAGAGAGGCTGGGTATACAGAGAGAGAGAGGGGTATAGAGAGAGGCTGGGTATACAGAGAGAGGGGGGAGAGGCTGGGTATACAGAGAGAGGGGGGAGAGGCTGGGTATACAGAGAGAGGGGGGAGAGGCTGGGTATACAGAGAGAGGGGGGAGAGGCTGGGTATACAGAGAGAGGGGGGAGAGGCTGGGTATACAGAGAGAGGGGGGAGAGGCTGGGTATACAGAGAGAGGGGAGAGAGGCTGGGTATACAGAGAGAGGGGGGAGAGGCTGGGTATACAGAGAGAGGGGGGAGAGGCTGGGTATACAGAGAGAGGGGGGAGAGGCTGGGTATACAGAGAGAGGGGGGAGAGGCTGGGTATACAGAGAGAGGGGGGAGAGGCTGGGTATACAGAGAGAGGGGGGAGAGGCTGGGTATACAGAGAGAGAGAGGCTGGGTATACAGAGAGAGGGGGGAGAGGCTGGGTATACAGAGAGAGGGGGGAGAGGCTGGGTATACAGAGAGAGGGGGGAGAGGCTGGGTATACAGAGAGAGGGGGGAGAGGCTGGGTATACAGAGAGAGGGGGGAGAGGCTGGGTATACAGAGAGAGGGGGGAGAGGCTGGGTATACAGAGAGAGGGGGGAGAGGCTGGGTATACAGAGAGAGGGGGAGAGAGGCTGGGTATACAGAGAGAGGGGGGAGAGGCTGGGTATACAGAGAGAGGGGGGAGAGGCTGGGTATACAGAGAGAGGGGGGAGAGGCTGGGTATACAGAGAGAGGGGGGAGAGGCTGGGTATACAGAGAGAGGGGGGAGAGGCTGGGTATACAGAGAGAGGGGGGAGAGGCTGGGTATACAGAGAGAGGGGAGAGAGGCTGGGTATACAGAGAGAGGGGAGAGAGGCTGGGTATACAGAGAGAGGGGGGAGAGGCTGGGTATAGAGAGAGGCTGGGTATACAGAGAGAGGGGAGAGAGGCTGGGTATACAGAGAGAGGGGGGAGAGGCTGGGTATACAGAGAGAGGGGGGAGAGGCTGGGTATACAGAGAGAGGGGAGAGAGGCTGGGTATACAGAGAGAGGGGGGAGAGGCTGGGTATACAGAGAGAGGGGGGAGAGGCTGGGTATACAGAGAGAGGGGAGAGAGGCTGGGTATACAGAGAGAGGGGGGAGAGGCTGGGTATACAGAGAGAGGGGAGAGAGGCTGGGTATACAGAGAGAGGGGGGAGAGGCTGGGTATACAGAGAGAGGGGGGAGAGGCTGGGTATACAGAGAGAGGGGGGAGAGGCTGGGTATACAGAGAGAGGGGGGAGAGGCTGGGTATACAGAGAGAGGGGGGAGAGGCTGGGTATACAGAGAGAGGGGGGAGAGGCTGGGTATACAGAGAGAGGGGGGAGAGGCTGGGTATACAGAGAGAGGGGGGAGAGGCTGGGTATACAGAGAGAGGGGGGAGAGGCTGGGTATACAGAGAGAGAGAGAGGCTGGGTATACAGAGAGAGGGGGGAGAGGCTGGGTATACAGAGAGAGGGGGGAGAGGCTGGGTATACAGAGAGAGGGGGGAGAGGCTGGGTATACAGAGAGAGGGGGGAGAGGCTGGGTATACAGAGAGAGGGGGGAGAGGCTGGGTATACAGAGAGAGGGGGGAGAGGCTGGGTATACAGAGAGAGGGGGGAGAGGCTGGGTATACAGAGAGAGGGGGGAGAGGCTGGGTATACAGAGAGAGGGGGGAGAGGCTGGGTATACAGAGAGAGGGGGGAGAGGCTGGGTATACAGAGAGAGGGGGGAGAGGCTGGGTATACAGAGAGAGGGGGGAGAGGCTGGGTATACAGAGAGAGGGGGGAGAGGCTGGGTATACAGAGAGAGGGGGGAGAGGCTGGGTATACAGAGAGAGGGGGGAGAGGCTGGGTATACAGAGAGAGGGGGGAGAGGCTGGGTATACAGAGAGAGGGGGGAGAGGCTGGGTATACAGAGAGAGGGGGGAGAGGCTGGGTATACAGAGAGAGGGGGGAGAGGCTGGGTGTACAGAGAGAGGGGGGAGAGGCTGGGTATACAGAGAGGGGGGAGAGGCTGGGTATACAGAGAGAGGGGGGAGAGGCTGGGTATACAGAGAGAGGGGGGAGAGGCTGGGTATACAGAGAGAGGGGGGAGAGGCTGGGTATACAGAGAGAGGGGGGAGAGGCTGGGTATACAGAGAGAGGCTGGGTATACAGAGAGAGGGGGGAGAGGCTGGGTATACACAGAGAGGGGGGAGAGGCTGGGTATACAGAGAGAGGGGGGAGAGGCTGGGTATGCAGAGAGAGGGGGGAGAGGCTGGGTATGCAGAGAGAGGGGGGAGAGGCTGGGTATACAGAGAGAGGGGGGAGAGGCTGGGTATACAGAGAGAGGGGGGAGAGGCTGGGTATACAGAGAGAGGGGGGAGAGGCTGGGTATACAGAGAGAGGGGAGATAGGCTGGGTATACAGAGAGAGGGGGGAGAGGCTGGGTGTACAGAGAGAGGGGGGAGAGGCTGGGTGTACAGAGAGAGGGGGGAGAGGCTGGGTGTACAGAGAGAGGGGGGAGAGGCTGGGTGTACAGAGAGAGGGGGGAGAGGCTGGGTATACAGAGAGGGGGGGAGAGGCTGGGTATACAGAGAGAGGGGAGAGAGGCTGGGTATACAGAGAGAGGGGAGAGAGGCTGGGTATACAGAGAGAGGCTGGGTATAGAGAGAGAGGGGAGAGAGGCTGGGTATACAGAGAGAGGGGGGAGAGGCTGGGTATACAGAGAGAGGGGAGAGAGGCTGGGTATACAGAGAGAGGGGAGAGAGGCTGGGTATACAGAGAGAGGGGAGAGAGGCTGGGTATACAGAGAGAGGGGAGAGAGGCTGGGTATACAGAGAGAGGGGAGAGAGGCTGGGTATACAGAGAGAGGGGGGAGAGGCTGGGTATACAGAGAGAGGGGAGAGAGGCTGGGTATACAGAGAGAGGGGAGAGAGGCTGGGTATACAGAGAGAGGGGAGAGAGGCTGGGTATACAGAGAGAGGGGAGAGAGGCTGGGTATACAGAGAGAGGGGAGAGAGGCTGGGTATACAAAGAGAGGGGAGAGAGGCTGGGTATACAGAGGGGGAGATGCTGGGTAATAGTATACAGATAGGAGACAGGCTGGTGTAGTACAGTTCCCCCCTCCCCCTCAGTCTGCACTCTGCTCTGACCTGCTCAGGATCTTACTGAGAGAAAGTTCTTTCCGACTATGATATGGGCGGGGCCAGGAGGAGACACACTCTCGCACTGATTTCCCTTCTCAGACTGTCAGTGAACCACGAGTGCGATGCTACGGCCCAGGGCCTCCTGGGATTGATGACAGACATCTCCCAGGAGGCATAGCGGTACATAGATGAGGAGACAAGGCTGCTGCCGCCGCGGCCAGAGAAATACAAAGATAAGAATACAACAGTGAGTTTTTAAAATAAGATAAAAATATATGCCAAATATATTTAAGGGGGCAGAACTAAAGAGGATGCAAGAAAGTAGTAAAAGAGGGTGGAGCTCCACTTTAAGGTGTAGGGAAATGCGCCTGCCCTCATCGTCTCTGTCTATGGACAGTATATCATACTAGGTTTTTGTGTAGTAAAATAATTACCCCTGCTTTGCAACCTGAGGAAGCTGACCCTAGAGCCTGCCCCACCCAGATCTTCTGCAAACGGAAGAAATCTCTTTCTTCCAGGTGTGTCTCCTGTAGCAATGCTATGTCAGCCTTGAGCCGTTTCAGGTGTCTCAGGATTTTGATTCTCTTAACTGGCGAGCATAACCCCTTAACATTCCAGGATACTATGCAAGTCTGTGACATGAGTGTGAAGGTTGAGTAATACTCGACTGATTGTAAAGGAAATACATTTTACCTGGCGAAAGATGAGCACCTGGAGTCGGTAAGCGGGGCTGCGTGTCTGTGAGGTCGTTGGGAGCGTCGAGGAAACCATCCTCTCAGTGGAAGAGAGGCCACACAAGGGGGGAAGAAAGGGAACAAAGAAGAGAGGTAAGTAACTGGGGAAAAAGGGGAAACACACAATACAGTAAGCCATGACTTCTCTTTTTTCCGCATGTTTTCCCACTTCCGGATGAGCCGCCTGACCGCCCACAATGTATGTCAAACAGTTTTGACGTTTGATTTCCGGCACCACCCCAAAGATGGGAAGGCAGTGATAGCAAGGAATAAGTGGAATCATACCAACCAGTCAGTTTCTAATTATGGCAGGAGTCATGCCACACGGCCATCCCAGTAGTAGGGAAACATGTCATCGCTCGATATGGGCAACGGAACAGGTGCCTAGAATGAAAAAGTTAACACATTAAAACAAAAATACTTAACAGTAAAAAAAGCTAAAGTAAATGTAAATGTACTGTAAATATCCACGGATCTTATCTCACAGCGGCCTCGCAGCCACGGTCAGGTATGTCAAACTGGCGACTAAGCGCCCGTGTTGCTGGTCATGGACAAATAAACATAAGGCAGATAAACAAGAGGAAGAAGGAAGTCTCGCTCCCATGTGGAGGGGAGTGGGACTAGTCGGCCTGTAAGGTGAAGAGGGATAGTCTCAAAAAACAAAGCAAAATGGGCCAGAACCAGGGGGGGCTCCTCCTCAGCTTTCTATATACCCAGGTCCAGGGGGGTCAAGAAAGACTAGGCCAATCAAGATGTAGCCTCACTGACAGCCGTAGTGAGGGAGGCATTGGCCTCACCCGGATCCCAGGTGATCTTGCACGGGTGTAGCTTTCAGTCGCTTGGGTGGCTCCTTCCTCGGACTTCTTTGGTCCCTGGGACCCTGCTTCGCTTTGTCAGCATATGTAGGCGCTGTACCGTGTACCCCCGTCCTAGGCCCAGAGCCTCGGGGAGTACGTTGGAGCAAAAGTCAATCAGGGAGTTTGGTTTGAAGGATTCAGGGAGGCCAATAACCCTCAGATTATTCCTTCTGGAACGATTCTCAAGGTCCTCCATGCGTTCATGGAGGTGTTGTTGGTCCTGGGCGAATCGTTCTAGCGTGGCGCTCATGTGGTATTGATCATCTTCCACCGAGGCTATGCGTTGTTCAGCTGTGGAGAGTCTCATTGAGTGTTCACCCAGCTCCTTGCGTATTTGAAGCATCCCCTCAGTAACTGCTTTCTCCACAGTAGCAGCAATGGAGTGGGAGAGGAGCGCCGCAACAGCCTTGGCGATCTTGTCATAGGAGCTATCCTGATCCAATCCTCTAGCGGCCACGGTGTCCATGTCCTTCGATGGCGAGTCGTCGCTCACCCCGGATCCGTGCGTCTCCTGAGGCTGCGAGGCCTGTACAGGAGGGGGGCCTTGTGTCATGTGGCCATGTTGGACGGGGCCGCGAGCTCCGTCAGAGTGTCCGTAGTGCCGGAGCCCCGGGGTACGCGCGGCTGTGTCAGGTACCGATCCATGCGCTGAAGCAGCGGTAGCAGGGGTAGTGTAGAGAGCGGTGCAATCCGGGGCGATGCCGAGGTTTTATATGCTGATTTCTGGGAGGTCAGAGCGGAGCCTCCGGATCTTGCTTCCCTCACATGCGGCGCCGGAACCGGAAGTCGTGTAGGATTTATTTGATTATCACCTCAGTTGATTTTATTGCTTTCTTGTCAGAAATTCAATTCAAACAATAGCAGATAACAATGATTCGGTCTAAATAACATCCCTGTCATGGAGCTCCTGAACTCGTCCAATTTCGCTTTCGAACCTGCAATTATCTATTGCGAAAGGAGGTTTAGCTCTTCCTCGTCCACAACTGTATAATTTTAAATCCCAACTGATTTGCATAAACTGAAGGATGCTTCACCTACTAAATAATGCAGAAACAGCAATAGAGGCATTTTTGTTACATCACACTTATAAACCTATTTTATGGGACCGAAATTTGTCGGAGTGGAAATATTATATTTACCATGACAATTATTTGGTCTCAGTTCTAAACAGGTTTTGGATAACTCCCTTTACTCATCCCCTAAAACCCCCCTTTGGTTCAATCCAAATCTGGTAGAAGTTAGAAGGTGGGTATAGATGAGCTCAAAATGGCAACAAATGTGCCCATCATCTTTTTAATGTAGGGACCTTTAAAACCTTTAATTCACTGAGAGATGAGCAGGAGATTCCTAACTATTGGCTTTATAAATTTGTCCAACCTTTACATGCAGTGGTAAGACAATTCAGAAGGGAGTAAATTACTTTCCAATTCCGAATTAGAATCATTAATTTTTAATCCAGATCACAATATGTTGACATCTAGATACTATGGGCCAGATTCAGGTAGAGTTATCCCGGCGTATCAGTGATACGCCGGCATAACTCACACTTTGCGCCGGCTTATCTGTTTTCTGTATGCAGAAAACAAGATACGCTGGTTTGCTGCAAAGATCCGACAGGCGTAATTGTATTACACCGTCAGATCTTAACTGCAGTTTTAAAATGGCCGCCGGGGGCGTTCTCGCTGATTTATGCCGAGAATATGTAAATCAGCGAGATACGGCAATTCACGAACGTACGCGGGCCCGACGCAGTCACTTTACGATGTTTACGTAAGGGTTTTCCCAGCATAAAGACAAAGCAACAAAAAGCAGGCGCATCCTATGTTAAGTATGGACGTTGTGACCGCGTCAAATTGGAAACGTTTTACATAGTTTGCGTAACTCGTCCGTGAATGGGGATTGACATCATTGACGTTCACGTCGAAAACACTGTCATAATTTGGAGCATGCGCACTGGGATACATTGACGTCCGGCGCATGCTCAGTACGTTCGCCATGGGATCGCGCCTATTTTAAATACTACACGCCCCCTACCCGCCCAATTAGAATTCCGCCGGCCCATTTACGCTACGCTGCCGCAACTTTAGGAGCAAGTGCTTTGTGAATACAGTACTTACGCAAAAAGTTTTGGCAGCGTAACGTAAATGAGAAACGTTACGCCGGAATAAAGAACCGCTCGCCATCCTGAATCTGGCCCCATGATGCTTATGTCTTCTAACAGCAAAATTATATAGATGGGATTGTTATACCCAACCTACTAAACACCAGTTTTAAATAAAAAAAAATAGATAACGCATTATGTCACAAATGTCAGTTGTCTAAAGGACAATATATATATATATATATATATATATATATATATATATATACAGTATATATATATATATACTGTGTGTATGTATATGTATATATATATATATATATATATATATATATACTGTATATATACAGTATGTATAGTGTGGGAGTGCAGTTGGATAAGACCAGGGATCTCCAAAATATGGCCCTCCAGCTGTTGTGGACCTACACATTCCATGATGATGCATTTGACATTTACAAACATGATTAGGCATGGTGGGAATTGTAGTTCCTGGACAACTGGAGGGCCATAGTTTGAAGACTCCTGGATTAGGCCCTTGCATTTACATGTGGCAGAGTTTATAGAGGATTTTCCTTGCATTTCTGTGGTTAGTCTTCTGGGAGTCATTGAAAATGATGAGATTAATAATTCTACAAAAAAATTATAAGGTTACTTTTTTCTATGTAAGAAAATTAAAACCATTACATGTACCAATAAGCATTGGGGCCTGGAAAAAAGTAAACAATGCTGCTATCCCTTTATATAAAATAACTGGGGCTTTTGGGTGTCCCAAAAGATTTGCAAGTATTTGGTATAGATGGGCAGAATCTTCTGAAACCTTGGACATATTGGGTGTGGATGATATAGTTATTTAACACAATAGATTTTGCAAACTACTTGTGAGTTATAGGGATTAACAGATCACTGTTATAGACAAGATTGTTGATTGCACAGGGAAGGGAATTGAAAGTCAAAGTAGCGAATAAGCATACATACAAAATACTTCAAGAGGTTTCTTTTGTTTTATTTGCTTCATTGCTTTATTATATTATGTTACATTTTGTAAAAACTAAAAGAGATGATTAGGAAGCAATGATTATACAGTAAACAAATTGTTTCAATGGTTCAGAACAGCCTGATATTGAATATCTTTGCTAATAGTATCTGTGGTAAGACAATACGTCAATCTCTTTGTATTGTATATTGGAATATTGTAAATTACCAAACATCTTAATAATAAAAATAACACTCCTGTCTTTCTTAATGGAATAATAATCATGGAAATAAAATAAATGCAGGCAATGAAAATGATAGAGTTCCCTGATGTTGGTGGTCAGTAAAGAAATATCCACTTATTTTATGGTCATTTAAAGGTGCTCCTTTTGGTGGTCAGTAAAGTGCACTGCATTGTATGCATCTGCTTATATGTATTATCTCTGAATGTATATTTTAACATTTTTAACCGCTTAACACCCGCCGCACGCCTATTTACGTCCGCAGAATGGCACGGACAGGCAGATGAGCGTATATATACGTTCCTGCCTACTAGCGGGTCGGGGGTCCGATCGGGACCCCCTCCGCTGCGTGCGGCGGGCGGCTTACCTCCAGGAGCGATCCGACTCGAGGGAGCGGCGGTTCGTTTCGCTCCCAGTCAATCCCATGTGCCGACGCCGTGTCACTTCCTCTGCCTGTAAAATGTAAACACAGGCAGAGGAAGTGATGCAGCGTTCATCTCGGCGGTATTTTTAAACCGCCGAGATGAGAGAAGAGACCCAGTGAGTGGCACCAACACTACACTGACACCAGTACACGCAGGCACATTTAACCCCTTGCGATCACCCCCCCCCCACCCCCTGTCACACTGTCACTGTACTGATCACTGTATTTAGTGTCAGTGTGACAGGGGGTGTGACAGGTAGTTAGTGTTAGGTCCAGGGTAGCCCCGTACCCCCCCTAATAAAGTTTTAACCCCTTGATCACCGCCCTAGCTAACCCTTTCACCCCCTATTGCCAGCGTCACTAAGCGATCATTTTTCTGATCGCAGTATTAGTGTCGCTGTTACCGCTAGGTATACTTACCTTTCAACTACCTCTTTTTCCTGGTGTAATTTGCCATGCAGGGGGTTTCCCTTTTTAGTTATGATGGTCATATAAAATATGATAGTAGTGACCATAACATGATTATAAATTATAAAACAAAATTGGAGGGGCTTGAGGTCACAGGCCTCGGGACTTTAAAGGTGTTGTATAGGAAATATTAGAACCACTGATGGACTAGATAAGAAATTGGAAAAACTTTATTACAAAAATTGATAAAAAACATGAGACAGTAGGATATTCAAATCATACATTAATTGCTCCCTTAGTAATGCATATGAACAGACAGTACCACTTTCTCTACATGTTTTGCTTGGCAGAGCTTCTTCAGGGTATTAGGTTGTAGCATCTATTATGCTATGGGTAATAGAAAAATTAAATGAATGCTCATATTTAACCACTTGACGGCGGCAAGGTAGCTCAGTTGTTCGGAAAGGACGTCATATGACGCTAGGGGGCGCGCGCGTGCACCCGCTGCTTTCCTGGGATCACGATGCGCGTGCCCGACGGCAACGATCGCCGCCGGGCACCCGCAATTGCCCAGTAACTGAGCAGGGACGTAGAGCTCTGTGTGTAAACACAAAGCTCCACGTCCTGTCAGGGAGGGAGGAGACCGATTTGTGTCCCTTGTACATATGGACACAATCGGTCACCTCCCCCAGTCACCCCCTCCCCCTATAGTTAGAACACAAACTAGGCTACACATTTAACCCCTTCCCCGCCCCTTAGTGGTTAACCCCTTACCCGCCAGTCACATTTATACAGTTATCAGTGCATATTTATAGCACTGTTCACTGTATGAATGTGATTGGTCCCAAAAATGTCACAAAAGTGTCCGATGTGTCCGCTATAATGTCGCAGTCCCAACAAAAAAATCGCAGATCGCCGCCATTACTAGTAAAACAATTTTTTTATAAAAATGCCATAAAACAAAAACAAAATAAAAAATTTGCGCAAACCAATCGATAAATGCTTATTGCGATTTTTCTTACCAAAAATAGGGAGAAGAATACGTATCAGCCTAAACTGAGGAAAACATTTTTTTTATATATATATTTTGGGGGATATTTATTATAGCAAAAAGTAAAAAAATATTGCATTTTTTTTCAAAATTGTCGCTCTGATCAAATACCACCAAAAGAAATTTCACCTGGGCAGAAAGGGGGTAAAACCTTCTGGGGCTGAAGTGGTTAAAAGTTAAAATATTATAACATTGCATATTGGCATAAATGGAGAGATTTATGCAGATGTATCAACAAATATAAGAAACAATCAAAATCAAGGGCATAGGACCATAGTTTTTTGAAGTATGGCATGAAACTTACCAATACTGCTGGATATTTGAACATAGATGAGAAATTGAAATTTAAGGATTTAAAAATGCACACATTTTGCACATACAGAGAGTTGTTCAGCCGCCCTAGTGATGATCCTCTCAAGGCTTGTAGAAAAGGGCAAAAAGAATAGAAAGGTTGTTTGCCTGAAATCAGGAAAAACAACACAGGATGAAATAGACCAGTTGGGTTATGTTTGGGAAGAGGGGTAGAGAAGGGGGTAAATCAACAACCGCAATTGTAAAAGAAAATACAAAACTGTACCTTGAATTTCACTTGGCTATAGAATCAATTGAATATATAAAGCTGTCCCTCTCAAAGAGATGAGACAGGGCTTTGGTGAGCACAGGGAGTCTCAATTGTCCATCAGATCACAGAATGGAGAGAAAAGTAGTCCCGATCCCGACAGGGAAATAAACCAATTGGCGACCCTGTACGGGAGCATGAAAAAAACAAAGATTTTAATCAAATATAGCTGCCAGGTAACAAGAGTCTGATCAAAGACATAGTTACCAGAGCAAAAAGCAGCGTGCATAAAGAAAGTCTGTCCTTACCTAGAGGCAGGTAATGTTAAGGTTCAGGGATAGTCGGAGGAAGAGATGTGATCTCATCCCTCTCCTCCATGGAACTGGCAGAGGATAGCGGCGAATAACGCAGTTTAGGTCCTGAACCAGCGCGGGAGCGTCTGACATCACTGCCACGCCGCAGATGCAAAAAGAGCATCACAGCACATACGCCAATCTAGAACCGGCGGCACGTGGATGACGCAATGACACTGTCATTCACGGCGCCCATATTGGAAAATCTGTTGCCCACACTGCAGCTGTTTACGGTGGGAAAAAAAAAAACTTTGGTGAATCGGACATGAGATGCACGAAGAAACAACATGCAAGTCAGTCTGGAACATCAGGAAAAAAGGGCTGGTAAAACAAAAGGAACCAGAGGGCATATCGCTGTCAATGGCTCCAAATAACGGGCAAACATGGATCGGAGCATCGATTAAAAACTGACCAATGTCTGCCCTGGGTGTCCATACAAGCAAATAGAGAAAAATCAAGAGACATGGGAGGAAAGAAAAACATCTTGGTGTACATATAGAAATTAATCTGAATTTTGTGGAGAATTTGAAAAAATTATATGGGTAAAGAAGGATACTACAAGGCACTAATTAGAGCCTATAAAATCAAAGCTCAAAAGTAGAGTTAATAAACGTTGATAAAGTTATTCATTTATTTTTTTTGTTACTCATAGCATAATAGATGCCACAACCTAATCTCCTGAAGAAGCCCCGCCGAGCGAAACATGTGGCGAAAAATAATGGTGTGCTTGAGAAATAAAGTGTGCGGGTTAAACTGAATCCTCCTGAAAGACTCTTATTAAGGATGTAGCCAAAGCTGGTCAGGATAGGTTGAGCTGTAGGCATGCACCTACAGTACCTTACTCCTAAGCGATACAAGAATAATATGCCTTTAACATTGGGATAATACTTTACAAAGGTGGGTGAACAGGCCCTTTCCCAGCCTTGCAAGGCAACTTGTCCCCATGTTGATGGGAACAAAGTCCTCTTCCCCATTGATTTGGGGGTCTGTAGGAAAACATATCCGAATCTGAAAGCCCCTTTAGAATATGGAAGCCCCCCATATATCTTCCCCCAAAGTTGAATGAGTACAGGGTATATAGCACCTTTTTTACTCATTCACAAGCAAGAAGGTAAATAGTGGGAAAAAACACCCACACCATTTATTAGAAATAATAAAAACATGCCATTCAGTGTAAATCTAAGATTAATCATGTTTCCCAGAGATGAAGATCCACATCAATCATAATGATCGTCACCCAATGATGTTGACTTACTGACACAGCAAATCTGCTCCGTATATATTCCCATTACAAATAACAGCTCCCTAGAACTGCTGGAATATAAACACAATGCTTGGAATCCTGGGTGATGTCACTGACCAAATATAATAGTGACCATGCTGTTGGGAGTCTGTTATTTAGCACAGGGGTACTACAGTTCCTAATTGACAGATCCTTGCCTGCTGGTTCTCACTTCTAAAGCATACATCCTACTGCTCCACAATTTTATGTGCATGGTTAAGGCACCCCAAAGCACATTTTTAGAGTGGTTTAAATCCTTGAATATATCCAGTGAAGTAATTAGTCTCAGATGATACACATACTGTAGATAAAAACAAATCCTCCCACATAGTCATTTTTTTATGGGGATCATTCTAAAAACAATAAAATCAAAGTATTGTTTTCCTCAGATCTAGCAGCAGGGGGTGGGGATTGTTTTATACACTGCAAAGCATATAGCACATAATTCCCTGATATCTGTGAGTTGATTGGAGGAAACATACATACCTCTCTCTACACAGGCTTACAGGCTTATTGAACAATATACAGAAGTAAAACTATAGCCTCGTACACACAATCGGATTATCCAATGGGAATTGTATGATGACAGGGTGTTGTCAGAAAATCTGACCGTTGGTATGCTCCAATTGTTGTCGGATTTTCCGCTGACAAATGTGGGATAGCATGCTTTAAAATCGTCCACCAACAATTGTGTGTTGTCGGATTATTTGATCGTGTGTACACAAGTCAGTCGGACAAAACTCCAAAGTACAAACACGCATGCTCAAAAGCAATGTTCACCATAAAACAACATTAGCAAAAGTTGCTCAAAAAGTGGCGCTAAAGAGCTGAAAAAATACGCTGTTTCGTATTTGTTGGCCAACAATTCGTTGCCATTTGTATGCATGACAAATTCCTGGCCAACGCCGTTCGGACAAAAGTCCTACGCTTTCTCTGTTAAAAATCTGATTGTGTGTACCAGGCTTTTGAGTTACCTGCTGTGTACTGGGTGGGGGAATTTCATTTCCACCCAGACTGCTGTGTTGGGAAAAATTGTGAGATGTGACTCCTGCAAATAGTAGTGCGTGGAGAGATCAGAGAGGAGTCAAACTTTCTGCTTTTGATTAAGGCTAGTGCACACTATAGTGGTTTGTGCTTTGTTCATTTTCATGTCTGAAGTTTACAACCACTTTAAAAAAAATATATAGAATACATTTTTTTTATATTTTCCTTTAGGCTGCATTAAAAGAGCCACTCCCAACTGCACACCATACTTTTCTTTTTAATTTTGCATTTACATTTTTTTTTTTGCATTGGTTCCCCCATGACAGTGCCCAGCTACCTATTTTTTTTTTTTTTTAAAGCTAGCAAATGCATGTTAGAAAACTTCAGAAAAAAATAAAAAATTCAGTTTGCATAGACCTCTATGGGTGTCAAAGTTATGCTTGGGTTTAGCCGATTTTTTGTTGTGTTTGCAGAGCCTTCTATGAGCGAACTTTGCCTGGTTTGCTTATCTCTACTGTCCACAATCCTGTTCTCAGAATTGTAGCTGTTCTATTATTGTTATGAGGTTAGTTTACCTCTATTGAATCTGCAGAGAAATCATTAGATTCAAAAATATTTGAATCTAATTTCCTGCCCCCCGTGATTGTAACACAATTGTTGCTATCAATATGTTTTGCTAAAGGCGTGTAAAATGTTTAACCCCAGCAAAATTAATATTCTCTAAGGTTCACTAAAATGAAGCTGTTAATTTCAATCATCTATTCATGTGTCGAAAAAAAAAATATATTTTTAATTTTGTTTAACCATTTAAGGACCTTGGGTGTTTTTCAGATTTGGTGTTTACAAGACTAAAACATTTTTTTGTTGCTAGAAAATTTCTTAAAACCCCCAAACATTATATATATATTTTTTCTAACACCCAAGAGAATAAAATGGCGGTCATTGCAATACTTTTTGTCACACCGTATTTGCGCAGCAGTCTTACAAGCGCACTTTTTTTGGAAAAAATTGCAGTATTCAAGTTTTAGCAATCTCTAGTGCACTAGTCCCCTCCTTTACCCTTTCCTACACTTTAGAATGAAAAATCAGATCATCACAGAGTGGGGCTGTGGATATGAGGAAATATTAAGTGCCACGTCCCAATAGGATTGCAAAAAATATATATATAGACATATGTATAGGAGGGACTACATATATGCATATGATAGATGATGGACTTTTAGAGTCGTAGATGATGGACTTTTAGCAGGCGTAATAAAGTTAAAATATGTGGATATTTATCATAGAAATATAGTACAAAATTAATAAAATACATAAGTTAAATAACAGAGGCCATAGATATAGCCTGGAATTCTAAACACATTGGTGTGACAAACCACCTATTTTCAATTAATAGGTGGTTTGTCACACCAATGTGTTTAGAATTCCAGGCCATATCTATGGCCTATGTTATTTAACTTATGTATTTTATTAATTTTGTACTATATTTCCTATACTTTACATTCAAACTATTTCATTGTGCTATATTTTCTGTCTGAAAGGTTATCTTGATAACAATATTATTATTCAAATTCCATATAATAATAGTGTTCTTAATCTAAATCAGTTATTGAATATAATGGGACAGCAGATATACTCCGACAGCCTGCATTGAGTTTTTCTCTTTAACCTGAGAATTTGTGGTAGCATTATGTGAATGAATATAGTGGATTGACATTACAGTCTGTGCAGCTGTTTATAATATATTTGTATTTCATCCAAAATAAATATATATTACCAGAGTGTTATTTTTTTTTTCTGTCTTGATGAAATACAGCAGACGTGTTGAATGTAACAATCTCATTTACAATGGCTCTTGAGGAAAAGTCATTTCCAGTTCATGCTGAATATTTAGAATTGAATTGTAATAAAAAAAATAATCACTTTACTGAAAGGGACAGCTGCTGACTGTCCATTTTGTTGCATTGGGATCACAAAGGCTGAAAGGTAAAAAAATAAATATGCTATTTTATTGGAATTTAACATTATTTTAAAATTGCAACTTCATATTTTGCTATACTATATACGGTATATATACAGTATATAGATATAAAAGCACAAGCCAGATGATGCTAAGATCTGAAATTGCTTAAAAAAAAAGCTGCACTCACGGTATTGCACATCCCAATACTGAAAGGTAACAATAAACAAATTGGTGTTGTGCTGCGAATATACTCAAACAAATATATATTCAAATAATGAAAATCATGTAGTGATTGTACACTGATGAGAATAAAGTGCTATAAGTGCAAAAAAAAAGGTAATTCATCCATATAGGCATGTAAAGCTGTAAACATGTGCATTCAAAAAAATATATTATTCAATAAAGTGCCAGGTGAGGTATACAGATTGAATATGTTCAATTAAAGTGCCAATTACTTTGTGCAAAGCATAAAAAAAACACAAATAATGTTAATTTAAAATGCCAAATCTTCAAATGTGGCATAAAATTGGTGAATGATATAGACAGAGGAATGGCTCCCAATTCCAAATACTGGTGGCGGTGACACAGGTGCTCCACCCATGCTTAATTACAGTCCAAAAATGCTCCAGCGATCAGGGCCGGATTTGCTCTCACAGCCGCCCCAAGGCCAGGTTCGGCGCAATGCACCCCTTCCCCGCCAACCGAACCACCCCCCCCCCAAATCAACGGAGAATGGCAACCAGATTGCAGGGGTGGCACGGTTAGTTAAAATATTATTTTTCTTTTTTTTACTTCTTTTTTGTCACTTTTTTTATTTTGTAGCTTGTCGTTTACTTTTTTTTTGGAAAATGTTCTTATTATTTTTAATATAATTTTTCTTATTCTTTACTTTTTAATTACTTTTTTTTTAATAATTTAATTATTATTTCTTATTTATTTATTTATTTTTATCATTTTTTTTTTCATGCTGCCCCTCTGCACCCTGCCGCCACGAGGCTCGGCCTTGGTGGCCTTGTGGGAAATCCGGGCCTGCCAGCGATCCCTTGTCTGTGCTCCACCATAACCAGACATGGTATAAAAAAGGAACACATTCAATCATTGTGCAATTTCCAAGCATAAAAAATGCATCAAAAGAGCAGTATTCTACTTACAAGTAAAATGAATACATCAGGCATTCAGAAACTATTGTCCCGCACCCCAGCAGGCATGCTGACTTCACCGCTATGTCCTCCAAGTACAGTAAGAGACTTGAAAAAAAAAAAGAGTCGTGGCATTCTTGATGCTTTAGAACAATTTATGTAAAAATATGTTTTTAGTGTCTTTCATGGGATCCTGCCCGCATTATAGACAAAAGATGGCTACAGCATGGGCTGCGAGTTTTGGCAAGGGATCCATTGACATGCATTCCATGACCTCAATCGGCCTTGGATACAGCGCAATTACAGATCAGTGTAAAGGGCCAATCACAGAGGTCCTTTAACCACGTGATTGATGTGTCCAATAATAGGTGATCACAAAGGTAAACACAGCAGGTATTTGCAGGTTTGACAGCTCTCCTTTCCTCACACAGAGATTGTGTGTGGGAAGGAGACCCTGATCTGTGCTGGACCTTGCGTCTTTATAGTTTACAGTGCTACACAGTGCTTAATAGTGAAAATCAGCGGCCTGATCATCAGTACAGTCTCATCAGTGCCCTGATTTTCAGTGCAGCCATATCAGTGCCCCTTATCAGTGCCACCTCATCAGTGCTGCCTTATCAGTTAATATCAGTGCTACTTGTCAATGCCCATCAGTGCTGCCCCATCAGTGCCACCACATTTATGGAGTCTCATCAGCGCCCATCAGTGCAAATCAGTGTAGCTTATCAGTGCTACCTCATCAGTGCCCATCAGTGCAGCTTTATCAGTGCTCATCAGTGCAGCCCCATTAGTGCACATCAGTGCACATTAGTGTAGCCTTATCAGCACCCATTGGTGCAGCCATCAGAGCAGCCTCATCAATGCAGCCTTATCAGCTTATTCAGTGCACATCAGTGTAGTCTCATTAGTGCACATCAGTGCAGCCTTATCAGCACTCATCAGTGCAGCCTTACTAGTGCACCTTAGTGTATCCTCATTAGTGCACATTAGTGTAGCCTCATCAGTGCCCTGATCATCCACATCAGTGCAGCCATATCATGTCTAAAAAAGTATTTACCAGTGAGAAGGAATATTAAATCGTCAGTATGACATCCAAAAGGGCTAGGGCCCATTCCAGTCTCCAAGATGAACTTGAAAACCCAGTATGGGCTCTCCTTAACTCAGGATCAGCTAATATCTCCCCTTTTAATGTACAGCCAGGTGTTCGGCTCAACAAGAAAACATTTTCACCCATTTTTTTTTCACCAATAATTTTATTACATTTGACTGTGGATCAGTGCAACCTTTATGCTTTACAATTTATCACGAATGATGGTATATGCCGGTCTGTATGAATGGAAACCTATAACAGTGGAGGAATTAAAAATCTTTACAGGTTCACCCACCCCATTCTTCATATGCCCAATTATTCATTTATTATGCCAAGAAAAAGATATGAAATAATTATGCAGTTCCTCCATTTCATTTTTTCTTTATTTTATCTTTTATATATATATATTTATTAGAGTTTGAACAATACTAACGGTACATACAAAGTCACATTTTAGTGATAACACACAGAGTTCTCCCTGAAATTACCCTGAATATGATAAACTTTATAAATGTCGACAAGCAATGTCTCACACAGAACTGGCAGGTAGTGTGTGAGTCAGCGCTTACTGGCAGCTATAAGGTGGACCATAAGAGATCAATTACTGTGAGAGGGGGAAACAACTAAATATACCCAAAATGAGTTAATAAATATTAGTCCATACAGTGCATAGTAGTATGGAATATCAAGGAGAAGCCCAGAGGATGGATGGATCCACAGGTGAATGGGGATTGCACACACAGTCAGGCCCCGTACACACGACCGAGCTTCTCGGCAGAATCCAGCGAGAAGCTCGCTGGGAGACATATTCTGCCGAGGTTTTCGGTCGTGTGTACACTTTCGACGAGCGTCCCGTCGGGAAGCTCTTCGAGCCAAAATAGAGAGCGTGCTCTCTTTTTCCTCGTTGTTCAATGAGGACTTTGGCTCGATGAGCTTTTTTGACCGCTCATCGGGAACCTCGTCGGGCGGAACGATGAGTTTAGCCCGACGAGGTTCTCGGACGTGTGTTCGGGGCCTCACAGGAAGCTCCTCAGCAGGAAATGGGAGTTCCCTCAGACACAAACAAAAATAGCAGAAAGAGGGTGCCTGGGTCAGTGTGATAATAAAAGCAAGTAACACTTTATTAACTTACACTTACATAAAAGTATCTTGCAAGCTGAACACGGGGTGAATGTGGATCACCAATCAAGTAATTAGCCATCACAAGGGGATAAACTCTGACCTGCTGTATAGAGGTTTATAACCAGCAGTGACTCCAGCTCTCATACCTGCTCTCACAGAGCTAGCAAGAGACCAAATCAGGACGGGGGCAGGCTGTTGGTTCTTTTCACTGGCAGGCTGGGCTTCAAGCAGTTCATGCTCAGTAAAAGGTCCAGATATGGGATGAATCTGTACAATCTGCTGTGCAACAGAGTCATGGGGTACACATATTCCTTCCATTTGTATGAAGAAAAAGACACCTAAATTCATCCCCCTGACTGCCCAGACTATATTGGAACCAGTGGAAAAATCATTTGGGACATTGTATTCCCACTCTTTGAAAACAGGTATCATCTGTAGTTAGATAACGATTATACCAGCCTGCCCTTCTTCTGCAATCAGAAGCATGTGGCACAGTAAGAGCTAATTGGAAGGGCATCCCACAAAAGGCTGGTGAATACAAAACTAAAAAAAGGTGAGTCAGTGAATTTGGGGAATGAAGAAGTGTTGGATATAAAGTGGAGGGACAAAAGAGATGTAGATATGCTTTCCTCAATCTACAACACCTTTGTGGAAATCCATAGAAGTAATAGCCCAGTCCAGAAACCTGAACGTGTACAATAGTACAATATGTTCATTGGCGTAATAATGATCATATGAATCAGCCCCATCTAGTGAAAAGAAAAACCCAGCACTGGTACAAAAAAGTCTATATTTATGTTTTCAATTTGGCAATTTACAATTCCTATGTTATCCACTGTAAATCTATTGAAATACCTGAAACCTTTCTCAGATATCAGGAGGAAATAGTCAGTGTCCTTCCCAACCAAACAAATTCCACCATTACCATACTTCTCCACAATATTAGTGAAGTATGGTGAATGTAATTCTGACTTCCTGCCATTTCCTTGTATCTGACAATTTACCTTCACACTCATCATGAATTTGGTTGCTCCTGAACTGACCCTGGTCTGTTATTTGACTATGCCTCTGTCTGCCACCTAATCTGACCATTCCTCTGCCTGCCATCTAAACAGACCTTGGATTGTTTATTGACGATGCTTGTGCCTACCGCCTAAACTGACTATGCCTCTGCCTGCCACCTGCCTGTTTATTTTTTATTTTTTTTTTCAAATAATTTTTATTAAGTTTTAAAAGGTCATACAGAGGGAAGTAAAGGAAAACAAAGTAAAATAAAACAGTAGTATTATAATAATATAGCGGGAGGGCATGGAGTAATAGCAGACGAATCATCAAGGTACTAGTACAGTATATACAACTTAGCGATTAACAGGTGCATGAATAGGGGATGTCAGCGCGAAGATGTGCATTAGGACCTGACAGGTACACGTGGGAGGAATACAATCGAGGAAAGACAAAAATAATTTATACTTAGTATCAAACAACATTCTGGTGAACTGGGTAGATCTTATAATCAGGTCTGGTCCTAGGAGACTATGCGAGCAGAGGGGAATGTTTTTGTACCATTCTATAGAAGACACCCTCCAAGGCAGGGGGGGAGATGGGGAGGGGGGGGCACTGAGGGTCTTCGGGCACCAAAGGAGAGGTTGGGGGATGGTGAAAGAGAAGTGAAATGGTAACCAACAGTATAAGGTCGAGGCCGAGCAACGAGGCCTCTACAACATTATGGGAAGCTATTCGTTCTGGGTATAGATGGCGGGGGGGATTTGAAGTAGGAGAAAGTGAAGAGTTCAAAGTTGGCGCATTCCTCTGGAGAGAGGGCATGGTGCATGAAGGGTCCCCAGGTTGACAAGAACCGAGATTTTGCAGTTTCGCAGTTGAAGTCAGTGGTGGAACGTTCTTTGTAAAGAAGGAGGAGGAGCTCTCACTGTACCTGAGAGACGGAAGGGCAGTTTGCATCGGTCCAGTTTTTCAAGATAGCCCTGTGTGCGACAAGGAGGCATATCAGAGGCCAGTCTTTGTTGACAGCAGCAGGGGGCGGGGGGTCTGGCATGGAGGGTCCCGCCCGCCGGGACCATTGTAGTAGCAGGGGGTCCCAGTAGCCAAAAATAAGGAGCAGAGGGTCCTTGGGTAGGTTTAGTAGAGTGACTTTGAAAATGTAGGCCAGCACTTGGTCCCAGAAGGAGGATATAAACGAACAGGACCAGAAACGATGGGTCAGAGAAGGTTTCAGATGAAGGCATAGGGGGCATTTAGCCGTATTTGGGTCGGCGGCCGAGTGTAAGAAGGGGATATGCGCTCGGTGAAGGATCCTCAGCTGGGTTTCCCTCCAGATTTCATTAGGGGTCAAGCGATGGACCTTGTTGAGGCCCTGTAGCATTTTGTCCACTAGGCCACCTTCAGGGAAGTCCTTACCCCAGTTGGCAGCAGATGATGAGGGTAGAGAGGGGGTAGTCTGTAGGAGCAAGGGTTTGTAAATGGTGGATATCTTGTAGGTGCCCTCCGCAAGAAGCTGATCGGCGAAGTTGAGGGAGAAACATTTTGCAGCGTCCTCACAAGTGGTTTTCAAATAGTTGGTGCATTGCCAAAAATGGAACACATGTGATGGAGGTAATGAGAAGGTTGTGGCAATCGCCTCAAACGGCAGGGGACGGCCAGAGGAGGCATTGCATAGGGATGAAAACTTAGTGAGACCTTTGTCTTGCCAGATTTTGAAGGGTCTGTGAACCATACCTGGGGGGAAGTTTGGGTTTCCCTGGATTGGTGAATGCCGGGATATAAAAGGGGGAGCCGGAGGCTCCCCCTTTTATATCTGACCCTGAATTCTATCCAAGCAATAACAGTGTCTCTTAGAAGGAGATTGTGTTGGTATAGGGAGGGGACAGTTTTCCATTTGCAGTGGAGCAGGGCTGTGAGGTCAACTGGGTGAGCCATTGCCGACTCCAGGGAGTAGTTGGAGAAGCGTGAAGCTTGAGAGATCCAATTCAAGCCGACTCGTAGTAGACAAGCTAAATTATAAGTTCTAACATTCGGGAGACTAACACCCCCCTCGCTCCTGGGAAGAAAGAGTTTTTTCAAAGCAATGCGCAGTCTCCTGCCCCGCCATATAAATTTGGAAATGGCCGATTCAATTTACTTAACATCTTTGTGGCGGAGGAGCAGTGGAATGGTTTGCATCGGATAAAGCAATCTAGCAAAACTGACCATTTTAACAAGGTGACATCTTCCCAAGAGCAAAAGGGGGAGGTCCCCCCAGTTCACCAGTTCCTGAGATATTTTAGTTATCAGGGGGGGATAGTTCAGACAATACAAGGAGGAAGGCGTTTTCCCAATTTTAATACCAAGATAAGTAATATGGGACCTAGCCACAGAAAAAATGGAGTTGAGTGACCAGGAGGGGTGGGTTTGATTCCTAAAGTCAGGATTTCGCTTTTGGCATAATTAATTCGGAGGCCTGAGCAGGATCGGAATATATCGAAGACCTTTTTAATAGTGGGCATGTCGGAGGAGGGGTCGGCTGAGAAAATAAGAATATCGTCTGCGAAGAGGGAGGTGCGCAGGTCATGATTTCCTATTTGAATACCATGAAGGGGCGCTACCTGGGATAGGTGTCTGGACAGGGGTTCAAGGGCAATGTTGAATAGGAGTGGGGATAGAGGGCATCCCTGGCGGGTGCCTTTGTGCAAACGGAAGCTGTCAGAGAGGAGGCCTGCGGCGACTAATTTTGCTGAGGGGTTCGAGTACATAGTGTCAATGAGGTGGCGGAACGGCCCCGAGAAGCCGATTTTCGACATAGTCAAGGCTAGCCAATCGAAGCTGACGTTGTCGAAGGCCTTCTCGGCATCTAACGTGATAATGGCGAAGTCACCGTTTGAATGATGGGCGGCGTGCTCTAGGGCTAGCATAACTTTGTGTATATTCAGAGTGGCCGTTCTGCCTTTCACAAAACCTGATTGTGCTGGATGGATCAGGGAAGGGATGATGTCAGACAGACGGTTAGCTATGATTTTGGAGAGGATTTTGACATCTAGGTTAAGGAGGGAGATGGGTCTATAAGAACCTGGCTCTAGAGGGTCTTTGTCCTTTTTTGCTAGTTATTTAATAATGGCCTGGTTTCCCAAAGGTAGGTAGGGGCCACCGGACCACAGGCCTGCATAGACCTTGTGGAGGGTGGGTTCAATTGTTATCTGAAGGGTCTTGTAGAATTCTCCCGTGAATCCATCAGGGCCAGGTGCCTTGGAAGGGGTGAGCTTGCGGATAACGTTTGATATTTCAAGTAGGGTTATGGGAGCGTTGTGGGCTTTTAGTTGAGATGGGGAGACTTTAGGGATATTCAATTTTTCTAGGAATGTAGTGGCCACCTGTTTGTCAATAGGGTCTGGGGCATAGAGAGAAGATATGAATTTAAGCATCGTCTCATTTATCCGGTGTGGTGTGCTATGTATGTCACCGTTGGAATCTCGCAGGGAAGTTATGTGGGTGGGGCGGAAAGATCCCTTACAGAGTCTGGCGAGCAATTTGCCCGACTTGTTGCCGAACCTGTGAAGAGTGGCGTCTAAGTTTGCCTTTTTAATCCGTTCGAGAGTGTCAGTGTCAGTCCTGGATCCCTCTAGGACCCAGCACACTCACCTGACACAGCCTTGGCTGGGAAACACTGATTGGCCAGCTCTCCTTTAAAACACCTGTTTGCCTGCTTGCCTTGTGTGATCCAGCCTGACCTGTTAATCTGTAAACTTTGTGTATGACCCGGCTTGTTTGACCCTGCTTGTTGCTTCCGATTTGGTACATTTCAAACTCTGATCCATCCGTGTATGACCCGGCTTGCCTAGACCACGCTTTGCCTGACTCCTGTAAGCAACATCTATTGAAGCGGTGCACTACTAGCACCAGCAACACCACCAACATCCACACCTGCGGTGAACTACAAGTTCCAGCTTTCCTGCTCATCACAACACCTACTTCAGCAGTGAACTACAAGTGCCAGCTGTCCCGCTCGTCTCAACCCGGCATCCGTGGTGAACTACAAGTCCCAGCGCTGACCTGCTTCTCAAGACCTGCTTATGGTATGTGCTCTTGTTATTGAACTATAGGCATATTAGCACACCTGAACTGTTGTCTGCTGCTAGCCTGTTATGAAACCTGACATTATCACGAGCCATACATAAAAAGAGAAAACCCATCATGGATTCTGAGCAGGCTCAGATGTTTGCACAAGAACTTTGCCGTTTATCCCATCAAGTTCAGCAAATGGCCACAGAGCTCACCAAGGTGCAATCCCCTACTACAACTGTTACAAAAACTTTATCTGAACCGAAAATTCCTTTGCCTGATCGTTTTTCTGGCGACCGTAAGGGATTCTGCAACTTTAAAAACAGCTGCAAATTGTATTTCAAATTAAGGCCATCCTCTTCTGGCTCTCAAACTCAGAGAGTTCAGATCATTATCTCTCTGCTACAGGGTGACCCCCAGGCTTGGGCCTTTAACCTTGAACCAAACCATCCAGCCCTGCTAACTGTAGATGCCTTCTTTGAAGCCCTTGGATTGCTGTACGATGATCCAGATCGTATGGCTACTGCAGAATCAACCCTGCATAACTTAAAGCAAGGAACCACCACAGCTGAAAGGTACTGCTCAGAGTTTCGCAGGTGGGCCCCAGAATCTGGCTGGAATGATGCAGCTCTCCGCAGCCAGTTCAGAATAGGTCTTTCAGATGCAATTAAGGATGCTCTGGTCAACTTCTCCTATCCAGCCTCACTGGAGGAAGCTATGTGTCTAGCCATTAGAATTGATCGCCGTCAGCGAGAGAGGGGGCAAGAAAAAAATATGGCTGTGGCAAACTGTATACCTCCCTTAGCACCTGACCATCCCACCTCCAGTGCCAGTTCAGTGGAAGAACCTATGCAGTTAGGCTCCACCCGGCTATCTGACCAGGAACACACACGTCGACGTAATATGGGACTTTGCCTGTATTGTGGCCTCAGGGATCACATGCTCCGTTCGCGCCCTACACGTCCGGGAAACTCCAGGACCTAGGTGATTATGGGGAGGTCGCCTTAGGTCTGCTTTCATCTCCCCAGGGGGACAGTCGTATACTTCTACCCAGTGTTATTCACTTTGGGACAGGGACTCATGAACTGCTGGCCTTGGTAGATTCTGGAGCTGCTGAGAATTTTATTGATAAGACTCTGATTACCTCCTTGTCCCTGGAAATTCATACGCTAGATTGCACAGTCCGCCTAATTTCTGTGGATAACCGGCCTCTCTCACAAGACCTTCCAGTTACAATTGCGAGCCCTGCACTGGGAGAAGATTTCATGTCTTGTCATTGACTCTCCATCCACTCCTTTGATCCTAGGCCTTCCTTGGCTTCAGAAGCACAATCCTGTAATTGACTGGCGAACAGGAAATATTCTGGCTTGGTCCAATCAGTGTAAAGAAAGTTGCATCCAGCACCCTGTTCGACTTGCTGCTTGTCAAGTGGGAATGGAACAGATTCCGCTTTGTTATAAGGACTTTCAGGATGTGTTTTCTAAAGGGAGTGCTGACACCTTACCACCTCATCGCAGTTATGACTGTCCCATTGACCTTTTGCCTGACACTACACCTCCGCGAGGGAGAGTCTTTCCATTGTCCGAACCAGAGAACCTTGCTTTGCAAGAATACATCCAGGAAAACCTAGCTAAAAGTTTAATCCGTCCCTCTACTTCTCCCGCAGGCGCAGGTTGCTTCTTTGTTCCAAAGAAGGACGGGGGTCTAAGACTTTGTGTTGACTACACAGGTCTAAATAAAATAACCGTTCCCAATCGGTACCCTCTCCCTCTCATCACAGAGTTGTTCTCCCAAATCCAGGCAGCAAAGATTTTCTCCAAACTAGACCTAAGGGGAGCCCATAATCTAGTGCGCATCCGTAAAGGAGATGAGTGGAAGATGGCCTTTAACACCAAGGATGGCCACTACGAATGTCTTGTCATGCCTTTCGGTCTCAGGAATGCACCAGCTGTCTTCAAAACTTTATGAATGACATTTTCCGTGATCTTTTGGGTCGCTTTATGCTTTTATACTTGGATGATATTTTGATATATTCTCCCAATCTTGAAACGCATCAGAGGCACGTCCACTCAGTGTTGGCCCGATTAAAGGCTCATTCCCTTTTTGTTAAGCCTGAAAAATGTTCATTTCATGTCAAACAAGTACCTTTCCTGGGTTACCTAATCTCTGACACAGGCCTAACCATGGATCCAGCCAAGTTTCAGGCCATTCTAGACTGGGTATCACCTTCAGACCTGAAAGCAGTTCAGCGCTTCCTGGGCTTTGCAAATTTCTATCGGAAATTCATTAAGAATTTTGCCACCATTGCACATCCCATCACTTCTCTCACCAGGAAGTCTCAGGCTAAGTTTAAATGGACTACTGAAGCCCAGACAGCCTTCACTCAGTTGAAGAAAGCCTTTACCTCTGCACCAATTCTATGCCATCCTGTTCCTCAGCTGCCTTTTATTGTGGAGGTAGATGCATCCGAAGTAGGGGTGGGGGCGCTTCTGTCACAAAAGGACCCTGTAACTGCTGCCATCCACCCCTGCACCTTCCTGTCCCGTAAATATTCCCCAGAAGAGCGCAACTATGATATAGGCAACAGAGAACTGTTAGCCATAAAGCTAGCTTTGGAGGAATGGAGACATTGGCTGGAGGGAGCTCGCTATCCATTCATAGTTCTGACTGACCACAAAAACCTTGAATACATCCGTTCTGCTAAAAGACTGAACTCACGTCAGGCCAGGTGGTTATTGTTCTTCTCCAGATTTGACTTTACAATTTCTTATTTACCAGGGCCAAAAAATGTTAAGGCCGATGCATTGTCTCGCAGTTTTTTATCAGAATCCCCACCACCGCTTCCTCCACAATCCATTATCTCTGAGGACAGGATTTTGGCTTTCACCCAGACTGACATCTCTGAGGCCTTGTTACCTGCACAGGCTGAAGCCCCCCCTTCCACTCCCTCTGGTATGTATTTTGTGCCCTTGGCTCTTCCTTTGCAGGTTTTGCAGCAGGTCCATGCGTCAAAGCCTGCAGCGCATCCGGGGTTTAGACAAACTTATGAGATTATCTCTCACAACCTCTGGTGGCCATCCATTAGGCAGGATGTGTTAGCCTTTGTCCAGGCTTGTGAGGTTTGTGCCAGAAGCAAGGGCAGTACCTCTAAGGCGGCGTACAGACGATCGGATATATCCGATGAAAACGGTCCGCGGACCATTTCCATCGGATATGTCCGATCGGGAGTTTGATCCGATGGCGTGTACACACCATCGGATCAAATTCCCCGCCGCCGGACGGCGCGGTGACGTAGTGGTGACGCGGCGGTGACGTTGCCGCCGCCGCGACACCGCCACGTCACCGCACCAGGAAGTAAAACACTTCCGCGCATGCGCCGAATCCATTCGGCAGCGGCGCGAAGGCGGTGGGGGCCGACATGTCTGCTGGTAAGTGTACTAACCAGCAGACATGTCGGGCGGACAGATTCCCACCGGATAGATTTCAAAGCATGCTTTGAAATCTGTCGGGTGGAGAAATCTGTCCGCTAGCCCATACACACGAGCGGAGATGTCTGCTGAAACGGTCCATCGGACCGTTTTCAGCGGACATATCCCCTCGTGTGTACGCGGCCTTAGCCCTCCGGTCTTCTACGTCCTCTACCAATACCTACTTGTCCCTGGACCCATTTATCTATGGACTTTATCACTGACTTGCCTCCGTCCCAGGGATGTTCCACGATCTGGGTGGTGGTAGACAGGTTCAGTAAGATAGCCCACTTTGTTCCACTTCCGAAACTGCCGTCTGCTAGAGATCTGGCATCTTTATTCATTAAACATGTTTTCAGGCTCAATGGGGCACCAATTAACATTGTCTCAGACCGTGGCTCTCAGTTTATAGCCCAGTTTTGGAAGGCACTTTGTTCTCAGCTAGGGATTAAGTTATCATATTCTTCAGCCTATCATCCCGAGACAAATGGCCAAACAGAAAGAACTAATCAGACTCTAGAGAAGATGGTACGTTGTCTGATGGCCAATGATGAGGTGGAGTGGGTCAACATCTTTCCA
Organism: Rana kukunoris; assembly: GCA_029574335.1. Taxonomy (NCBI): domain Eukaryota; kingdom Metazoa; phylum Chordata; class Amphibia; order Anura; family Ranidae; genus Rana; species Rana kukunoris. Next base: position 132,265,404 of record CM056051.1, read on the forward strand.
TGGGCAGAGTTTTCCTTTAATAATTGTGCCAGCTCTTCTACAGGGACCTCTCCCTTCTTCTGTGCTTATGGGTTGCATCCTCGTTTGTGCTCCTTTGATCTTCCACCCTCTGATGTTCCAGATGCCAACACCACGATTGAAAATTTCTCCAAAATCTGGTCTGACGTCAATCGTGCTATTTCTCGTTTGGTGCAGGCTTTTAAGAAAACGGCTGATAAGAGGCGCTCAAAGGCCCCTGGATATAAAGTTGGTGACAAAGTGTGGCTATCATCCAAGAATCTGTCCCTGCATGTTCCATCTAAAAAACTTGACCCAAAATTCATCGGGCCCTATGAGATTTCGGAGATTGTTAATCCTGTGTCCTATAGATTAAAACTCCCCCCGTCCATGCGCATTCCTAATGTCTTCCATGTTTCTTTGTTGAAACCTGTTCACTCTAGTCTCCAAGTAAATGAACCAGAACATGTAGATGTGTCGGATAGCCAGGAATATGAAGTGGCATATATTCTTGACTCCAGACGAGTACGCAATTCCTTGCAATATCTAGTTCATTGGAAAGGTTTTGGCCCAGAGGATCAATCCTGGATCCCAGCTCGCGATCTCCATGCTGATCGCCTTAAGAAGAAGTTCCATCTTCGATATCCAAGTAAGCCTGGGGGTGCAGGAGCAACCCCTCGAGAAGGGGGGGTACTGTCAGTACTGGATCCCTCTAGAACCCAGCGCACTCACCTGACACAGCCTTGGCTGGGAAACACTGATTGGCCAGCTCTCCTTTAAAACACCTGTGTTTTCACCCAATCAGTGCTCGTGATAGAGTTACTCTGCTTGCCTTGTGTGATCCAGCCTGACCTGTTAATCTGTAAACTTTGTGTATGACCCGGCGTGTTTGACCCTGCTTGTTGCTTCCGATTTGGTACCTTTCAAACTCTGATCCATCCGTGTATGACCTGGCTTGCCTAGACCACGCTTTGCCTGACTCCTGTAAGCAACATCCATTGCAGCGGTGCACTACTAGCACCAGCAACACCACCAACATCCACACCTGCGGTGAACTACAAGTTCCAGCTTTCCTGCTCATCACAACACCTACTTCAGAAGTGAACTACAAGTGCCAGCTGTCCCGCTCGTCTCAACCCTGCATCCGTGGTGAACTACAAGTCCCAGCGCTGACCTGCTTCTCAAGACCTGCTCATGGTATGTGCTCTTGTTATTGAACTATAGGCATATTAGCACACCTGAACTGCTGCTAGCCTGATATGAAACCTGACAGTCAGCCCAGGTATCGAATGAGCTCTTGGCTAACAGCCATTCCTGTCTGTTGTCTGGGGAGTCCGAGAGATATAGGACCCTTTGAGCCTGGTGTAATCGGGAACTAGCTAATTTGTATTTGGATAGTGTGTTTTGTCTGAAGGAAGAGGCATAGGAGATAATCTGACCCCTGAGGAACGCCTTTCCAGCATCCCAGAAGAGGTTTGGATTGTCAGAGTGCGAGGCGTTGGCTGACGAGTATTCTAGCCAAGTCCCCTCCATAAATTGCTGGAAGTCTGCCAGGTTATGAAGATAAGAGGGGAAGCGCCAAATTCGGGGATTTGGGGGTAGGTCGAGGTTATCGAGGTGTACAAGAACTGGGGCGTGGTCTGAAATAACGATGTCAGAAATGTCAGTCTCAGTTAGCATGGGGATTAAGTCGTCGGAGCCAAAGAAGTAGTCGATCCTAGTAAAGACAGAATGAGGGTTGGAGTAAAAGGTGAATTCCCTGTCTGTGGGGTGTTGTAGGCGCCAAAAGTCTCGGAGGAGGAGGGAGTCCATAGTGGAAGCGAGAAGCGATGGGGTGAGAGGGTTGGAGCCTAGCCCGCGGCGTTTAGGGAGGATCTATCATCCAGATGGTGCATCAGGTAATTGAAATCACCTCCAACTAGATGTGGAAGGTGTGTGTTTCGTAGAAGCCAGGACGACAGTTCGCCATAGAAGGTCTTGCCGGGGGAGTTAGCGGCATATACATTGGAGATGATTAGCTCTTTGGTGCCTAGTTTTACGTGGGCAGATAATAGACGCCCTTGGGCGTCGGATTGGACCGAGGTGACCGTGCATGGGATATTTTTATGGATTAGTAGCAAGACCCCTGCCTTGCGGTCAATGGCGCCTGAGCCCAAAACTGGGCCTACCCATAGTTTCTGCATGCGGTGAAAGTCGGGAGCAGCTAAATGGGTTTCCTGCAAGAGAGCTATGTCAGCTTTGAGTCGTTTGAGGTGACAGAGGATTTTCATTCTTTTATTGGGGGATCTAAGGCCCTTCACGTTCCAAGAGATTATTTTCATGTTATAAAATTAGCGATAGGGGGGGTCTGAGAGGGTGTTATATGTGAGTGTCCGCCGCATTGTTTCCGCTCGCGAGGGGGTGGTTGAAGTAACAGGGGGACCATCGGTGGTGCCGTGGGGGGTTGGAGTAGTGAGCGTGAGTGCCTGACAGTGCCAGGTGAAAGGGAGGTACCAAGGGAGGGGGGGGAGGGGGGCAAATGGGAAAACGGAATAAAAAAACAAAAATTAACATAGAAAGTAACAGTAAATGTGAGAACTTCGCTTTTTTCCGCATGGGATCACTGCACGAGCTGGCTCCCATGTCACGACCTTGTCAGCATGAGACCTGAGGGCCCGAAATAGGGCAAGGAACTGTCATGCGACTGAGGGGGCTGTGAGAGGGGGGGGAGATAGAGAACACATGGCAGGGAGCAGTGAGGCCAGAGGGCGCAGCAAACAAGAAAACAAAACAAGGCAGTATCACTTATGAACAAAAGAGATGCAAACGTCTTACAATAATGCAGTACATTACTCACACAAGAAGAACAGAACTAGGGATTACCAGGTCTTTGGCCGCTAGGGCCTAGTGGTAAAGTGCCAGGTCAGGCAAAAACAGGAGGATTAAGGGCAGTCTCCCAGGGAGGTCAACAGGGTCTGACCCGTTGCTTGTGGGGGGGGAATCAAAGTGACCCCCCTGGGGACCCCGGCAGCTTCAGAGGGCATCCAAGAGCCGGTGTAGGTCCGGCATGTAATTCCCAATGTGATCCGGGAAAGCAAGGAGGGGTGGCCTGGGCTAATGACATGGGTCAAAGGCCGGATCAAGTGAGGTTAAGGGTGGGCCGGGTGGGATCCGAAGCCGTACCTTTAAAGCGTTTAGGTGAGTCCTTCCGGGGGATTCTCTGATCCAGAGGGCGGTTGATTGGAGGGGTTTTTGAGGGGGTCAGGTGTTGGTGACCGGAGTGGAGGGAGCGTAGGAACGATTCGGCTTCAGAGGGGTCATGAAAAGATAGCTGATCTCCATTTGGGGCCTTGAGGTGGAGAATGGCAGGGAAGTAAAATTGTGAGATCCTTCGCGCTAAAACAATCAATGTGACTATATAACAATACTCAGATTGCAGCAAAAACTAATAGTGTTTACTATACACAAGTGAAGCATAAATATAAAAGTGAATTTGCGCAAAAAAACACATCAATCCATATCGAACATAAGTGATATAAATATAAATATAGTGAAAAAGTAGAAAAATCAATTAAAATAGAATAGAAAAGTCCATATGTGTTGGAAAAGTCCATGTAATGCAAACGTGCAGTGCACAAAAATAACTTTTAGTGAAGCTGTAAAGCTGGCGATAAAGTGCTAGTGCTCCTCCGTGCATTCAGCCTCTCAGGCCTCTCACCTTAGTGGCATATATAAATGCCGTGATACTAAGTCGTGCCACTCCCAACACACAGCCTCACAGGCCTCTCACCTCTCAGTAGAACAATATAAGCCTCCAAACAAAACCTCTGGGTAAATTCAAAGATAGTGGGCGACACCAGGAGCTATTCAATCATCTCTATGTCTTGTAGTACCCCTTCGCTATATCACTCGGGGAAAACATAAAGAAAAATAGGCCTCCAATGGTGTAGTATGTCACAACGTATATATTTTTATTAAAACAAAGTAATCTCCTTACATCAATAAAAAATCAAAGCAGGCATAAAATAATCAATAGGCGGCATCTGCCATATATCTCACGTCACTTCCAGGTGTACGTCTGAATCCCTACGCGTTACGGCTCTCTTGCCTTCATCTGGGGAACCTCTAGAGGTTCCCCAGATGAAGGCAAGAGAGCCGTAACGCGTAGGGATTCAGACGTACACCTGGAAGTGACGTGAGATATATGGCAGATGCCGCCTATTGATTATTTTATGCCTGCTTTGATTTTTTATTGATGTAAGGAGATTACTTTGTTTTAATAAAAATATATACGTTGTGACATACTACACCATTGGAGGCCTATTTTTCTTTATGTTTTCCCCGAGTGATATAGCGAAGGGGTACTACAAGACATAGAGATGATTGAATAGCTCCTGGTGTCGCCCACTATCTTTGAATTTACCCAGAGGATTTGTTTGGAGGCTTATATTGTTCTACTGAGAGGTGAGAGGCCTGTGAGGCTGTGTGTTGGGAGTGGCACGACTTAGTATCACGGCATTTATATATGCCACTAAGGTGAGAGGCCTGAGAGGCTGAATGCACGGAGGAGCACTAGCACTTTATCGCCAGCTTTACAGCTTCACTAAAAGTTATTTTTGTGCACTGCACGTTTGCATTACATGGACTTTTCCAACACATATGGACTTTTCTATTCTATTTTAATTGATTTTTCTACTTTTTCACTATATTTATATTTATATCACTTATGTTCGATATGGATTGATGTGTTTTTTTGCGCAAATTCACTTTTATATTTATATTAATGGCAGGGAAGGCCCCCTCTGGTGTCGTCCCCACGAGGTGAGGGGATGGAGGGGGAGACGAAGTGCCGCTTACCTCCTTCGCCGTTTGCGGCGCCGCCGCGTGTGGAGCCGAGTAGGCTGAGACCGGGGCCTCGATTTGCAGACGTCTGTTTGTTTTATGCCCATTGGATCGTTTTAAATGTGAGTGTTATTTTTTATTAAATGTGTTTTTTACCTTGCGGGATTGCGCTATGGTCTGTTTCTTTTTCACCACGTATGCTACCTGAGAGGTCCATTGCTTTGAGTGACTATTTGGCCATCTTAGAAGAGGGTACCTGCTACTTGATCAAGAACGAACTCGCTGTTCGTGGGAGATAGGCCCATCATCCATCACCCTGTGGTGAGTGGATGCATGAGTGACACAAGCTGTCCACATAGAAGTTTTTGTATTGTCACTTACCCGCTTCTACCTGCTTCATTTTTTTACTGCTGAGGAGTGCTTCTGCTGCTTGCCCTGCTGAGGGATCACTGTCCTCCACCGGGAGGTGCTGTTGTAGGCTATCCGTGCAATAGCCTTGAGGTGAGGAGCTGGGGACCACCCGAGGTGTTTTCTGTTGTCACCCTTTCCTGGCACCACTATTTCACTCTGGACTTTCCTGGACATTTTGTTTTTTTCACCAGAGACTTTATTTATTCATTTATTTATTTATTCATTACTTTGTGTATCCAGAGGCATTCCCCCATGGATTTTTCTCTGGTCTTATAGTCTGTTTGGATCTAGTATTGTGTTTTATTCAAAGTTCTTTTGGTTTCACATTGCACCGGCTAGTTTTTTTCCCCTTTGTTGTCACAATACTTATTGGTAATCACCCTTAATGTGTACCACCATTCACATTGTTCATTGTATAATGTTGGTTATTATGTTGTCCTAAATTCACCTTCATTCACCATCCACCCCACCAGTCACCTGCCCCATTCCCACACATATTCACCTATTCCCCCCTCCCCCTTTCACTATTTCAGCGCAGACACCACCCCCTCCCTTTTTATATGCCAATTTCTCTCTGCCCAGGACAGAGTGTTAGGGGTCTGCTGCAGTATCCCCAGTCCACCTCCCAGCTCCACTTCACCCCAACCCATCCCCCTTGGCAGCGCAGGAGCCTTTCCATATATCTGGACTATTTACTGTATTATACATATTTCTATGGACTCACTTTTTCTCACATCTGTTTGGTCACTGTGAAAGATCCTATGTATTATATATACACTCATGGTATGTGCTCTTGTTATTGAACTATAGGCATATTAGCACACCTGAACTGCTGCTAGCCTGATATGAAACCTGACAGTCAGCCCAGGTATCGAATGAGCTCTTGGCTAACAGCCATTCCTGTCTGTTGTCTGGGGAGTCCGAGAGATATAGGACCCTTTGAGCCTGGTGTAATCGGGAACTAGCTAATTTGTATTTGGATAGTGTGTTTTGTCTGAAGGAAGAGGCATAGGAGATAATCTGACCCCTGAGGAACGCCTTTCCAGCATCCCAGAAGAGGTTTGGATTGTCAGAGTGCGAGGCGTTGGCTGACGAGTATTCTAGCCAAGTCCCCTCCATAAATTGCTGGAAGTCTGCCAGGTTATGAAGATAAGAGGGGAAGCGCCAAATTCGGGGATTTGGGGGTAGGTCGAGGTTATCGAGGTGTACAAGAACAGGTGCGTGGTCTGAAATAACGATGTCAGAAATGTCAGTCTCAGTTAGCATGGGGATTAAGTCGTCGGAGCCAAAGAAGTAGTCAATCCTAGTAAAGACAGAATGAGGGTTGGAGTAAAAGGTGAATTCCCTGTCTGTGGGGTGTTGTAGGCGCCAAAAGTCTCGGAGGAGGAGGGAGTCCATAGTGGAAGCGAGAAGCGATGGGGTGAGAGGGTCGGAGCCTAGCCCGCGGCGTTTAGGGAGGATCTATCATCCAGATGGTGCATCAGGTAATTGAAATCACCTCCAACTAGATGTGGAAGGTGTGTGTTTCGTAGAAGTGTGTTAGCGGGACTGCGACATTGCGGCTACGATCAAGCACCACTAGCAGTCTGTAACCTGTACCTCTATTGGTATATGGATCACAATTATACGAATAAAGATGTACTATTAGAGTGTGGCCATCCACTTCTCTTTGCTTCCATTGATTGCAGCGGACACATCTGACCCCAAATTATACTTTTACAATCTGATAAATTTCAACTTAAAAGCTTTTTTATGTAGTTTTGCCTGTGACATCTGTTTTGTTATACAGTTCCAATAGGCCTAATTTGAAAGGTGGAATTAGCAGCCATGATAGATCAATAAGCTATAGGAATGCTCTCAACTTCATGCAAATTGGCCAGTCACGAAACAGTTTAAAAGTATAGTTTGCTATCTTTGCAGTAACATGCTGCATGGTTTTAAATGTTTAATAAAATCTTGAAACCGAGTTCACAAAAACACTTCAAAATCACATTCTCAGTTATTTCTAAATTATTTAAAAGGTATGTGGGTATGTGTTTGGCAGAAATTGCCTCACGTCGGGACAATATGCAAGCACTTAGAAGCAAATAGACATAATAAAATAAGAGAGGAAATAGGCAACAAAAAATGTTCATTAGCTGGATGGTACCTAAGCAGCTTGGTTAGGCTGCAAAAGAGGAGGGAGAAATGAGACAGGTTTTATCTTTAACGGCTTCAGCCCCGGACCATATTGGTAGTCAAAGACTTTTTGCGATTCGGCACTGCATCGCTTTAACTGACAATTGTGCGGCCATGCGACATGGCTCCTAAACAAAATTGTCGTCCTTTTTTCCCACAAATAGAGCTTTTTTTTGGTGGTATTTGATCACCTCTGCGATTTTATTTGTTTGCAGTATAAACAAAAAAAAAGAAAATTTTGAAAACAATTCAATATTTTTTACTTTTTTCTATAATAAATATCCCCCCCACCAAAAAAACAAAACAAAAATTGCAATACACGTTTATTGTGTAGTGCTGCCCCCTCAGGAGCCGCTGGTTTGATTTGGGATCTACTCTCTTTGTATGGCTCACCCCTATTTAACTGGCTCAAACCCTCCCATGACACATCAGAAGCCCAGTGAGTGTATTGTGACCTCTGTTGACTGGGGTCACAATAGCAGGTGTATAGCATGAAATAACAGTGGAATGACAATTATACCTGCTCCTGGGCGGTTCCTCAGATGAGAAAACACACTTCACACAAGTAGTATATTTAAACCAAAAAGAATGAGTTTGCTTGATGTAGAGTAAAGAGAATAGATATAGATTTAAATGGTGAGTCAATAACTTGTTTTACAATAACAAACAATAATACTGCAAGAGCCCTTGCTGAAATCAGTAAATATCATTAACAAAGGAATCTAATACTAAAGAATGGTACCATTCAGTTAAACTAATTGAACATTCTGTGCTCCCGAGCTCCCCCTAGCGGGCGATCCTGCAAACAGCTAAAGTCCACATTGTGGTCGGGTGGTGCACATTAAATTTGTAATCCAGGGCGTGGCTACCGCGCGAGGCTGTATGGATGCATAGATCCACAGCTCCGCTCCAGGCACGGGAACCGCCGGTAACTGAGGCACATCCACTGCCCGTAAGCCTCCAGATCCTCTGCACAAGGATTCCTGGACACCTGAGGCCCAACCCGCAAACGGAAGGACGCGACGGCGCCAAGGAAATTGGAGGAGTTTTACCCTCCGAAGAAGATGGCGCTGGAGACATCTCCCCTTCCTCCTCCTGTGCCTCACGATCGGCCGCATCCAGCCCGGGAGAACAGACAGGCATGTCACAACGCTCCACAGCTGCATCCACCCCTCTCTCCAGAAGCCCTGCAAAATCTAAGCCCCGCTTGGAGGAGTGTGACAGCAGGGTGAGCTCTGGGCTAGATTCTATGGAGGACATGAGGGAGCTGGTGGACCCGTTCACTGCATTCCCCACATCAGGAAAAGCAGTGTCAGATACAACTTTAAAGGACATGCTGATATCCCTGCGTAGCTCCATGCATGCTGACATGATGCATTGCATGAGGAACTTTAAATCTGACATAGTAGAACTGGGGGATCGAGTCACACATGTTGAGGAGAAAATGGGAGAGTTTGCTGGTTCTCATAACTCCCTGATTGATGCCCACTCTGATCACTCGGAGGAACTGGCCTGGCTTAGGGCGAAGGTCGCTGACCTCGAGGACAGGTCAAGGAGGAACAATGTGAAAATTAGGGGGGTCCCTGAGACGGTGCTCCCTGCGCAGCTACACCAGTTTGCCCGTGACTTACTTCAGCAGGTCCTCCCCTCTGTTCCAGAGTCAGAATTGCAGATAGATCGCATACACAGGCTCCCTAAGCCGGCCCATTTACCCAATGATATTCCCCGAGATGTCCTGATGCATGTACATTTCTATGATGTTAAGGAACAGCTCATGATGACATTCCGTAAAAAACAACAACTCCCAGAGCAATTTGCTCGCATCCAATTTTTTGCGGAGGTCTTTGATCCCGGTGACCAAGGCCTTACGTAACCATGATGTGCCGTACCGCTGGGGCTTTCCAGTCAAACGTACTGTCACGCATGATGGGAAAAACTCAGTAGTGACAAATATAAAGGAGGGCCTTGCACTGCTCAGAGCTATGGATATCCTCCCGGTTCAAGCACCTACAGGCTCCTCACCTCCTGAAAAACTCAAAACTCAATCTGAATGGCAAACAGTGTCAAGGAAGAAAAGCAGTAAAAAATGCCTCTCCAATGTTAAACCTGCTTTTACAATTCAAGGTTCTCGCCATGTCCTGGTGTACTTTGTACGCAGTTTTTTGTTTACCCCCTCAGTTATGGGTAGTAGTTCTACCCTCAGGTTCTTGCTTGGACAAGTTTCTTTTTTAGCACTATGTTGACTGTTTTTTCATTGTTCTTCTCTGATTTTCTTTTTTTGTTTCCTGACACACCTTCTCCCCTCCTTAACTGGTCTGATCTGCGATGGGGTCATCCTCTCTACGTTTATCCGAACTGGATCGTCCTGTACCACCCTGCCTGGTTCCGACGACGAAAGCCTGGAAGGATCTTTACAGCTGAGAGCGAGGTACTGTTATCATCCGCACCTACAGTGCGTCCATGGCGCTTACAATAGTATCTTTTAATGTGAATGGCCTCAACCATCCGGCCAAACGAGCTTCGGTCTGGAGGGAGGCACTCAAGCTCCAGGCTGACGTTCTCTGTATACAAGAGACTCATTTTCTGGCCCAGGAGCCTCCACGTTTCCAACACAGGAGCTTTCCACATGTTTTCTTGGCCTCAGCTCCCACGAAACAAAAAGGCGTGCTGATTGCGGTTAAAGACACTGTTGCCTTTAAATTGATAGAGACCCATGCAAATCCCGAAGGGCGATATCTTGTTTTGCTTGGCAAGATTAACAATAAACCCTTTACCATTGTTAACCTGTATGCCCTGAACTCCCACCAATTTCGTTTTCTGAAGAGACTTTATTGTAGGGTTGCCGCCCTTCGAAGTGGCTCTTTGATAATATGTGGAGATCACAACTTGACAGTGGACCACCTTTTGGACTCATCTTCCAAGGTGAAGCGTCCTCCTCCCCAGCTCCAAAACCTGCTTCACTCTGAAGACATTTTTGATGTTTGGAGGTGCCAGAACGCTAATGAGCGTGATTATACATTCCATTCAGCCAGACACAACTCTTACTCGAGGATTGATCTTATTTTAGTTGATAAAATGCTCCTACAGGCGGTGTCCTCCTCCACCATCCACGATATTTGTGGCGAGCTAACTCTTGAGTATTTCAGTCTCCATCCCATGTAGCTACGCTCTCTGGTTGTTTATCTAAATTTTTTGCTGAAAATACAGGTTCAGTTTCTGACCCTGCAATGCTGTGGTGTGCCCATAAGACATTTATTAGAGGAATTATTCTGCAGATATGTGCTAGGGAGAAGAGGCAGAGGACACAAAAGGTAGACAACCTTCTTAGAGACATCAAAACCCTTGAGGCCCAAAACAAACTTAGAGCTAATGCTCAACTGGCACAACAACTTTCCCAACGTCGATCTGACCTCAGACTCCTGCTTATTGACCGTTACGACAAGCACCTCCAACACCTAAAATTAGCTCACTACTCCTCAGGCAATCGCGCTGGTAAGTTCCTGGCTCAAAGACTTAAGGCTGCGAGGGTCAAATCTAAAATTCCGTTCTTGCTTCGCCCATCCAGTAATTGCAAAATTATCAATCCCAAAGAAATAGCAAATTCCTTTGCGGAGTACTTCTCCTCCTTATACAACCTTAACACTGACTCTAATACCCCCCAACCCTCAGAGGACGATATTGGGAATTTTTCTGCTAAAATTAACCTCCCCTCCCTATCAGGAGATCAACTCCAATCTTTGAACGCACCTATTGAGGAGTATGAGATTAGAAAGATCATCAAAACTCTTCCGTCGGGCAAATCTCCGGGACCTGACTGTTTAACAAATGATTACTATAAAGCTCTTTGCAATAACCTGACACCTACCCTACAAGCTGTCTTCGCTGGTGCTGTGTCCTCTGCCTTGTTCCCCTCTGAAATGCTTAAGGCATATGTGGTCACGATCCCCAAACCAAGGAAGGATCCTACTTCTCCTGCCAACTTCAGACCGATATCTTTGCTCAACACAGATGTAAAAGTCTACGCAAAGATCCTGTCTTGCAGACTTATGCCTATCCTTCCTACTCTTATTAGCCCGGACCAGTCCGGGTTTACCCCGGGGAGGCAGGCCTCGGACGCCACTAGGCGGGTGATTGGGGTTGTGCAGTGTGCTGGGTCCTGTCGGATGCCTTCTTTGCTTTTGTCTTTGGACGCGGAGAAGGCGTTCGACAGGATTCACTGGGGATATATGAGGTACACTCTACAAAAATTTGGATTTATGGGGCCTGTCCTCTCGGCCATACTTGCTCTATATTCATCCCCCTGTGCCCAAGTATACACATCCAATTTGCTGTCAGACACTTTTTCTATTTCTAATGGTACGAGACAGGGGTGTCCCTTGTCCCCCTTAATCTTTTATCTCCTGATAGAGCCCCTAGCGGAAAGGATTAGATCCCATCCGGATATTACAGGCTTCCCTACTCCAGAAAGATCCCACACTATTAACTTATTTGCAGACGACATCATTATTTTTCTCTCCTCCCCCTCTACTTCTCTTGCACACGTTCACGACACTTTGACATCATTTAGCAAAATCTCCTACTATAAGGTGAACTTCTCAAAGTCAATTATTCTCGACCTGGGAATTCCACCTTCTATGAAGACCCTACTTCAAAAATCTTTTCCCTATTCTTGGAGCAAATCCTCCATTTCCTATTTGGGTATTAAGGTATTGGCGGATCCGAGACAACTTGCGGATGCCAATTATTTGCCATTAATTGACAAATTAACTAAGGACACAAATAGGTTTTCCAATACAGAACTGTCATGGACCAGACGTCTGGCCACGTTTAAAATGATGATTCTCCCACAAATACTTTATGTTTTTAGAACGCTCCCCATTCCCATACCCAAAGTACACCTTCAGGCATTAAATGCAATGCTTTCTAAATTTCTTTGGAAGTCGAAAAGACCCCGATGCTCCAGATCTTTGCTAGTTAGACATCGATCGGCGGGAGGCATGGGTCTTGTAAATGTCCAGGATTATTTCCGCGCGTCGATTCTGGTGCAATTGAGACCTTGGCTAAACTCACTATCAGGCTCGGATTCTATTTGGACTGACATTGAATTATCTCTCTGCCCAACTAATAATCTTAAGCTCCTCCTTTTACTAGACGTTTGGAAACCTTTTCCATTACGTACTTTGCCACATACGCTCCAGGCCTCTCTTGCGGCCTGGAGAGACCTGCGTAGTGCACCTTCCCTCCCTTCTGGACATGTAGAAATTCCTGTGCCCATTGAAATCCTTTCTCAGGCTATGTCGGACCTATCTGTGTCTTCCTGGCAGGACAAGGGGATCAAAACTATAGGAGATTTATACCACAATGACACCCTCCTCCCATTCTCTTTACTTCAAAGTCGATTTGCTTTGCCACTTACGGACCATTATAAATATATTAGAGTGGCTCACTTCCTCAGCTCTCTCGCTTCTCATCAGATATATTTACACAAGGAGGTTTGGGACTTCTATATGTCTAACCCAGCTTCATCCAAAGGTATCACATTTTTCTACAATCTCTTCCAACACAAGACACATTTCGTAAAATCTCAACCATTTAAAAAGTGGGAGGAAGATCTGGGGGAGGTTATTTCAGCGGAGCAGTGGCAGCAAGCGTTCCGGTCAATATACAAATCCTCTAGTTGTGTTAACCATTGGAAGCTTACCCAAAAAAATGCCCTCAGGTGGTATCTAACTCCTTACAGGGTATTGTGGGTATTGAAAAATGTCCTCCTGATCTTAGAGTAGTCATAACCCATATTCTACTAGCAGCTAGGACTCTCATTGCAAGACATTGGAAGGCAGATAGAGCTCCCAATGCGTCAGATGTTTTGATGATTATGAGGACACACTATGTCGATGAGTCCCTGATGGCTAATAGAAGGGGTAATAGGCAACAGTTTGATGTTATTTGGCAATTATGGACTGCGCACTTCTAGAAGCAATAAGTAGATGTTTCTTATGAATTATTGAATTACTTCTTGTTTGTTCCTTGCTTAGATTGCAGTCAGACCATTTCCCATTTCCTCTCTTCCCCCTATCCCCCCCCCCCATTTCTTTTTCCTTCCTCCTCTTCTTCTCCCCTTTTTTTTATTTTTATTTTTTAAGTGGGCTAGCATCCACCTTATGCATGGTTTACTGTTAGGGGATTATTTGTGTACCCTTAAGTTCTTTCTGATTGATGATTACGATTACACTGCTATGGACGCTGTCTGGTGAATTACTATGAAGCTTGCCTACTATGTCCCTTTGTTCTATTTAAAAAAAAATTGTCTGTTTTACCTTTGATTCTGTATTGTATCTTCCAACTCTGTATTATATCTTGTCTGGAAAAAATGTCTCTCTTTTCTCAATAAAAACTAATTGGAAAAAAAAAAATTGTAATCCACAAGTAATAAGAGATAAGGGGAAGTTAATTCCAACAAAGTATGGTGAACATCAAACGCTGGTGAGAGGATCGCTGGCCAGCGTCAGTCATGTCTGTATAACCACTATGAACAGTGAAAGGGCCTCTAAGTGTAAGCTGGAGGCCAAACAGGTGCAGGCGGCCTGTGAGGTGGCACTAAAGTGTCTGTCTAAAAGGAGAATTAAGTGCTGAGCAGGTGCTCTCTCACCCGACAGGCCGATCCGCCTTAATTCCTCTCAGAAAGTGCGTTGGTGAATCACTGCTCCACAGCACAAGGATCCGGAACAAGGGTGTCCCACTGTTTCAGTTGTCAGCTGGGCTTCCTCTCCGATCTCCGGGTACACAGGCTGGATACTGGAGTCTCTTGCTCCCTTCCGGATGGCTGGTCTCTCGGTGAATTTAGGCCCAGGCTTCAGGCCTTGTAGCACGGCTGTGCTGTCTTCTCACAGCTCCACACAGAAGAAGCAGCCAGGGCCGAGAGAGAGAGAGGGAAGTTCCTCCCTCCCCTTAAGTAACCTCCCCCATAAATCTGTGCGGAAGTGTCACATGTTCCAGTAACTCAGGGCATTGTGGGAAGGGTAGTCTGTTTTCACTAAGAGTCAATGTAGTCCAAATCTCCCAGCACTCGCAATCCCACAATGCATAACTTCTTAAAGGTGTTTCAACATATTTACAAGCGTGAATATATTTCCAGCGTGGGTTCAGGCCTGTCATTAACTCCTGACAGGATGACCCCGCTACAATTGATTGGTTTGCGCAAAAGGTTATAGCTTCTACAAAATAGGGGACTGTTAATGGGATTTTTGTTAATAATTATTTTTTTACTAGTTATGGCAGCGATCAGCGATTTTTATCGTGACTGCGACATTATGGCGGATACTGTAATTTTTACAGCATACAGTGCTATAAAAATGCACAGTAAAAATTACACTGGCAGTGAATGGGGTTAACCACTAGGTGGCGCTGCAGGGGTTAAGTGTTCCCTAGGGAGTGATTCTTACTGTTAGGATGCGTGGCTACACGTGACTCATCATTGATGACCGTTCCGGAAGGCATTCCCCTGTCCTGCCCTTGCCGATCGCAAACGCGGGGCACGTAACAGGCGGCGCCCACTGGGTGGCAGATTTAAAGGGATATACCTTATGCCAATCTGCCTGCCCTTGCCATTGTGTCGATGTACCTAGTTGTGCGGTGGTCGACAAGTGGTTAAATAGAAATAGAGTGTATTATTTGAGAGACAATACAGTACACACAAATATTAAACAGTGGCTGAACAGTGCAGCTCCAAAAGGCAGTGAGCATCAAGTCCTGCAGTGTGAAACCCACTTTGTCCAAACTCTTGGTAGTCCAATGAATAATTATTTTAGAACACTTTTAACTAATAAAAGACAAAGCACTTTTTGGTTACATGGGGATTTGGTAGGGGATTGAAGTGCACCTGTGGTGAGGTTGTATGATGTTATAAACATTCCTTCAAAAAAACGTCCTTTAACATCATGGTTCAGTTTTGCTTCCTGCTTTTCCGTTACATCTCCACCAGATTTTCTTCCACCTTTTTACTTTTTTTTTTTCTGATCTACACTTTACTTTTTTCCTTGTGTTGCTCCCTCAACATTTTCTTTGATGACACTCCATATTTCTGTCTAGCATTAGTTTAGATATGTATGTCCATAAATAAGTTTACGGGCTCTTTCACACCAGCAGTCACCCTGAGCACGTTGCTGCTTGTGTGCACTTGGAGAGAACAGTGCAGATGCACTGATACTGGTGCAATCCACAGTTTTAATTGATTCTCTTGTTTGTTAAACCTTTTTTGAAATATAAAAGTTCTATTGGCAGCAGTACAGTGTGATGGATTGCATCATACTATGTTACACTAAAAAAAGGCCTACATTTTTCAGCACACTTTCCTGCAGCATGGTGGTGTGAACTTGCCTTATTGTGATGTTTGCATTGTTTTTTGTTACAACTCCACTGGGTGCCCAGTGCAGTCCCAATGTACCTGCTGTGAAAGAGTGTTTACAAAAACTAGATAGGCAGTTGAAGTACATTGGTTGGAGCTTCGTTTTTTTTTTTTCTACTGTTAGGCAGTAAATTGTGTTCATCTTTCTGACTCCAGCCTGATTGGACAGAAGACTGATGATGTTGACTCTTTCCTCTTAGTATGTCCTTGTTAGCAGACGTGCATGTTAGCAGATGTGCAGCTAAAACTTCCAATTGGTTTCTAGTGCCGACCCTATATCTTCCTTGTAGAAGGGAATACAAAAGCTAAAACTTGGATAAATGCTTACATCAGTTGTGTTTAAAAATACATATAATTATTTATTTTAATTGTAGCTCTACCCCTGGAGGGGTCACTGTATATTAATGGTTCTACCCCAACAGTGCAGAGACCATCCATCTGCCAGAAACAACTGGGGGTCATGAACTCAGTTTTAGTACAGATAAAAGAGTTCTATTCTCAATCTCAGACATGATTAGTCCGTAGTTTCTGTCCCTTGAAGAGCAGTCCAGCATCCAGTCTAGAAGCACTCCAGGGGCAGCAGCTACCTGAGGCTCGCAGATCCAACCCCTCATGGGGAAAAATCATTCCAGGACAGTCATACTTCCCCTGTTTCTTCCAGATATATTTATACCACAAGACAACTTTTCAGTTCCTATCTTCCACCAAACACTCTTTAGTGAGGGAGGGGTTAATACTCACAATGACACAGGACCTCTACACAATTTCCAGTTTCCAGCAGGCATTTCCCAATTAATCCTCCAGACCAGACCCTTAAGTGTGATTGCTTAGTTAGCTCCAAAGGTGGTTAGGAATAGGTCCCCTAGCTCTGCCACAGATGAGACCTCAATGAACATCGGCAAACTCCAGAAAAACTGCCTCAAAGGTGCAGAACCATTGAGGCAGTCAAACTTTTGCAGCATGACAAGAGCACCTCCCAAAGATTGTCTGAAGCACACTAAATAATCAAGCTGCTCATTTCAAGCTGTGGGACTGTGAAGCTACATCGGCTTACCCCAGACCTAGCCCTAGCATCATCCTCTGGCTTCTGAGTGCACCTGAGACTATTGTAAGTGCTGGGAACCACCAGCCCCACCGGAACCATCGGCATAGCTTGCATTTACTCAAGCGCTTTACCACTTTTATCTTGTGAGTGCATCTGCTTTTATCATATTACATTCAAATGATTGCTACACTTAGAAGGAACTGCTCTCTTCCTTATTGAATCAAACCTGCAGCCTGTGAGATCTAGAACAGCCCAAATAAATCAATAGCTGCTCTAATGATTACAGAGATGCAAAACTGACTTAATTTACCTATCATCTTAGCAACCTATATAATAGGGTGCTACATAATAAATACATAACTGCATTCACTGATGTATTTTACAATATATGTGCCTGGAGCCTTAAACTGCTATTTTGAGCACACGAACAGGTGATGTTTTTAATTTTAATTTACCAGTAAATTGTTCCCAAATAATTTCAACCGTGCATACTGTAAGTATCCTTTCAAATTATACCTTACTAATTATACCTTACTAATACACAATTTGAATGTTTTTGTATGAAACATTTATAGCATACATATTTAAACATGTTTCATAATTTAAGTGAATAGAAGACAACAGGACAACCTGTGGCTGGTGTGCAGGAACTGCAAAGATATATGCTCCAGCATGACCCTTCGGCAGTACATCTGTCAAATTCATACAGAGCATAGCTATGTGTATTGCTTTTGGTAGAGGAACATTTCAAAATTGGGAAAGGAGGAAATCACATTTCATACTTTAGAGATGCATTAATCTACCTTATTAGCAGCAGGCATGGATAGCAACTTCTGTTAAAACTCTGTTGTTATAAGTTTGAGCATTTTAGCTCTAAGCAAATAATTACCAAAATCAATACTATAAAGGGTAAAAAAGACTCTTTGATGGCAAGAACTGGAATGTGTTTAAAACATGTTTGATGTTGATAAAGGCACAATCATTACAATATATATAAATTCGATTATATTTTGCCCTTTTTTATCAATCCCCTAAAAAATGTAACTTTCATAAGATAAAAGACTGAACTTTGACCGTCTCAAAAAAGTCTCAAAATAAAGGGAAGACCTACATTTTGTAGTAATAAAAAAAATGTTCTTAGGTTGCGATTAAGGGTCATCACAACCTTCAGGAGATGTGGTAAGATCAGATTCCACCCATGAGGCCCAGATGTTATGACATTTTTTAAGGCATCCTCATCTTTCATAAGTTAATTTGCATAGTGTGATTGCCTGGTTAAATAAATTGAGCCAAAAAGGCATTGTAGGGGCAAGTGTGATTTCCAATGCATAGCAATTGATTTTTTGGCATAAAACAAAACTAGGTGGAGGATTAGTTTAGTACAATTTGGGAGGCTATCATCACCTGCATACCCAAATGGGCAACATAAAGGCTTACAGATATTGGGTAGTTGTGTAAGCATATTGATAAAAGTAGTCACCGTAGACCAAAAGGCCCTGATAGGTGGACACTCCAAGACCCATATGAAAGAAGGTGCCCTCTGCAGATGAGCATTTAGAACAAACAGAAGAAGACAGTCTGCCCATATAAAAGAGACGCATAATAAAAGCAATATAAAAATTTGGTTTGATAACCTTATCCCTGACTGAGATAAACTAGGAACTTATAAGGTAGGAATCTCCTGCCACACTTCTTCCGTAAGATCTCAGATGTCCACTCCCCATCTAGATCTGTATTAGTGAGTCCATCCATTTTTTTATGTAATAAGGAAGCATAATCCTTTGGAATGGAAAGGATCACATAATCATTTTTCTTAGGCAGATGGTTAAAAGGAAATATAAGGCCTCTAACACACGATAGGATAGCCAGAGGACAACGATCTGATGGACCGTTTTCATCGGTCAAAACCGATTGTGTGTGGGCCCCATAGGTTATTTAACCTTCGGTTAAAAAAAAAGCCAACTTGTTTTAAAATTTAACCGATGGATACCCAACCGATAGGTCAAAACAGATCGTAAGTAGGCACGACCATCGGTTAAAAATCCATGCATGCTCAGAATCAAGTTGACGCATGCTTGGCAGCATTGAACTTTATTTTTTTCAGCACGTCGTTGTGTTTTACGTCACCACGTTCTGAACCGATGGTGTGTGGGCGAGACGGAACATCAGTTAGCTTCATCAGTTAACCGATGACAACGGTCCTTTGGACCATTCTCAACAGATGGACTGATCATGTGTACAAGGCTTTAGTCCATCCAAACTGTGCCAAATTGTATGTTGTAATTGCAAAGTAGGCTATGGGAGGGAGACTATGACTCCACTGGAAATCAGATAAGCGGCGAAAGGTGCATAGTGAGAACAGATGAGACACTAGTTTTATAACATATAAGAATATAAGAAAAAAAACTCTTGCGCTATTGTGAGTAAATCAGTGTTAAAGTGGTAAAGTGTACAAATGAATAGAATATGTGATGTTCAGAGCAGCTATAGCTAAAAGTGTTCACAGTACACCAACAATAAATGAAAATGTGATAAGTGATCCAAACAGTAGTAGAACTACTAGAATACGTGTCCACAACAAATACTCATATCTTATCTATGAATAAGCCCTGGTGGCTAGTGAAAAAGTGATGAGAAATAAGTAATCAACCTGAATCTCAAATGTATCATAAACAAATGAATGAATACATAAATAGTGTCTAAAGAAGATAAATAGGAAAAATAAATAAATAATGTCCTTGGAACGAAGAAGTGTGATGGTATTGGTAAACTAATATAATGGTATTCTCAAAGATAACTGGTGGTGAATCAGTATAAGAGAAGGAGCATCCTTGATCAGTCTCCCAGAACTCACACTTTCCTGCTACTGAGTGATAGCATGTAACGTTGGTGTCAGCGTTCCCTTGATGAAGTCACGAGTGCAGTGACGTAACGAAGTAGGGATTCAAGATCACGTGACACCTGCGCAAGCCGGAGGCCAGCAGAGTAACATAAGACTGCATTCTAGACACCGTGCCCTTTATACTGTTTTGCGCTACTAGCATTTATTTATGTAAGAGTCCACTTTTATAAGAACCCCCCTTTTTTACTGTACTTCACCATTGGAGGTATCTGTTTTTCTCTCCTCACACAAAGCATTAAGCTACCTTACAGGTCCACTATTCATTGGTAACTGAACCAGCTATAGATGTAAGAGGCTGCTATAGACGATACTATCGGGAAAGAGAGAGTCATACACCCCGGATCCGCTTACACCCACGCTACATGCTATCACTCAGTAGCAGCAAGGTGAGAGTTCTGGGAGACTGATCAAGGATTCTCCTTCTCTTATACTGATTTACCACCAGTTATCTTTGAGAAGACCATTATATTAGTTTACCAATACCATCACACTTCTTCGTCCAAGGACATTATTCATTTATTTCCTATTTATCTTCTTTAGACACTATTTATGTATTCATTCATTTGTTTATGATACATTTGAGATTCAGGTTGATTACTTATTTCTCATCACTTTTTATTTTCACTATCCACCACAGCTTATTCATAGATAAGATATAAGTATTTGTTGTGGACACTTATTCTAATAGTTCTACTACTGCTTGGTGCGCTTATCACATTTTTATTTTAGTTTTATACCATGTCTGGACCAGAATGCGTCATCAGTTTGTCTGTAAAATTCAGAAAAACATGGATTAAGCCAGGGGGGGGAGGGGGGGGCATTAGGAATGTATTTTCTAGCCAACTTAGATGGGGCTAACTTAGAAATAGTGAAGATAAGCAATGTAAGTAAGTAAGTAAGTAAGTAACAAGAGCAGGGTGTTGTATTATAATCCCCAAATAACAAAAACTGTTAATGAAGAGGTCAGCATAAATTAGAAAACTGCCTTATCAATTGGAAAAAGGACACATTTTTTTCTGTTTACCTGCAAGCCGGAGAAATGTCCAAATTTCTGAATAAACAAAAAACAGTGTAGATAAAGAGAAATGTGGATCTGCTAAAAAATTAGCAGGGGTCATTCACAGAGAGACAGTCCGGGGCCAGAATGACCTAAGGTCAGCATGGCTGCGAGCAGTGAGTTTAAATAGGCACTGGCCCCCAGATTATGGCGAGCGTGCGCCGCTGCGCATGCGTGTTTGCCTGGTCATGGCGCTGCGTGTTCGCCTAGTCATGGCGCTGCGTGTTCGCCTAGTCACGGTGCCGCGTGTCGCTGTGCTGGTTTGCTATCCCAGCACTTTTGTGCACAGGGATGCGTCTATTTCCCTGACAACATATCATCTCTGCCAATAGCTCTATGGTCAGGGTGGAAAATAATGGTGACAAGGGACAACCCTGTCTGGTGCATTATACTAAAAGACTCTGAACATAAATGTTTACCTGTATTCTGGCCTGCGGCCTATGATAGAGTAATACAATTTTTTGCAAGAAAGTGTCTCCAAAGTCAAATTTCACAAGTACCAGCTCTAGACAAGGCCAAAACGACCCTGGACCCTATAACCTTGTGAGAAGCCTGCATGTTGGTAAAGAGTCTGCATAAATTAGGTAAATGAGATAGAGTGTCCTGGGATAAACCCAGTTTGATCCAAGCACACAATGATAGGGATAACTTTGTTCAGTCTATGAGCAAGCACCCTGGCCAGGAAATAAACGTCCAAGTTAATTAGTGTGATTAGGCGATATGATTTACAGTGAAGGTGATCCTTGTGTGGCTTCAGGATAAGTACAATTAAAGGGTTACTAAAGGAAAAAAAATCTTTAAAATGACAAACATGTTATACTTACCTCCACTATGCAGTTAGTTTTGCACAGAGTGGCCCCGATCCACGTCTTCTGGGGTCCCTCGGCGGCTGTCTCTGGTCCCCCCCCAATTATTCACCACAGTCATGCGAGAGAGCTCACATGGTGGTCAGTAATTGCGGGTGTGCTCCTGTGATACAGCGAGTGGCCATAGCCGATGTAAAAACTCTAAGCAGGTATATCCTTATAATGTAGGTACCACTTTATAGGCAAGCCATCCAATCCTGGTGTTTTATGTGTGCAAATGAGAGAATAACTAGGTATATTTTATCATCTTTCAAATGAGCATCTAGGAGCGAAACTTGGCTAGCAGTCAACTAGGGTAGCTGGACATGCTGAGCTGTCAGTGGCCACACAGCTTGTGCAGTGGTCTTGGAATTTGAGATTTCCTGTTCTTTCCCTCTTTACTGTAAAGTAATTTCTGGGACAGATCGGAGCAATATTGTTCCTCTCAGAAGCACAGCAAAGAGAGGAGGGACAAAAGTGGGGATTTCAAATCCCTGGAACCCTGCACTGGCTGTGTGGACACTGGCAGCTCAGCATCTATGGAGGCAAGGGGACATGGCAATGGCGTATGGTGTTAGCTCAAGGTTTCTAAAAAGGTAAACTAACACTTAAAGTTGACCTGAAAATTTGGGGCCAGATTCAGGTACATCTGCGTATTATTGGACCGGCGTAGCGCACCGCCTTTACGTTAGACTTGCGCAATTTTGTCGCGTAATCACCCTATTCTCGTAGCTTTTGCGCAGAAAATTGTGCATGCGTAACGTTTTTTCAGAGGCGTAAGGAGGAGTAATACAAATTGGGAAGGACGTGGGCGTGTTACATTGAAATGAGCCGTGACCCCATGCAAATGAAGGGCCGGCCAGCTCGCGCATGCGCGCTTGAAGCATACCATGTCAGCTCCGCTGTGCGCATGCTCACAACTCGGGAGCAGCGCAATCAGTGAAATTGGAAATGGACTAGGGCAACGTTGTGAACTACGCAAACAGCATAAATAGACACACACAAACACACTTGCATTGCAAAAGTACATCCCTTTGTCCCTTCCCATTTAACCAAGTGCTTTTGTCCTGTTGTTCGTTGCGGTGTGTTTTGTAGTCGTCAGATTAGTGTTCTGTGTGATCAAGTGTTTGTTAGTAGATTTTTGAAAGTGGTTTTTGATAAGTGTTTGAGAGACTGTTTGTTTGATTGATATATTTGTGTTTCTTTCTTTTCCTGCTGTATTTTTGTTTTGTTTTTTGGTGACTGTTTCTTGCTGAGTAGTTTTCTCTCTGTGTGTGTTTTTTTTTGATTGGTTGGGCTTGTTTGTGTGCGTGAATTTTGTTGACTGGGACTGAGTTTTTTTGGAAGGATGACTGAGAGAAAACGAAAGCTCAATTTTACAGTTGTGGAAAAACAGATTCTTGCCCGGGCCATTAGCGAGTATGGGCGTTACCTCCACGGCCCAGAGAGTGCCAACACCACCCCGGCCAGGAGGAGGGAGATTTTGGATAGGATCACTGAGCAGGTCAATTCAGCGGGGCAGGGGGAGACACGGACCCGGTCTGGGATTGACAAAAAAATCAATGACCTCCGGCGTCTGGTCAAACAGAAGCTGGCCAGAATGCATGCCCATGCCAGGGGCACAGGAGGGGGTCCACCATGCCGTATTAGGCTGACAGCGGAGGAGCGTGCAGTGGCCCTGACCTTTCATCGGCATGAAGTTGAGGGCCTGCCCGGCTTTGACTCAAGTCCGGAGCCCGTGGTGCCAGGTAAGTTGTTTTTTTTTAATATCAGGTGTGTAGCATGTGTGGGGGAGGGGGTGAAAGGGAATATGTGGCAAGTGTGTGGATCCTCCAACCTGTGAATGTTTTGTGTCATCCACAGATGTGCAGGAGGGTGCAGGGCCATCTGGCCTGACCGCACCAACCCCAGGACAGCAGCCTAATGAGGCCCCCCAACAAGGCCGGAGTCCACGGAGGAGGTTCAAGAGGAGCAGGAGAATCATGAGGAGGAGGAGAATCATGAGGAGGAGGAGTCCATGTCAGGCACTGGACATTTGGTTTTTGAGGACTCTTCCCCTCTGGCTGGCAGCAGGCAGGCCTCCCTAAGGGGGAGCCCCCCCCTCCTCCCCCAACATGGCTCCCCTCACAAGGGCCTCCCCTTCTCCCCGGCCACAAGCATCAGCTGGAGGCAGGATGTCATCCCAGACTACCAGGGGGGTGGCCGATCTCCTGCCCGCCACTCTGAGAAGGGACCAGTTCCTCCAGACCCGCCATCTGGGACAGGTCAGCCAGACATTGGTGCGGATGGAGGAGAGCCTGTCCTCCATCAAGGATACGCTGGGGAACCTGGACTCCCACTCCCGGGCTTTCACAACCTGCCTAAATGAACTGCAGACGACATCAGCAGACGTTGGGCAGGATGTGAGGGCCCTTACCCTGGCTATCCAGGCCAACACGGCAACACTTGGTGCTGCCCTGGACAGAATAGCCGTGGCCTTGGAGGGCAGGCCGCCAGGTGGGCAGAGATCAGGGGCTGCTCCTCCTTCCCCGGTTTTACCCCTTCCCCATGAGTCTCCCCTGAGAAGCCGGGGCCGTGGCCGGGGGCGCCCCAGGTGTGGCTCACGCAAAGGGCAATAATTTGTTTTTCCCCCTTTTTTTTTTTTTTAAATATATATATATATATTTTAAATATTTTTTTTTTTTTTTTGCTGGAAATTTTTTGCTTTTGCAGGTCATTTTTATTTTTTATTTTTTTTTGGGTTGTGAATGCTGTGTGAATGTGGGGGTGACATTCCTGCCGGAAAAGGGGTGTCACCCTCAATTTTGGTGGAGAAGGGTTCCCCAGGACCAGGGAGAAGTGATCCCCAGGTCCGTGTGAATGGTGTATGAATGTACAGTGACATAATTGGAGCCTTGGCGTGGCGTTGCTGCTCACAAGTCCTGCATGGTGGACTGGTGCCAATCCAATTTGATGTGGATGTGGGGTGTGTGTGCTAGGGACCACAGTGTTGTGCATGCATGCATTCTCATTGTGCCATGATTAATGTGTATGTTTAACGTGCAAAGATGCCCAATGTGAGCTGTCTCCTGGCTGCTCTTCCCTCAGAAGACGGGGTAGCCTCGGTTAGGGGGGGATTGTCTGGGTCAGGGGTCAGGTCATCACGTAGGTCAATCTGCAGGCCCTTTCTTTCTGCGAAGTTGTGCAGCATGCAACATGCACCGATGATCTGGCACACAAAGTTTGGGGAATACAAGAGGGTACCCCCAGACTTATCCAGGCATCGGAAACGTGACTTTAGGAGGCCAAAGGTGCGCTCCACCACTGCTCGTGTTTGGGCATGTGCTTGATTGTATCTTTCCTCTCCTGGGGTTTGGGGGTTCCGGATAGGAGTCATGAGATGGGGTCCCAGTGGATATGCAGAGTCACCTGTAAGGGAAAAGACAGGAGGATGTTAGTCATGCATGTGCCCCTTGTGATGTGCATCATGGGAGGGGATAGTCATGCCTGACTCCCATGTCACTCACCAACCAGCCAGGTGTCCCCATACACGTTCTGATCGAATTCCATTCGGATGTGGCATTGATTGTATATGTAACTGTCATGGCTGGACCCTGGGTGTTTGGCACGGACGTGCCATATGAGGCCTTGGGCATCGACTATCACCTGTACATTGATGGAATGCCAATGCTTCCGATTGCGGTACATGTGCTCTGTCTCCTGGGGGGGCTGGAGTGCCACATGTGTGCAATCCATGGCCCCCACAGTGCGTGGGAATCTGGCAATTCTGTAGAAATCTGTCATTGCCTTCAGCCGCAGGTCCTCAGTGGTGGGTTTGATGATTTGGTTGGCCATGCGTCTGAGGATTGTAGGGACAACCTGGTGCACACATCTGCTCATGGAGGATTGTGACATCCCAGCCACCACTCCACTTGTACGCTGAAAAGAGCCACTGGCAAGGAAATGGTGTGTTGCCAGTACCTTGACCAGTGGCTGCACTGCATGTGAGCGGTGTATTGGGCTGGTGATGTCCTCCTGCAGGGTTGTGGTTAATTCCAGGATGGCATGAGGGGTGAATCTGAAGATGCGAAACACCTCAGAATCACTCATGCCAAACAGGTCTATGCGGGTGCGGTATATCCTCTCCCGTGCCATCCTCCGTGCCATCCTCCGTGCCCTCATCCTTCTTTGCTCATCTAAAGTCAGTAGTATAGCTATGAGCATGGATGCCCCTGGCATGTTGGCATACAGATTGTTGTGCAACACGTGTGACTGCTGAGCTGCTCACTAACAGTGTTGCTTTATCTAACAAGTAGACTTTTTTTCTCTTTTTAGACCAGCTTTTATATGCTCTAATTTTAGACAGGACATTTTGCTGTTGCGCACACTGCGTCGCCTGCGCTGCCCCAACGTTGTTTTGTGGATCCCCGTAAGTCCCTCATTAGCATATTTGACTAGCAAATCAATGGTGTGTCTAGCGCACTTTTGCGCGGAAGGATGCGCCAGTCTAACGAAATTACGCGGGACAAATAAAAATAGATTTTTTGCGTATCTCGTTCTGTGGATGCCGCGCAATGAAACGCACGCGCACATTTCGACTTACGCACGCGCATCTCCTGTTGTGCAGGCGTAATCGCTCTGTGAATTTGGGCCTTGATATCTTACAGGGAACAGCTATACATATTAATTGTGCCAATAGCTAAATATTTGCTTTGTGACTACTGCCTCTAATTTCTAGTGATATTTGCTGATGTCACTACTGTGCTACTCACTGTTTTTCTTGCTGGAAGGCAACTACTATAAAGTGATAATATTGTTTTTTAAAGTCTTTTAAATTTCCTTTTTTATGCATGCTAATATTCTGCCAGTTTTGCTAGCTGCAGCTTGACATTGCATGCTATTGCTCAGTCTGTCTTCTACCATTTATGTGTTTGGCCCCCATTATTTTATTCAGGTCTTCCTAAAAAATGTGTATATCCTGATGTATAGTTATTGTCCTGTTCTTTGTGCGTTTTCCACAAAAAATGAGACTGAGCTATTTATAGCAACCTCTATATTGTTTATTAATAAATTAAACAGAATTGGTCTCAAGACAGAGTCTTGGGGTACTCCACTTACCACTCCAGACCAGTCTGAGTACACATAATTTATCATCACCCTTTGGACATGCCCCTGTAACCAGTTTTCTATCCAAGAACAAACCCTATGGTCCATGCCTACATAACTCAGTTTGCAGATTTGGGGCCAGATTCACAAAATAATTACGCCGGTGTATCTACAGATACACCGGCGTAATTTGAATATCCCGCCGGCGTATCATTGTTTTGTATTCACAAAACAATATACGCCGGAATTACGCTAGGATCCGACTTGCGTAAGTCACTTGCACTGTCGGATCCTAAATGCAATAATACGCCGGTCGCTAGGTGGCGTTTACGTTGATTTCTGCGCCAAATATGCAAATGAGCCGATACACCGATTCCCAGACGTTTTTGAGCCGCGTCAACGTAGTTTACGTTGTTTCCGTAAGCGTAAGGTTACCGCTGCTATATTAAGGGGTAACCTTACGTCAGTCCGCCGTATGCCATGTTAAGTATGGATGTCGGGACAGTGTCGTGTTTTTCCGTCATTTACGTTGTTTGCGTAACTTGTCGCAAATAGGCCTTTACGTTAATTACGTTGCCGTCGTAATCGCTGTATTTGCGGTGTACGACAGAGCATGCGCAGTGGCTTACGTTTAAGGCCGGCGCATGTGCAGTTCGATCAGCACGGGGGTGCGCTTAATTTAAATACAAGCCGCCCCCTTTGAATTACGCGGCCTTACGCCGCCGCAAATTACGGAGCAAGTGCTTGGAGAATACGGCGCTTGCTCCTGTAAATTGTGGCGGCGTAGTGTTAATTTGCTTACGCGACGCCACCGCAGGATGTACCTGATACTAGCCCTAAGGCCTCGTACACACGAGGGGATATGTCCGCTGAAAACGGTCCGATGGACCGTTTCAGCAGACATCTTCGCTCGTGTGTATGGGCTAGCGGACAGATTTCTCCACCCGACAGATTTCAAAGCATGCTTTGAAATCTATCCGGTGGGAATCTGTCCGCCCGACATGTCTGCTGGTTAGTACACTTACCAGCAGACATGTCGTCCCCCACCGCCGCCGCCGAATGGATTCGGCGCATGCGCGGAAGTGTTTAACTTCCTGGTGCGGTGACGTGGCGGTGACGTGGCGGCGTCAACGTCACCGCCGCGTCACCGCCACGTCACCGCGCCGTCCGGCGGCGGGGAATTTGATCCGATGGTGTGTACACGTCATCGGATCAAACTCCCGATCGGACATATCCGATGGAAATGGTCCACGGACCGTTTTCATCGGATATGTCCGATCGTGTGTACGAGGCCTAAGTGTTTATGGGAAACTGAATATAGGCTCTCCCCTATCTAGATGGCAGCTCACTTCCTCATAGAATGTTATCAGATTGGTCTGGTTGGAACAACCCTTTGTAAAGCCATGCTGATTACTACTAATGATACTGTTTTTGTCAGAAAATTATTGGATATAGTCTCTTATCATCTCCAGAAATAGTTTACATACTATTGATGTTAGACTGACAGACCTGTAGTTTCCAGGTATACCACATGGGCTTTTCTCCAATTTGCTGGTTCAATTCCTGTCAGTATGCTGTCCACAAAGATTAGGAATAATGGTTTAGCTATAACCTGACCAAGTTCATTGTGGACTCTCGGGTGTAAACCATCCTGGTGATTTATGTGTATTAAGCTTTTATAGTCTTTTCTGGACTCTGTCCTCTGTTAGCCACAAGGGTACGTCCTACAGCATGTTATTACCTTTCCTGTGTAAAAGGAAGCATTTAGTAAAGTTGCCTTCTCCATGTCATCTGTAACCATCCTCTCTTCATCTTCTTTTATAGACACATGCAATTCGTATTGTAACTAATATAAATTCGGATGAATTTTGCATCTTACTGACATTAAAAAAAAATAAAAATAAATTCAACTAATATGAAAGAAATTACAACGAAAATAAAAAAATATTTGTCATGATCCGTTAATTCGTTAAAGGTGTAATGAAACAGCAGGTCGACTCAGAGTAAACCTTAAGCCCTGTACACATGATCGGATATGCATTCCTGAGAACTGAGAACTCCAAAAAAAGAGAGGCGAAGGAACTACAGGGCTGGTTGGGTGGGCTAGACCTCACTTCCTCATAGGGGGAGTCCCTCTGCCCCATGGGGGTCCCGTTGGGGCCCCCGTTGGGCTCCCAAGTGGAGCAGGTAGGGCGGGGTGAGTGGGAGGCCCCCCCTCACACCCGCCATTGCCACCCGGGGCCATGGAGAAGGATGGCAGATTGCCTCTGGGGGGAGGGGCCTACTCCCAACTCCTGCAGTCTTGCTCCTCTCTCTCGAGTTCACGCACAAAAAAAAATACACTTAAAAAAAAAAAAAACATAAGTGTTAAATCCCATGTATATTCTTATTACAATGTTGTAGTATAATTCCCTTAGCGCCGACTGTATGCACATACAGTATGCAGCTTTGGCTTTAAGGGGTGATACTGGGATGATGCCTGCAACTGCAGGCATCACCCCAGTACAGTTTTTTAGAGTGAGCGGCCAGCTCTTTAGGGATAACAAACGATTTGTCTAAAAGCTGCTTGGCTATTATCCCGGAGGAGCGAGCAGGGATGTCCCCCCTCTTGTCGCCCTCCGCCTCTTTTCCCTCACCTCCCATCCCACCTTGAGACCCGATCCGTGATCTGGCACTTCCGCTGGCTAGAGTGAGATTGGAAGGAAGTCAGATGTCACTTCTAGTTTACTATTTTACTAATTTACTCGGCTGTCAATAGCAGCAATTTAAAAAAAAAATACAGTATTCAGAATTGCAGTTTTTGGCAATCTGAATACTTTGAAGTGCAAAGGAGGAATTTAGGATCTTTTAGACCCCGATTTAAAAGAGACAACGAATATCTATCCTCTACAGAAATAACAAATTGCACGAACATGAATGAACATTACATAATGAATATAACAGAATGAAATCATGTATTTTACAAAACAAAATTTTCCGTTCTGTACAAGTCTAGTTTTTTATGTGGGCAATGTGCTCTGATCTTGCTTTTTTACTGGTAATATACAGTAATATACAGTATATAAAAAATTGTTGAGAAAAAATGAAGTTTAATGCTTCGGAGCATTCGTCGACTTGATTCTGAGCATGCATGGATTTTTGACCGATGGACTTTTTATCCATAAGAAAAATTTAAAACAGGTTCTATTTTTTTTTCACCGATGGATAAAAAAAACAATGGGGCCCACACACGATCGGTTCATCCGATGAAAACGGTCCATCGGTCCATTTTCATCAGACAAACCGATCACGTGTACAGGGCTTTACAGTCCAATCAGCTAATTAATTTTGTACTGAAAGTTGTATTACTGGCAAAGTGCATTCCTGAGAACTGAGTGAGAAGGGTGTTGTATTTGGGCAGAGGAGACGAGTTTTGAGAAGCAGCAGAAGAGATACTGTTTGTCTGTGTGTTAACGGACTCAAGCTTAACATTAGGTTCCTCCTGGTACCAGCAGCAGTAACACAGCACAACCACAGCAAAGTACATTCCTGAGAAGGGTGTTGTACTATATTTGAGCAGAGAAGATTTTTTGAGAAGCAGCAGAAAAGATATCGGGCCAGATTCTCAAAAGAGATACGACGGTGTATCGCAGGAAACACCGTCGTATCTCAGTTTTTTTACTGGGTATCTATGCGTGTGATTCCTAGAATCACTTAATCACTTACGCATAGATACAGTGAAGATCCAACAGGTGTAAAACACTTACACCGTCGGATCGTAGATGTAATTACTTTTCTGGCCGCTAGGTGGCCTTTACGTTGTTTTCTCATTTGCCTATGCAAATGAGCCTAATACGCCGATTCCCGAACATTTTTACGCCGCCCCGTCGTCGTTTACATTGTTTCCGTAAGCGTAAACCTACCCCTGCTATATGAGGGGTAGGTTTACGAAGTTCCGTCGTTGCCATGTTAAGTATGGCATCGGGTCAGCGTTGTCTTTTTCCGTCGGTTACATCGTTTTACTAAGTCGTTTGCGAATAGGGCATTGCGTAAGTGACGATCACGTTGTTTTGACGACGGATTCAACTACGCTTTCCGACGTGAGCTGGAGCATGCGCA
Source organism: Rana kukunoris (assembly GCA_029574335.1). NCBI lineage: Eukaryota > Metazoa > Chordata > Amphibia > Anura > Ranidae > Rana > Rana kukunoris. The sequence goes on from CM056051.1 coordinate 132,296,247, forward strand.
CTGGGCTTTTTTCCCGGCCGTCGCATGCGCAGTTCGATCGACGCGGGGGCACGCTTAATTTAAATACAATCTGCCCCCTTTGAATTACGCGGGGATACGCAGGGCCATTTACACTACGCCGCCGCAAACTACAAAGCAAGTGCTTTGGGAATACGGCACTTGCTCCATTAAGTTGCGGCGGCGTAGTGTAAATGGCTTACGCTACGCCGCCGCAGATTGTATGTGAATCTGGCCCTTTGTCATTATGTGATTCAATAAACAAACGACTTTCTGAATTTCAAACTGTTATCACAAATATCTATACTCTACAGAAATAACAAATTACACAAAAATGAATGAACATAACATAATGAATATAACAGAATGAAATGATGTATTTTACAAAACAACATTTTCCGTTGTGTACAAGTGTAGTCTTTTATGTGCGCAATGTGACCTTGCTTTTTTACTGGTAATATACAGCATCTAAAGAATTTCATGGGATTTTTTTTTTACTCTCCCCTGCTATATGTCTCTCTTTTTAGCCGCCCTGATTGTGTTCTCACAATTTTTTATTGCATTCCTTATAGTGTTAAAATGCTGACAATGACCCATTTCTTTATATTTTTTAAAGGTCAATTTTTTTCTCTTTAACACCATCCTCGTGAGGGAACCCGGAAGTGAAGCATTGCGGCTTCACTGCCTGGTTCCCTACGGTGCATGCGCGAGTTGCGCTGCGCCATGCTCACTGGTCCCTACTGTGTTCTGGGAGACAAGTGTTTCCCAGAACAGGGAACGGGGGGACGGGATCTGACGTTATGCCCGCAGTCTACTCGCACACTGTGTGGCCGGAAGTGGGTGCAAATAACTTTCTTTAGACAGGTATCTGCACCCCCTCCTTCTGAAAGGTGTCAAATGTGATACCGGAGGGGGTTAGGGTTCCGATGAGGAGAAGTTCCACTTTAGGGTGGAGCTCCGCTTTAAGGTCAGTCCACATTTGCCCACACAAGTATCTAGGTGCATGTCTAGATATTTTTTCAAAATATATCTCATATAAAAATGGGTGATGGCACTCTAGTTTATAATTCAACTTCTTTATCGAATATATACCAAAAACAATATAAAACAGGAAATTGGACCTCCTACGCTTGAGAGTGCTTAATCATGTAGTCACTTCTATGGTTAAGCTCCTTTGAGCATAAGGTCTCATCTCCTGTTGTACTCTGATTTATGGAATATACTTAACCGATTGAGTGCCTAGGGCTTTTTTTCCCCTAAACCTCCTTGAGTTGTAGAGCATTGTTTTCATTTTTTTAAATGTCTCAGTTTCTCACATTATACCTTTTAGCACTTGTATTACACATGTTTTTGGAACAGATAGGAGTTTAATTTGGTAGCAAATTTGGATACATACATTTTTATTTAATTTCATTTGTTTTTATTGGGAATAAATTGTACAAAATATGAAAATGCATTTTCCTGTAATTTTTCTCAATTAAATATTTACATCATTTGTAAATCCCCATATTATTTATCGCAAAATATCAAAGACTGCTGATTACATTTCATGACTTCATCACTCGACTTTTATGTACGGTAAAGGAATGTATTTTACTTTAGGAACCCTTTATTTCCTTTTCAACACTAAATTGCAATGCATGCAATATAAAATAAATGGTTATTAGTGTTGCTCACGAATATTCGCATTGCGAATATTCGCTACGAATATTGCATATTCGAGTATTCGCGAATAACGCGAATATCGCGGCGAATATTCGCTATTTTGAATATTCGAATGTTTTCAATTTTTTTTAGAACAGATCACATCCTAGAGATCCCCATCAACGTCTAAAAGCATTGCTGGTATGATTAGAGACCTTGGGCCGAGTAGCTGCAGCGCTCATTTTATATTGCCGAAAAATCGCAATGCGATTATTCGGCAATAGCGATATCGCGCGATTATTTTATATTGTAATATATCACGAATATTCTGAGCCAATCAGAGTGCTCCATTCCGCATTTCTCGAAATTTCGCAATTATTTTATATTGTAATATATCACGAATATTCTGAGCCAATCAGAGTGCTCCTTCCGCATTTCTCGAATATTCGCAATTATTGTGTATTGTAATATATCACGAATATTCTGAGCCAATCAGAGTGCTCCTTCCGCATTTCTCGAATATTCGCAATTATTGTGTATTGTAATATATCACGAATATTCTGAGCCAATCAGAGTGCTCCTTCCGCATTTGCCGAATATTCGCAATTATTGTGTATTGTAATATATCACGAATATTCTGAGCCAATCAGAGTGCTCCTTCCGCATTTCTCGAATATTCGCAATTATTGTGTATTGTAATATATCACGAATATTCTGAGCCAATCAGAGTGCTCCTTCCGCATTTCTCGAATATTCGCAATTATTGTGTATTGTAATATATCACGAATATTCTGAGCCAATCAGAGTGCTCCTTAAGCATTTGCCGAATATTCGCAATTATTTTGCATTGTAATATATCACGAATATTCTGAGCCAATCAGAGTGCTCCTTCCGCATTTCTCGAATATTCGCAATTATTTTGTATTGTAATATATCACGAATATTCTGAGCCAATCAGAGTGCTCCATTCCGCATTTCTCGAATATTCGCAATTATTTTATATTGTAATATATCACGGCATGGCATATTCTGCTCAACACTAATGGTTATGTAATGTAACTAACATACTGTAGGATAAAATTAAACATCTGTGAATTTTTGTTGTAAACAATGCAATAATATACTGTATATATACTCTATTGTAGCCTATAATATATAGCTATTGCATAATTCCCTTTATTAACTAATATCATATAATCAGAATATGCTAGACCTAATGCTATACTGTTAACTATGAAGACAGACGCATTTAAATAAAACAAGTTATATTTATTTCCTTTAAAGTAAGGAATGTCATATACTAACAACAGATATCTATAACACATATAAAAAATAAAAATTGCGCCAATAAAACAAATATACCAATAAAGTCCTTATATATTGTATAAATAATAAAGTCCACAGAAGTGCATGTAATTAAACGACACCCAAGTGTATGATACGATCCAGTGAACCGCCACCTTATGGACAGAGGCTTACCAGCAAGTAGTAGGTTAACAGCATATCACAGCTCCACAGCTGTTCACAGGATGAAGACTGGAGACAAAATCAGCAGACGACAGGAAACCAGCAGAAATTCAACTCAAAACGCCGCTCAAAGGCCAAGCAGATGACAGTATTGGAATGCAGAGTGTGGTCTCATAGATGACGTTTTCAATGGGGATGAAACCCATCCCCATTGAAAACGTCATTCTATGACGAAACGCGTCTGGGTTATTGGCGTGCAGTGACACCACCGCGTTCGACGTTGTGAGGAAGGGCTTCTCTTGTTGCCGGCCGGCATTCGTTTTAGGATCGCATCCAATTGTTAATTTTATGATCGAATTTCATATTCGTTTGTAAGTAGTTTTTATTATTCTTTATTAAATCTCCTTGATGGTTTTACACTATGTGCGGCCCCTTCGTTTTTTTCAATATGTTTGGCGGTACATGCACCTGTATTGAGGACCATCTATGAGACCACACTCTGCATATCAATACTGTCATCTGCTTGGCCTTTGAGCGGCGTTTTGAGTTGGATTTCTGCTGGTTTCCTGTCGTCTGCTGATTTTGTCTCCAGTCTTCATCCTGTGAACAGCTGTGGAGCTGTGATATGCTGTTAACCTACTACTTGCTGGTAAGCCTCTGTCCATAAGGTGGCGGTTCACTGGATCGTATCATACACTTGGGTGTCATTTAATTACATGCACTTCTGTGGACTTTATTATTTATACAATATATAAGGACTTTATTGGTATATTTGTTTTATTGGCGCAATTTTTCTTTTTTATATGTTATTGTGATATACACGCTTATTGCTGCCTTTGCTTTTCTGATATCATTATCACCTGTATTTTTGGTTAGCGCAATTTTCTTTTTCTACTTATCTATAACACATAGCAACAATAAAACATCAAAGATACTTAACACATCCCCTAGATACTCTTCATTGGCTGGTCTCAGATGTTATAGAGAGAAGGCCTGGGCTGCATGGTTAGGTTCAAGCATCAGGCCTTCCAGAGAGGCCTTCAAGAGCCATGTGTCTTCAGCTAAGGTCTTCAACGACAAAACTTACTCATCACTCATTCAAACTCCCCCCCTTGCCAACCTATTTGCCTCTGGCCCAATCATTAGTCACAGGGCAGTCTCTCTCAAGCTTGCTTGTAGGGTGTTGTCCTACACATATGAGCCAGGCCCCCTGCTATGCAGATTTTGCCTGGGGCCAAATTCCTCTTGCCTTTTAAAAACCAAGCTGACTGCAAGAGGCAGCTTGTTGTAAAAACCAATGTGTAGAAACTTCAGTTTTCCAACAATTTTTCACAGGTTTGCCATCACAAAAAATGTAAATTAAAATTTTGTGAGCATTTAATGCTTTTGTAGGACATACATATGTCAGCTAGATCAGCCAACATCAACATATATTATAATAGTGATTCATTTCCACATTGAGATGCTGGACAGTCTCAGAACTGTGTTCAAAGGACGTGATGTGGTGAGTGGCATCACAACAATTCTGATATGAGTACAATTCCATAGCATTGTGTTCAAGGCAATCTCATTTGGAGCACAGTGTAGCTCTCTTCAGCTCCTTGGCTTTGCACTGCATCCCAGAATTCACAGACAGCTGGTGATTACAGTAATAAAACTGACATGAGCCACAGGGACCCCTGAGACTAGGCACACCTTTACCAGTGTCACCAGTAAAGCCATAACACCTGTACCAGTGTCAAAAGTGCAGCCAGCAACACCTGTACCAGTGTCAGACCAGAAAATCTGTTCCTGATCACTATCATACCAGTACAGTGTTACTAGAGCTAGCGAAACCTGAATACTATGAACACCATGTCCAAAAAAAGGTTCACAAGTAAGGAGGCCTTTCAGATTCTCATCATGACATATGAAAGTAGTATGGTGGAGCTAACACTGTCAGATTCAGCATATGAACCTGTGGAGAACAACAATAGCCTAGTACAAACTGAAAATGTTATACCAATTTATTTATTTTTATTATTTTTTTCCACCAAAGATTTATTCAATTCAGTTGTGGACTAATGTAATCTATATGCCCAACAGCACATTGCCATGCATTCAAATTAATTGTATGCCAATCTGTTTGAGTGGAAGCCCAGCAGAGTTGACAAATGTTAAATCCTTCTTGGCTTTACCCTAAATATGTGACTCACAAAAAAATTAACTGCACTCCTACTGGTCCACACACCCCATTCACCATATGCCATTGTATTCCAGGACACATTATACATTCATTATGGAATTCCTACATTTTAATGACAATTCCCTGTGCCCTCCCAAAGTCCCCCCAAATTTAACAAGCTTTAAAAAAATTAGGCCACTTATAACATGTTTATCAATTCCAAAACATTTTCTCAGATTTATACTCCCAATAAAATTATCTGCATTGCTGGGTGACTCGTCCATTTCACAGGCAGGCAGTGTTTAAAACAGTACATCCAAAGTAAATGTACCAGATATGGGGTGAAGTTATATAAAAATGTTGAGTGAACAATACACATGTGACTTCCACATTTACAAATGGAAATATAGGCACCTGGAGCCCCACTGAATGCCTAACTTATATGGGCAGCAGTGGAAAAATTATGTGGGACCTATGTTAAGGTGACCAGATTTTTAAAATGAAATTCAGGGACTTTTTTTTTTTACTAGTCCTTTACTAGTTTTTGTGCTAAGGAGTGGGGCCAGCGTGATGTCCTTAACAACCAATGAGTTATCAATTGTCAATGGGCTGAGTTAAAAAAAAAGCCTGGCAGGTCAGGAAAGGGGGGGTGAGCGAGCCCCCTCCTGAACAATACCGGGCAACATGCCCTCAACAGTTTTTTTTTTATAGATAAGCAGCAGGGCCACTTCGCTATGTTACCTGGTGCGTGCTGGGTCAGTGATGTCAAAAGGGGCGGTGCCACCAGGTGATGTAGCCGGGTGGCCCGGCCCCTTCACTATATACCGTATTTGCCAGTGTATAAGACGACCGGGCGTATAAGACGACCCCCTAAGGCCGCGTACACACGATGAGACATGTCCGCTCAAACATGTCCGACGGACCGTTTGCAGCGGACATGTCTCATCGGATTTTGGTCCGATGGCGTGTACACACCATCGGACGAAAATCCCCTCAGGCTGAGGACGCGGTGACGTGGCGGTGACGTTGGCGCCGCCACATCACCACTCCAGGAAGTAAAATACTTCCACGCATGCGTCAAATCCATTTGACGCATGCGCAGAGATTTGTCCGCTGGTTAGTGTACTAACCAGCGGACATATCCGACGGACATGTCCGCTGGGAAAACATGTCCGCTAGCCCGTACACACGATCTGAGATGTCTGCTGAAATGGCCCGTCGAACCAGTTTCAGCAGATAAATTTGATCGTGTGTACGCGGCCTAATTTTACATTTTTTTTAAGATTTTTTTGCCTGTACTCACCGTATAAGATGACCCCCCTTCTGAGGCTTCCGACGCTTCATATTTTCTTCTTTCTGGAGCCATATTCTTCTTCCTTCTTGCTGGAGCTGAAGCCAATTACGACGAGCAATGTATTAGATGAATGGATTGGCAGAGGCTGTAACATCATCAGCCCACGCCTCTCTGACTCTCAAAGCCAATCCGAGCAGGCTACTGTATGTAGCCTGCTCGGATTGGCAGAGGTTGTTACTCCAATCCGAGCAGGCTCTGTATTCATTTGAACACATCGCTCATCGGGATTGGCTAAGCAGTATATACTGTATGTAGCCGAAGCTACATACAGTATTACCGCACATCCAGCAGGCATCCGAGCAGCTGACCCGGCGTATAAGATGACCCCTGCTTTTTGGCCAGTTTATTTAAGTGTAAACGGTAGTCTTATACTCCAGCAAATACAGTAATAATTGTCAAATGGCTTAGCCTGCAGTAGGTGGACAGCCTTTATGGCAGTGGGAGCATTCTTTTTTTGGGTGCAGTGGGCAGCGTGATTGACAATGGATTATTTTTTGATAAAGGACTTTTCAAAAACTGTCTCTGTGTTACTTTTAGACACTTTTTTGGTGAATGGTTAGGGGTACTATGAGGGGTGGGATCTGGGACCCCCTTGTTATAGGGGGCTTCCAAATTCTAATAAGCCCCCTGCCTGTAGATGCCTAAAACCACAGGGGACCTTGTCCCCATCACTATGAGTCCCCTCTGCCACAAACCAAGGTAATGTGCTGGCAATTGCAACCGTGAGTCATTTTAAATGTGATTTGACATGTTTTTTGTTTTAGAAATTAAATTTTTGCTGCAGCATGTTCTATATATACTACAGGTGCACCACTTTACAAAAGACTAAGGGGACCCCCCAGCACTACTGTATATTTAAAGGATGTTTTTTTTGCATCTTTAAGCATCAATAAAATCACTGCTTCTAATATTATTTTTAAAAACACTTTTTTCATTGATACATGTCCCTCTGGGCAGTAACCAGACCCCACATACCCCATTTATGGCCAATTCATTGTACATAAGCTTTCAAAATTGGCACTTTTGATTTTTACTGTTTGGCCATGACTTCAATGGGGTTTGCTGAACATCTCTAGTATCAGGTACCAATAATAGATACATTAATGCAAGAGCTGTGCGTCAATCTCTCTACCCATAGAATCCATTAAGTTCTAATACATAACTTTTATTCATTCAACTAAAAATAATGTATGTTGGAAACAATGTAAAACTCATGAACTTGCAGGCAGATGCAGGGGATTTGAAATCTGGTAGGAGTATTCAAAATGAGTTTTCAAGAAAGAGAAACATTCCCTTATTTATGTCCAAAAACTGGTCATACTAATGAATGCCTCCAACACCAATTTCGAATTTTACTCTGTATCCCCTGATAATATAAAGCACATCAAAAAGTGAGCACCCCACATGTTTGAACATAAAATGTATACGTGATAAGGAAGTGCCAACCCAAATTATATGAGGTTCAGCTGCCCCTTTAAGTGTGAGGAAAACACTAAAACATAGAAACAATATGAAAGTAGATGCTACTCCTTTAAAGCCCTGTACACACGATCGGAATCTAATCCGATGGATTTTTTCGCTGGATATCTGATGAAGCTGACTTTCATCAGTCTTGCCTACACACCATCAGTCAAAAATCCGTCCGTGTCCAACGCGGTGACATAAAACACTACGACGTGCTGAGGAAAATTAAGTTCAATGCTTCCGAGCATGCGTCAACTTGATTCTGAGCATGCATGTATTTTTGACCGATGGACTTCCACACAGACAATCGTTTTTTTTTCTATCATTTTTTTATCCATAGGAAAATTTTAAAACATGTTCTTTTTTTTTTTACCAATGTAAAACAAACCGATGGGGCCCACACAGGATCGGTTTGACCGATGAAAACAGTCCATCGGTCTGTTTTCATTGGACAAACTGATCATGTGTACAGGGCTTTACACTACACAGAATACCAATATGAATAGATTGTTTCCTCAATGTAGGCACCAGAGGAGTGATAAAATGATATTGCCTATGTATTCTCTCCCTGTGCATAGGGGGTGGTATGTAACACTCATTATGATAGAAAAAAAGTATCTTTATATCCTCTAGCTCTAATCAATTGCACTTCATTAATACAAAAGAAAATCTTTACTAATTAGCTTTTTATGATCAAATAGATATCACTATGCATGTTTCATAGCAACAATGATTAAATTGTTTATTGCTCTACAGACAGACATTAAAACAGTCTAAGCTATATTAATATGTGATAGAATCGTGATCATTTTAAAATGATTATGCAAAGATAAATTTGAAATCTAGGCTGTTTTTTGCAGCACCAATCTAACTCTAGAGCAGGTATGGTCATACAATGTATAGTTTTTTTTTTCAATTTCACCTGCACGGTAGGTTTTTAAGGGGTCAAAATGTGTAGTTGTTCATGGAAAATTATATATATATATATATATGACCGTAACTGTGAAAATGGAGGAGAATGTGACACAGGATTCACATTCTAGACTAAAGCCTCGTACACACGCTCGGTATTCTCGGCAAGAACCAACAAGAAAACTGCTGGCAGAGCTTCTCGTCTGGAAATCTTCCCAGAATCTCAACAAGAAAAATAGAGATCCTCGTCGAGATTCTTGTGGGCCTGTTTCCCAACGAGAAACCAGAGTTTCCTTATACTTACCTGTCATTGTGGAAACCTGCGTATGCTCAAAATTACTTTGACACATTCGCGGTAGCTTCCACCACATTGGGAGGGTGAAGCAAGATGGCGGGAACGGCATTGAATGTGACAAGCACTTGCTCGTCTTACACAATGACGTAACCGCGTTCTTGCCATTCAAAAGAACGGCGGTTCTTTTGAACGGAGTGTGTGTACACTCGGCCGGCAAGAGATTCTTGCCAAAAACGCAGTCTTTTTTCTGACGAGATTCTGGACCGTGTGTACGAGGCTTTATGCTTATGAGCAGGGAAAGCTGTGTTTTTTATTTTCTCCGGATTTTGTATTTCTGGATTAGAACTTTTAATCCTGTGTCCGGATTTTACCAGGTGCCTGAAGCCTGTCTGAGTACACAGGATCATTCTACAGTCAGGCCTGAGGATAGCTCAGAGCTCCCAGGTTGGAAACAGCTCCTAGTGTTGGAGACAGAAGGTATCCCCCAAGGGTCAGAGGTGCCCCAGCCAGGAGCCAAGAGACATGAGGTCCCAGAATGGAGATAAGATATTTCTCTCTAGGAGTCAGTTGGGCTCTTTTTGGGGTGTCAGGAGATCCACTATTCAGAAGCTTAGATTGGGCTGTGCAGCAGGGCGCTGCAACTTATTAGCTTAGAGAGTCAAGTAAACAACACAGTCAGAGGGACTTGCAAGAAGAGCAGTGGTGCTGCCAAAAAAGGAGCCAGGTGGCTTGGTATTTTTTTTTGTTCATATTGATGTGAAAGAACCCCGTGTGGGCAAATGATGTCTATATAAACTTTCCATTATATTTCTCCTTTCTTTGGATGCAGAAAAGGTGGTCGATACAGTACACTAGACATACTTACAAGCAACACTTTGCAGGTTTGGGTTTCAAGGGCGCATCATCTCAGCCATTATGGCTCTTTACTCAACACCATCAGCCCAAGTCTATGCATTAGAGATGCTCTCTAAGCTGTTCCAAAAATCAAATGGAACTAGACAGGGATGTCCCCTATCACCACTCATTTTCAACCTTCTGATGGAACACTTAGTAGAACACATCAGATCCAATGTGTGTATATCTGGCTTCCGAATCAGATCCAAAGAGCATAAAATCAATCTGTTTGCAGATGATGTGATAATGATGGTCACTAATTTCCTCTCTTACTTGGCTTTGATACAACAAGATTTAGCTCCATTTCTTACCATAAAAGTCAATGAAAATAAATCATATATCTTAGGCTGCGTACACACGATCGGTCCAACCCCATGAGAATGGTCCGACGGACCGTTTTCGTTGGTTCACCGCTGAAGTGGCCTGATGGTCTGATGTGCGTACACACCATCAGTCCAAAATCTGATCGGGTCAGAACGCGGTGACGTAGAACACAACGACGTGCTGAAAAAACGAAGTTCAATGCTTCCGAGCATGCGTCGATTTGATTCTAAGCATGCGTGGGTTTTTGGTCCGATGCTTTTGCGTACTAACCATCGGTTTGGTCCGATGGTCAGGCGTCCATCGGTCCGATTTTAAAGCAAGTTTTACAACTTTGGTCCGACGGATGGCAGTCCGATGGGCCGTACACACACTCGGTTTGAACCGATGAAACTGGCCTTAAGGCCAGTTTCATTGGACCAGACCGATTGTGTGTACGTGACCTAGGGTTGGACGCAACAACTAGCAACCTACTTTGAAACCGCTATACTTACACATGGGTAGACACAGGAATCTCCTACTTAGGAATCCCACTTACCAAATCCACCAAAGGTTTATTCGATAACAATTATATACAGTAGAAGCCAGACAAATGCTTATTCAAGAAACAGCAAAACTTTTGGAATTTGAGTTATTCTGGTCAGGCCGATTGGCCCACTTTTAAAATGTTAGTTTTACCCAAACTACTATGTTTTTTCTGCACATTACCTCTACTGCTACCAAACACATATCTTCAATCCCTCCAATCTATTTTACATCAATATGTTTGACAAGGGAAAAAAAAAAACAGATGTAGCCATGTCAGACTGGGTTACACTGACATAAAGGATTACTACTTAGCCACCATACTGAAATATGGGGTATTGCCTCAAAATAAAGTATAGAAAAATTAGAGGCGTGTACCATCATCCTTAGAATTTGAAAATGAAAAAGAGAGGGATGTCCGGGGCCTCTCTAAAGTTCTGCCCCACAACATCAATTGTATTGCTGACTATCTCGGTACACAGGGATTGAAACAAGGTAGATATAAAAATATACATTTATTGTCAAAACAATACAATGATAAAAAAAAAAAACATTAAGTACCACAGTACAAGAGGTTATTACATACAAATACAAAAGTTCACAGCAATAAAACATGTAAACCCCATTGGTATACGGAGAGCAAAATAGATGTAGGTCCAGAAGTAATCCTCTATATGAGGAGTCGGCCATAAACATCTAAAAAGAAGTAGTCTTATAATTTTGTAGTCAAGGAATATTTATGAAACAATACAGTACATTTAGGTGCAGTAATTTATGTAGTTTTGGAGTGTAAGTGCCGGTTCACACAGGGGCAACCCGACTTACATTGTGACTTTGCTAGCCGATTTGGAGGCAACTTCAGCATGACTTTGAGCAACTTACAACGCGACTTAAAGTTGCCTCCAGGACAGGAGAGCAAACAAGGAGAGAGGCGCCTCTGGGTGTAGTATTTTAAAAAGCAAATTTAATTACAAAGCCAGAAATAAGAAAACCACTCACATTTGGGTAGTGATATACAGGCATATCAAAAATTTTATTTTTTTCTCCAGAAGGGAGGGGTGGCTGTCATCTGGTGCGCTCGTTCATCCACTTTGTGTCCACTAGTGTAGCACTGTGTGATGAGGAGTCAGTCCCGTTTCCCTTGATGTTGGTAAGTGGGTGCAATGGATGAGACATTCCTCAGAAAGCACAGCGGCGTGCAGCAGGAACAGCGGGCGATGGATGGTGACGTCACCAGGCAAGCGACGCGTTTCCGAATGCTAAGGCAGAGAATGACACGGCTGCCGCATTCCTTTCTCAAGCTGATGACGGTGAAGCGGGGAGCTAGTTTTTTAATAGTAACAAGGCAGGTGGGAGGAGGCAACCAATGATTGGTTACGGCCAGAGAGGTGGGAGGGGATTTGCGGGAGAACACGTCCACAGAATGGCAGCGTTCATAGTGGATTGATAACATATCAATAATGTAATAGTTGGCACAAACGAAGATACAAGACAACAAAAAAACAACAAAAAAACGAGGATAATATGGAATCATGGACTTGGGGCTAGAAATTAGAAATATTGGAATGGTCATGATGAACTTAATTATAGGAATAAGTGGAATGAAAGAAAATGAATAATAAATAATAAAAAAATAATAATTAATAATAAATAAAAAATAGTAAGTAATAATGAATAAATAATAAAAAAATATATATGATAATAAAAAATAATCAATAATAATAATAATAAATAAAATAATGGAGGATGGTAAATGATATATATATATATATATATATACATACATATATACATATACTGTATATATATATATATATATATATATATATATATATATATATATATACACACACATACATACATAATAACTAAAGTAGAGATGGAAATAAAAATAAAAAATAATAAAAGTAAAAATAGGAAAAATAATAATAATAATGAAAAAATAATAAAATAATAAATAATAATAATAAAAATAAAATAGAAATAGAAATGATAATGGAAAAGATAATAGGGAAATAGAGAAATAAGGAAATATGGAATGGATCATGATTACATAAGTAAACTCAATTATGAACTATGAGAATTGTGTATTATATGAAGGAGTATAGGGGAATGATATTAGTCATATATGAAGATGAATATAAAAGGAGATTAAACTAAATGAATGGGGTATTACATATTGAAGAACATGAAATGAAATTATGTGGGTCTGACTAGCAGTAATGAGCTTATAAAAATGTTATATTCGTGATATTATTTATAATAAATGGAGGGTCAAGTATAGGGAGCTGGGGAAGAAGGGGAAAAAAGGGGGGGGGGAGGAAGAGATAAAGGGAAAGAAATTGGGTGTTTTATAGAATGGTGGAAATCTCAATGCTCTCATTGATGCCTCCAGGCGAGAGGGTATCCAAACTGTAAATCCAGTATGTTTCACGAGCGCATAGTTTTTTGTATCGTTCGGCTGGGACAAGTGATTTATTGATCTGTTCTATGACCCAAACCTTTAGTCCTGCGGTGGACTGTTAGTGTAACTTAGTAAAATGTCTTGGAACACTGTGGGGGTCGGTGCCGCCCTCTACATTTCTTCTGTGCTCTCCAAATCTTTCTCTTAAAGGACGTATGGTTCGTCCTATATAGAGGAGGCCACAGGGGCAACTCAGACCATATATGACAAATTCCGAGGAGCAATTATAAAATTCTGTGTTTTGCCCTTAGTATGAAAATTCTTCTGTCCGTGTTGGACGAAGTTGCAGGTTTTACAACGAGCCTTTCGGCATTGATACATGCCTATTAATGGTATGAGAATAGGTATAGATGGTGTTGTGGTGGTAGATTTAAGTTTGCTTTGGGCAATTTTGTTTTTGAGATTTGGGGCTCTCCTGTAGGTGATATTGGGACGAGCCGGTAAGATGGATTTTAGATGGGGATCCTGAAGGAGAATATTCCAGTGTTTTACTAGTATCTTTTCCATTCTTTTGTGTTTGTGGTGAAAAGTGGTCATAAACCTGACTGGATGTTCATCCAAGGTTCTTTTTGGTTTAGAAGGTTTTCCGTTTAAGTAGCATTTAAAAGCTTCATCGATTAGGGTTTCTGGGTACTCTTTTTCGGTGAACTTGTTTCTGAGATGTTGACTTAGTATTATGTAATCCGAGTCTTTGGTACAATTCTGTCTAAGACGACAAAATTGGCTGTTGGGGATATTATTTTTCCATCTATGTAGATGGCAGCTTTTGTAATGTAGATACGAATTTCCGGCAGTGGGTTTTGTATAGTTTTTAGCCCAAATAGAACACTTGTCATGTCCAAGTTCTAGGTCGAGAAAAGTCATAGTAGTAGGATCAGATACCGATGTGAATGAAAGACCGTATTGGTTTCTATTGCAGTGGTTTAAAAAGGGGGGGATGGACTCTGGGGTACCATCCCAGATGATGATAATATCATCAATGTAACGGCCGAAAAAAATAATATTAGCAGAAAACGGGTTATTGTGATAAATGTGGTTATTCTCCCAAAAACCCATGGCTAGATTTGCATATGAGGGGGCAAAGTTGGCCCCCATCGCGGTACCCTGTATTTGAAGATAAATATCTTCATTAAAAGTAAAATAATTGTGTGTTAGACAAAAATGTGTGGCTTTGATGATGAAGGAGGCTTGACGAGCATTGATGAGAGGTTCATTTTGCAAAAAGTGTTCTATTGCCATCAGTCCAAAAGAATGTGGAATCGATGTGTACAATGAACAAACATCTAAAGAAAGCCATGTGTAGCTTGGTTCCCACTGGTAGGGAGACAGAAGATCAAGTAAATGGGTGCTGTCCCGAATGTATGATTCTAGTTGAAAAACAATGCGCTGTAAGAATTGATCGATGTATAAACTGAATCCTGTCGTGACGCTGTCCATGGCTGCCACGATAGGTCTTCCGGGGGGATTAAGTAGATTTTTGTGTACTTTGGGAAGATAATAAAAATATGGAATCTGAAAGAAGTTTTTTCGCAAGAAGGAACTTTCTGTCTTTGTGATAATCTCTTCTTTTAGAGCCTGTAGTGTAAGGATCTCGGCTTCTTTAGCAAAAACCTTAGTGGGATCAGTGGGAAGTTTGATATATGTGGTTACATCTGAAAGTAGTCTGGAGGCTTCCTTTAGGTATGCTGTTTTATCCAAAGGTACAATTCCTCCACCCTTATCTGCCGATTTTATAATGATATTGTCGGCGTGAATGAATTGATCTAAAGCCTTTATTTCAGAAGGTGATAAATTATTGTAGTTGGATGTTGAGGTGGAGTTACACATTTTCAAAAGGTCTGCATAGACTATTCTGTAGAAGCTCTCAATGTGAGGGCCCTTAGAGTGTACCGGAAAGAAGATTGATTTAGGTTTAAGTGATGAATGAGTAATAGGAGGTGATGTAACAGCATATTGTGTGTATAATCTCAGGGGGTCGTCTTCATCCAGATCTGTACTGTCTTCAAACTGGTTGGTGGATGATTCAGGTGGCACCTGGGAGATAGGCTGGGTGGAGCCGGTGGCGATGTCTTGACTATCATTCGCCTGTTTGATGTGAAAGTGTCTCTTTAGGGTTAGACTACGTATGTATTGGTTGAGGTCTTTGAAGAGTAAGAAGGGATTGGGTTTGTTGATTGGTGCAAAACTAAGCCCTCGACTTAGGAGGGAAGTGTCGGCTGCTGTGAGATTGTGAGAGGAAAGGTTGAAGATTTTAATGTTTTTTTGTGTTGCTGGTTGTTTGGATAATTGTTTTCTTCGTCCTCCTCTGCATCCTCGTCTGTGAGTTTTCTTTTTCTTGACGTGGTGGTCGGAGGAGGACTCAGTACTAAAAAAGATGATGGTCCAAGGTCTGAGGTGGAGGGGATGGGTACTTGAGTAGAGGCTGAGAGGCTGGGGTCACTATAAACTTGGTCAATTGTTTCCATGGAGCTTGGTGGTATATGGCCGTCGGTGGTGTTAGTCAGAAGATCACTGCTGCTATGGGTATGGTCTCTTGAAGTGGTAAAGGTATCTCCATGGTTGGTAGATCTATTGTAGAATTGGCTAAGGGCCAACATTAAGCCTTTTTCCTTATCTCTATGTTTTTCGGAGTTGATGGTCCTGTGTAGGCTTGATCTATATTTAGGGATCTGAGGTTTTTTCCAAAAAGGTGACACAGTTCTGTGGGTATAGTTTTGTTCTTTTGGGAAACTCTTAAGAGCAAAATTATTTGGTAGTTGTAAACTCATTAAGGCAGGGATAGACTGGTGACTTGAGATTGTGGGAGCACCTTGGCTGTGGCACAAAATAATCAGCTATGTGGGAGGGAGGGGTTTGCCTGAGTAAACGATTTTATTTTTCCTGTAAAGTCGCTTCAATATAGGTGGAAATGCGACTTGGAGGCAACTTCCATTGAAATCTAGGGGGACAAGTTGCCTAGAAGTCGCCTTGAAGTAGTACAGGAACCTTTTCTGAAGTCGGAGCAACTTTAGTAGTGTACATTAAAAGGGCTCTCATTTACTTCTGAGGTATTTCTTATGTCAAGCAACTTGGGGAAACTTGAGGACTTACAAATCGGATCCCAAGTTGCTGTAGTGTTAACCGGCACTCAGGCATGGTTTACCAAGTGCCAGAAGGGGCAACAGCACAAACAGAGACACCCTAAACGTGTGAAGCTCATTCATTCAAACCTTTCTTGTAAAAACCTTTCTGTGTATATTTTTGTCAGGTCTGGCTTTAACAGTGATCAGCGGTGTTTTTTTATTCCCCACAGCGGTGGACATGCATTTTGCCATTAGGAGGAGGGCTCCAATACCTTGGGCTGCCCTCCCCTTCTTCCCTCCCAGACGGCTTCGCCGAATGTCTAAGTGAGGGTCACGCACGTGCTTGCTTTGTGCATGCGTACATTGACGAGACCGGGTTGGGGGCTCTAAAAGGATGCTCTGGACCGTCCTCATTGAGACAGCTGCCACCCAGGAGAGAGCCCAGTCATCCATCTCTTCTGAGCGACCTTCATGCTAATCCTGACAGAACTTTGTTTCTGTCCCTGCTTTGTTAATATGACTGCTCTCTGAATTCTGTACCACCCCCCGGGTGCCTCTATAGTTACCTAGCATATCGGGTGGGTTTATTGTCAATACTAGCAATAATTGGACTAATATTTTTTCCTCTCTTTATGGTTTCTGGCTCTTTTTTATTCCTTATCCCCCACAACCCCTCCCCACTCCCACACACACAATCTTCCTTTCTCTCCCCACCTCCCTCTTCTCACCTACCCTCTTTCCTTCCCCCCTCTCCCCCATTTCCAATCCCCCTCCTCCCTCTCTTCCATCCCCCATCTTTCTTTTTCCCCCCTTTCCCCATCCCCTTTTTCCCTGGTTTAACCACCCTTCTGCCTCCCTCTCTTCCCCTCCCTTTCCTCTCTCTCCCCTCCACACCCCCCTCCCTTTTCTTCCCCATTCCCCTCTTTTCCCTCCTTCTCTCCCCTCCCCCTTTCCCTTCCTTCTTCCCCTACTTTAATATATATATTAAAGTGACAAGTGCTAATGCTACTCAATACTCCTTAGAGACATACACACATGTAACTCATATACATGTCACATATTTATGAATAAAGTGGCAAATGCAATAATTAGTCAACAGTCTTCAAAATATAAATCATATATCATATAAATTCAAGGTGCAATAAGGTGAAAAATGTCCTATTGTCATATTCGGATCCTAAAATTAATAAACAGTGGGCCAGATTCTCAGCGGCGTTACGACGGAGTATCTCAGATACCCCCGTCGTATCGCCGTTTTTTTTGTCTCGTATCTATGCGCGTGATGCTTAGCATCACTTTTGCATAGATACGCTTCTACATCCGACAAGTGTAAAACCATTACACTTGCGGATCGTAGTTGTAATGACAACTCCGGCCACTAGATGGCCTTTACGTTTTTCGCATTTGCATATGCAAATGAGGTAGTACGCCGATTCTCGATCGCTTTTACGCCGCCCCGTTGTCGCGTATGTCGTTTTCGTTTGCGTAAGGTTACCCCAGCTTCTATGTGGAGTAACCTTACAAAGTACCGTCGGATGCCGTCGGGTCCCGTCGGATGCCATGTTAAGTATGGCGTCGGGTCAGCGTCGGCTTTTTCCGTCGCTTACGTAATTTTACTAACTCGTTCGCGAATAGGGAGTTGCGTAAATGACGCTCACATCGTTTTGACGTCGGTTTCAGCGGCGCTTTCCGACGTGAGCTTAATTTAAATACAAGCCGCCCCATTTGAATTGCGCGGGTTTACACTGCGCGATTTACGTGACGCAGGCGAAACCTACGGAGCAAGTGCTTTGAGATTAAAGCACTTGCTCTAGTACGATGCGGCGGCGTAGTGTAACTGGCTTACCCTACGCCGCCGGAATTCTTAGAGAATCTGGCCCAGTCTGTTTAGAAATAAAGACCATCCTTCAAAATACAATGACGTGTGCCTTTTTATTTTTCTCTGTATTTTCTAGAAATATCTAAGGCCCCGTACACACGAGCAAATAGATTTGTTCAAATCGGTCTGTCCGACCGATTTGAACAAATTTGTCTGCTGGGATGTATTGGTTTAATCGTGTACACACGATCAAACCAAAATCCCCGCCGGCAGACAGCGCGCTGACGTTGACGCCGCCATGTCACCATTCGACGCGTGTGCGAGCAGATATGTCTGCTGGTTAGCATACTAACCAGCAGACATGTCGGGCGGACGGGTTCCCAGCCGACAGATTTGAAAGCATGCAGACCGTTTCCAGCAGACAGATTTGATCGTGTGTAAGCGGCCTTATAGTGCAGGTGCTTCATTCCGTGCTTTGCTATTTGAATGCACTTACCAGAGGGTTCTCCCCTCTAGAGGGTATTGCTGTTTCACATCCACACTGTTGTATATTGGAACACAGACCTCCGCTGGTGGTATCCTTTATCGGTCCCTTCACCTTGATAATGCACAGTAAATGCAAATAGAAATGACACTCTGTAGTGCAATACCGTTTATACTTAATGTATTTTATAATAGATGTATAGGTAAGCACTTATATTTAGTTTAAAATCAATTAGCAGTAAATAAAAATTGAAGTTTGTGATTCCCATGAGTTCCATGGACCAAACATGTATATGTAAAGTGACTTTAGTGAGTACATTTATTGGTTTAAGTAAAATTAAATATAATATATGGGTGTTAGTGCTCTTGGGGTTGTTTATAATATTTCAGAAGGCTCTCTTCTTGTTCTCCCAACATACTGTATCCAACAGGGACATTCTAAAACATATATCATATGTGTGCTAACAGTACTATTGCAGGTCATTGATTCTTTAATTGTGGATTATTTTCCTTTAGATCTAAAATATACTTTCTTCTTGATTGTTCTTTGACTGACCCTGCACAGTAGAGATTTGTTACATTTAAAATTTGTTTTGGAGGATGTAGTGCATTATGAACAGGTTTATTTCTTAAGTAGGGTGCTCTTATATAAATAAAGGTGGGTTGTGATGGAAGAAGTTTTCTTAGGGTTTTATCTGATTTTAAATTGGCCAGTGCTTTTTACAACTTTCTCCAGTTGTTTATATTGTCTGTTAAAACCTGTGAGTAAGGCTGTTTCCGTGTTTTTACTATTTGTCTTTTTCCTCTTATGCCGCGTACACATGATCACTTTATGTGATGGAAAAAAGCAAAGTTTTTAAAAACGTCAATTTAAATGACCGTGTGTGGGGGAAAACGTTGTTTTATGTCTTGTGAAAAACGACAAAAAAAATTGAAGCATGCTTTGTTTCACAAAAAATCACTGTGTGTAGCAAAAAACGACGTTTAAAACAACGTTTTTCAACCCGCGCATGCCTAAAAGCTAGTTATGAAGCGAGCTTCAATGGAAAAGAGTGGTGAACGTAACCTCGCTTTGCTAGAGCATTGTGAAAAAACGATGGTGTGTAGGCAACGTCGTTTTTGAAAATTGAAGTTTCAAAAACGTAGTTTTTTACTTCACATAAAATGTCTTTTTTTTTTCACCACATAAAGTGATGGTGTGTACGCGGCATTAGTGTTTTTTTTTTTCAATCAAAAGTCGTTTATTTGGAAAAACAATGTAAAACTACATACATCAACATACACTGTCATACACTCTTCCCAAGGAGATGAATAAACGATAAGATCTTCATAAGAAATAGGAATCTCCTGTTATATAGAAAGTGCAACTAGTCATTATTCAGTGGTTTTTACAGTGCCATGTATAAAAACCCGTAACAGGTGTAGACAGTGCCGTCCCGGGGCGAAGGTCTAAACGCGACCGGGATGATACAGAATCAAACAGTATTAAACAAAACCGAAGCTACCACCTGGGCAAGGAAGGACTCAGTAAAGCCTAGCAGGGGAGGGGAAAGGTAGGGAAGAATAGATGGAAAAAGTAGCAGCATAGTAGCATAGTAGCATAGTTCCCAAGTTTCACCATCTATAGGGCCTAGGTCTTTCTCCCACCCCCTTCTACACGGGAGAGAGGAGGTGTCATGCGTTATGCTAAGCAATACCATGTATATGTAAGATATCATGCCTTTCTTATCTCTAGTCATAAATACTTCCGCCATCAAAGGGTGTGTTGAAGACCTAAATGGTGACAGCCTAGACTCCAATTGTATAGCATGCCTCAACTGCAAGTAGCGATAAAATTGAAACCTGTTTAGAGAGAACTCCTCCCTAAGATCAGTGAAGGACTTAAGTGTTGTCCCCCTGTACAGCTGGGTAATATAGAGTATGCCTGCCAGATCCTATGACCGGAAGTTTTTAAGTTTAAGGAGTTCAGTGAAGTATATATTGTCCCATATTGGGGTGAAAGAGCATATACCTTTTATGCGTAGTAACGTTCTGGTGTACTTCCATAGTGAGTTCAACAACTTGATGGTAGGAAGGGAACCCGAGATGTGTGCAAGTCCCGCCTCTAAATGAGACAGCTCAGACATCTCCGATGAGCAGGGTATCATCAGCAAGCAAATGGGGTCCTCTGCATCCTCCTCCCCCCAGCCTCCAAGGTGCTGAAGTTGTGAGGCCACAAAATAGTATCGGGCGTGTGGAACTGCCATGCTGCCCTGATCCTTAGCTAGTTGTAGGGAGGAAAGGCTGATACAGGCCAATTTGTTGCCCCATATCAGGTTTCTAAATTGGGAATCTATCTGGATGAACCAGGCATGCGGAATCCACACTGGGGCGTTATGAAATATGTAGAGCAGCTGTGGGGCCCAAATTATTTTGACTAAGTTAGCCCTTCCTGTGACTGAAAGAGGTCACTTAAGCCAGGCTGAGCATTTTGCCCGGAACTTACGCAGCAATGGCGCCAGGTTAAGTGAGAGATACTGGGTTGGATCAGCTGTAACCTGTATACCCAGGTATCTAAATTCTTCTACTATGAGGACATCTCTAGCACAGTCAGGCAGCTGGTGTGTCAGGGGGTCAAGAGGTAAAAGCACCGATTTATCCCAATTAATGCTAAATCCTGACAACTGCCCGAAGTCAGCGAACAGAGTCATCACATTCCTCAGGGAGGTCATCAGTATACAAGAAAATTATATCCTGCCTGGGGCCCCTACAGAAGCCTATGATATTCTGTGAGGCTGGGACGTGAATGGCCAGGGGTTCTAGTGCCAAAGCAAACAGCAGGGGTGAAAGAGGGCACCCCTGCCGGGTGCCTCGGAAGAGCCCAAAGGAGTCAGAAAGATCCTCATTGACCTGCATCTTGGCCGTCGGGGCGCTATACAGCAACTGAACCCATTTAAGGAACATACTGCCCACCCCAAACCTCTCCAGAACCTCCCATAGATAAGGCCACTCAACGCTATCAAACGCTTTAGCGGCGTCCAGCGAAAAGATGGCCCGATCACCAGGGTTGTCAACCGGTATCTGCAAGTTAAGAAACAGTCTACACAAGTTCTGGGCAGTAGATCTTGTTGGGATAAAACCAGATTGATCTCTATGCACCACATGGTGAATGTACTTGGACAATCTGTTGGCCAGGACCCTTGCCAGTAATTTAATAACAAATGACAGTAAGGCGATAGGTCTATAGGAGTCCGATGACATAGCGTCTTTGCCAGGCTTCAATATCACCACTATAATAGCTTCACTCATAGAAGGGGGAGCACGCCAGTTTCAAGAGCATGATTATAAACCTTTAGAAGCGTCGATAGGAGCTGTTCTGAGTATCTCTTAAACACTTCAGCTGGTAGACCATCCGCCCCTGGTGCTTTCCCATTCTGCGCGTGTGCCAGGGCTTCCAACAACTCGTCCTCAGTCAACGGGGCGTTCAAAAGCGCCGCTTCAGACAAAGACAAACTAGGGATGGGGTACCTGTCCAAAAAGGAGGAGAGCTCCTCCTGGATAGGCTTTGACGTGTAAACGTCCTGAAAAAAGTTTGAAAAAGTATCTGAAATGGGGCTGGGTGGAGTAGCATGGAGTGCCCTGTGCGTCTTTCACTGCTACTATGTACAAAGCAGGTTGTTGTGACCTGGCTAGCATAGCTAACATATGTCCCATGTTCTCCCCCTCATCGAAATGTGTTTGCTGCAAAAATAATCTTTTATTCTCGGCCAGTTGTAGGGAGAGCTGATCCAACAATGATTGTGAAGCCAACCAGGATCTCCTTGTGGAATCATTAGGATCCTCTACATAAGCTGATTCCAACCGTTGGGCTTCTGCTAGTACGAATGATTCCCACTCCTTGGTCTTGGTTTTAATCTGAGATATGACTCTAATGAATTGACCACGTAAAAACGCCTTGGCCGCCTCCCACACCGTGCCCACTCCCGTTGATTCTAGGTTATGACTAAAGAACTCTGTTAACAATGCCGGGATCGGATCAGGGTCTGGTATAAGAGACAGCCAAAAGGGCTCCACAAGCAATTTCCCTCCAACGGCCCCCATTTTGATGTCTACTGTGAGCAGGGAATGATCGGATACCTGCATTGGGTGGTACTGTGAAGACAAGACCAAGGGCAATAGAAAATCAGTGCCCAGTGCCATATCAATTCTCGATAGTCCCCCCATCGAGGCCGATTGACAGGAATGTACCCTCGCCTCAGGATTACGTACCCGCCATACATCAGTAAGGCCCATCTCCATTAGGAGGCGAGCAAAAGGGGTAGGCCCCGAGGTCCCCCCCACCGGCGTGGTAAGACGTTAAATCAACTTATCCTGTGTATAATCTAGATAATTGTTAAAGTCTCCCAGGACCAAGGTGGGGACCCCCGGGTATCGGGACACATAGTCAGCCAAAACCTTGAGTAAGTTAGATGAGTACGGAGGGGAAATGTATAACCCAGCCACTACACACTTAGTCCCAAAAAGGGAACACAGAATAAATACAAAGCGACCCTCCGGATCGATTTTTACATTTAAGGGCGAGAACTGCGTACCCTGCCTAAAAAGGATACTCACCCCCCTCGAGTACACTGAACCAGTGGCGTGGTATTGGTGGCAAAATTGCCGAGCTGCGAATTGTTGTGTAGATGTCGGGGCGAAGTGGGTCTCCTGCAGGCATATCACGTCTGCATTGAGCCGTTTAATTGTACGGGTTACTGCCAGACGTTTGACCGGGTTACCCAGACCCCTTACATTCCATGACAAAAATATAGTTAACTTAGCCATAGTGAGAATGCAGTATTAGAAATAGGCAGAGACATTGCATAACGTAAATACCGAACTAGTGTCTTTAGTAGGTAGCCAGTTCAAGTAGGCCGAGCATGAAATCCCACCGGGGTAGCGACCCCTATGGACCAAAATTCCAGTCGGCAGACCTGTAGTAGTTCGGCAAATTTAGGAAGGCAAGGTGGTACAAGAGACAAAAAAAAAGAAAAAAGGGTAAAAAAAAATGCAGGAATTGTAGGTAAGGTGGTAGCTTCAACACAGCGGGGGTGAAAAAAACTGACCAACATTGGCCAAACAATCAGAGCAAAAGCATGCTCGAGGCCTATTCCAGGCCATCCTGGGGGGCAACCGTGGAAGCGCACTTCAGTGTCTTAGAAACTTCTCATACAGCAAAAGCAAAGGAACCCTGCAACAAATATGAAAATGCCATTGTAGCATCAGAGTACCCCACTTTGAGGTATTAATCTGGAATATATATCTGTAGCAGGTAACAAAAGCATCTCAGCTTCATACTGGCACCGGCTGCCTGTTGCAAGCCTCACGCAGCGAGTGTTCCTACCTATCCAGCCACTGTGCTGCCGCAGAGGGAGAATCAAAGAATTGTATGGCTCCATGCACCTCAAGTCGCAGGCGAGCAGGGTATAACATGGCATACTTCAAATCCAGGTCTCGGAGCCTACGCTTGACATCCATAAACTTGGCACATTGTTTCTGCAGATCAGCCGAAAAATCTGGGAACATAGAGACTTTAGTGTTATCAATTTTTAATGCAGCAGGATTCAGTCTGGCCAGACACAGCACAGCATCTCTATCCTTGTGGTTAAGGAGCTTAAATAGAAAAGGCCAAGGGGGGGGGGGGGGCCTGGGGCAGGAGGCCTAGCCAGGACCCTGTGAGCCCTCTCCACAGTAAACAGGGGGGAAAACGCCTCTTTACCAAAGACCTGAAACAGCCATTGCTCAATAAAGTCTACCGGTTTCTACCTTTAATCTTTTCAGGGAACCCAATGGCCCCCACGTTATTCCTCCTCATTCTATTTTCCAAATCTTCCAAACGTGAGGAATGCTGAGTGAGGAGATGATTATTATATGTAAGGTCACGTTGCATGGGCGCCATGTCATCCTCTATGGAGCTCACCCTCCCCTCTAGTGCAGATGTTCTCTCTCTGAGCTTCTGATTATCATGTCTCAGGAAGGTGATTTCTGTTTTAATCCCCTTAAGCTCAGCTGAGAGTGCCGTTATGGAAAGATTATTAGAGGTTACCACTGCAGTAGGGCTCTCTTACTGTTTAGCATAGCTTCTCTATCCAACTTTTATTACGTCATTCCTATAACCTTTTTTGGCAAATCTCTGCATTAATCTCTGCAAGATATTTATAGAAAACACAAATAAAAAAATGCACAAGTTACTTTGTTTTGAAGGATGTTTTTTATTTCCAAACAGACTGTTTATCAACTTTAGGATCCAATTATGACAATTGGACTTTCCATCACCATTTATTAAATTATTGCACCTAGACTGTTGACTAATTATTGCACCTGCCACTTTATTGATATATATGTAACATTTATATGATTTACATTTGTTTGCTTGAGTAGCATTAGCACTTGCCACTTTATTATATTTGTATTTTTAATATTTTATTCACTTTATTATATTTTTTATGAAATGATTCACATATATTCACAAAGATCACAAAGCTTTTCCATTGAACATTTAGCGAATACATCAAAGAATACACTTATAACATAGCAGCGCCACACCCACTAGAATCCCTTTATTTTTACATAGACTCTACCTAGGTAGGTGTGATGGTGGAGACAGCAACTCTCATCACAGTATAATTAACCATCAGCATGGAACAAACCCTTAACTATCTAATATCCCTGCTTTAAACTTCTCCACAAGTTTATCCCTGACCTGTCTAGTGTGTTCCTTGCCCTTCACGATGCTGTTTGTTCACTGAGGTTCGCTAACAAACCTCTGAGGGCTTCACAGAACATATTTATTTAAACTGAGTTTAAATTACACACAGGAGGACTCTATTTAATAATTAGGTGACTTCTGAAGGCAATTGGTTCCACTAGATTTTAGTTAGGGGTATCAGAGTTAGGTTGGGTTCACACTATTGCAAATTGGATGTGTCTTACACCACATCCAAATTGCAGAACATTTGCAAACATGAACTTTTCAATGGGTATGGTTCACATATGTGCACTGCAACCACACTCCGAATTTCACAAGGTTTGTGTGCATTTTTTTGGCAGTTTGGTGCAAATTGCAGGTGATTCATCTTCAATGGGAATGCATCTGATTTGCAGATGTGTCCGTTCTTAACAGGAATGCTCTCCCCCTCCTCCTACACCTACCTCTTCTCCCAAGTTAGCTGATCTTCAGCTACAACGGAGAGGAACCACTACATGAATCATTTTTATTTTTGCACAGAAAACAAGAGCTGTAATTTGCACTGGACTAGTGTGAACTCAAGCTAAAGGGGGCTGAAAACAAATGCATGCCACATGTTTCAGATATTTATGTATACAACATTTTGAAAACCAATTATCATTTTCCCTGTACTTCACAATTATGTACCACTTTGTGTTGGTCTACCACATAAAATCCCAATAAAATACATTTACATTTTTGGTTCTAACATGACAACATTTGGAAAATGTGAAGGGTTATGACAACTTTTTCAAGGCCCTCTGGACACTGGAAACAGGGCCACTTATAGGGTTTATTTAAAAAAAAATAAGCATAGCTTGTTGGTCATCGAAAATCTAAATATGTTATTTGCAATGGGGTAAAACTAAATGCTCTCAGGCTAAAGTCTCTTCAGTTTGCACGTGTAAATTATGTAAATACTTTGTTATGGCCACTAAAAGTTTATTGCTGTGGTTAAGATACACTTCAACTCCTTCCTGCCCACCCCAGAGTTCTCTTTAAATAGTTATGAAAGCTCAGGGGATAGGAATGATTAGTGATCCTGTGACCACAGTCACAGTGATTACATTATTGGAAGCCAGTCCCACCAGCTAATAATCTGTAGCCCAGACCGAGCACTGTCTGTGACAGTTTGGTCTTTGTGCTAAGAGTGCACAGTGAGTGCTCTCTCAGCACATAAAACAATGCCCCCCCCCCCTCTGATGCATAAATGCAGCATCTGAAGGGTTAAAGCCCACCATGGTAAAAAATAGGAATTAAAAAAAACACAGAAAAATGACAGCTAATGAGTAAAGGAAAGGCAAGTATTATTTAGAGCTGGTTAGGGTTTAGTAAGGATTATTAAGGGGTTACATTTGAACATTAAAGGTCCCTTTAACTGACGTCCTATGCAGGATTCTGTGAATGAACCAGAAAAGTTACAATAAATCTATTGCTTCATTATAACTTCATCTTGGTTGAGAACATCCTCATTGCGCTCTTTGAGAACGCACTGGATTGGGTAAACTGGCGGGGAGAGAGTTTATGTCACTTCTAGGTCCAGCTTCACATCACCTCTGGTATTGGGCTCTCCACCAGTGGAATACACACTAGCTACTGGTGGCCTGAGCAGTGGCGGCAGGTCCCCCATAGTATACACTGAACATACTTAATGCCAGGGTAGGCACACATACATGTGAGTTTTATAGCATATGATCTATGGGATATTTATTTGAAAAATGTAATAAATGTTTTGGACAATGAGGATGTTCTCTGCATTATTTCTATGACCCTGATACAACGATTGGAGTGAGCGGTGGACAGAGCAGGGGTCAATAAAAGAGGAAAGTCTGTGCATTTTACTGCTAAAGTGTTGTATGATCCCATTCCTGAGAGGGTCCATAAATCTGGTGAGTTTTGGATGTTATTTAGGAACTGAACTGTCACTGTGGTCCTGTAGAGTATAGTTCAAATCTCCACCATTGGGTGTCTTATAGCCATCAGAAGGCCCCAATTGTATTTAGCTCCTTCTCAGGTGGCTCTCAGCTATTCTGTTTGTTGTTCTTTAAATCCCGTGATCCATCCAAAAATTGAAGAGGTAAATTATAGAGTAAACGCCCACTATACAATGGAGAAAATGCTTGCGTATAAAGAAAGAAGAGCTCCGGCCTTGCATAAATATTGAGAGATCTGGAGAACTTCTCGCTATGCCTCCTCTCACTTGTTACTATTCCCCTATGGCTGATATGTTTATGATACTCAGACCGAACAACCAGACATTTAGTGGTAAGGCCTAATAATAGGTGCGGTCGCATCAGAAGATCTACTATAGAAGCAGCTAAAACACAACTTCACCAAGACCAAAAAAGTGTGCTCTCATGTTATTGTGTTCAGATAGTATTAATGTTCGTTGTTTACTGGTTGGTAACCTACAACGATAGGACTTACTACATTCTCCACCATCAGGGACCTTCAACAAGGTCCCAGGATGACTATCTTTTGCTACATCTATGAAGGAGCCTTCTCACAGTTTGTACCCAGTTGGAGTGACAGGCTCTACCTCCTGTTGAGGTACTAAGCTATGTGTAAATAGGTAGCTCGTATAAGAACTTTTTATTGTAGAAGTCAGTTTAACATTCATTATCTACTATGTTCATGTAATGTGATGTAAACGTTACTTTATATTTCATTGCTTTATATTTCATACGTAACCTTCTATTTTTCAATAAAAATCTATGGTTAAAAAAAAAAAAATCCTGTGATCCTGAGTCACTTATACATGCTCCTGATCCTATTCTTCCACCTACACCTGCTCCCCATGAACCCGACAGCCAGTCATGGCCCTGTTCCTGACTTGTTTTACTCACTGTTCCATGCACCCCTTGCATAGGCCTGCTTTACCTGATTTTGTCTCATCTGTTTTTGTATATTGTTTTGTGTATAGTTAGTTACATTAATTAGTTTGTCTGTACTTTTACATGCATGTTCTAGAGTGTTATAGAGGTTGTTGTGTATATGTTGTTTTCATCTGTGTTTTGTGTTCAATAAACTTCTATTTTTTTTTGTTTGTTTTTATTTTTAATTTAGAAACTCTTAATGCCATTACTAATAGTCGTACCAACCATTTTTATTTATCTAAATAGATAGTCGATATGACAGAATAGGAGGCAAAATCATATAACTATTCTTAAAGCATTCACAACACATGACGTTATTCAGTAGCTGCCTAAACACACTTAGGTCTTACCCAATGGGCTGCATTAACATGCAATACATTTAATGTTCTTTTTTTTTCCACAACTGTAAAAAGTAATTCTGTCATAAGCATTAACTTCTTTTAGCAAAACATTCTCATCAAACTTCTCAACTTTGTCAGGCAAGTGGGTAATGTTTGCTTTTGGAATCAGAAAATATTTATAAGCTTTGATCGGCTTGGCCTCCATGCAATCACCACAAGAAAGAAAGCTGGCTAGAAGACCTTTTGCTTTGGCGTCCGCATCATTCTCTTTAGACTTCCATTTGGTTTGGGTGGGACTATTCTGGTTGCAATTGCACTGCTGCAGCAAGCCACACAGAGCCATAGCAATATTATTCTTTTAGTATGCACATCTGTGGGAGCAAAAAAAAAGGCAGTCCTTCCTTCAATTCTGGAGATATAAATCTCTTGTAAACATTTTTCTTGCAGCCTTGCCATCCTTTCCCACTATGTTTTCTTAAACAGAGCTAGGGTGACATTACCTGGAAAAAAAATAATAAATTGATCGATGAAAAAAATCAAAAATATTAATATAATGTAGAAAAATGAACATGAAAAATAGTAGTAAAGGGTGGGAAAATGGCAGGGTTTGTAGCAGTGTTTTAAAGACCGTTGGCCTCTTGCTATTTTTGATATAAAATATGACCTAATCAGTGTCACAGATCAGCAGTAAAGCACATCTGATGCTTGTGGTTATACTGGTATGTGGTATTTCCTTACTACAGCATGATTTGTTGCAGGAGAAGTATAAGCGTCAACAAAATTCAACTGCTGATTTATACTGTATAGCAGTTCCCAACCCTGCCTTTAAATTAAGCTCACCAGTTAGCTATGCTCAGACCAATAACTGTTGGTTCAATTGATGGCTTAAAAAATCCAAATCTCTCCATTTATCAGCTTTACAAACCTGATGTAAATGTATATTTCCTGTTCTTTTTATATATATATATATATATATATATATATATATATATATTTTTTGAGACTTCCACCTAGTTTGTATTGTCATCCCTGTCCAGGCATATTTCACAGACAAGGATAGTGTTACAAGGAAATAAAAATACAGGGAAAAAACACTACTATCTCCAGGTGCAGAACATCTGCATGTCACTTTAGGCATGGTTGACCCTGCAGAAAGTCCCCACACAAATTTCCTCCATCTCCTCACTAGAAGCATCCTAACCTCCCTCCTTTTACTGGTTCAAGCCTATTAGTATTGTAAAAAAAAAAAAATCAGGTGTCCCACCTTAAAAAGCTTTATCCCGTAATTTTAGATTGGAGTGCTTCTGTAAAAAAAATTTACACATGGAAAATATGTAGTGTCACTGATGCTGTCCATGTGCATTGCACTATTTTGGAATACTAAATACAGATTGTTTTTGTACCATGCCAGTATGAAAGTTGCATTAAAAGAAGACCACCACCCCTCTGTAAATTATTTTGGATTTATTTATTTATTGCCATTAGTGTTTGACAAACCCTTGCTTATTTGCTCAGGATTGTTTTTTTAAGAATTACCCCCATACATTTTAATTGTGCTCAATTTAAGTTTGCAATTTTCAAATTTCAAGACAGGTTTAATGAATGGTCAGTAAATCAAACCCAGACAGACACATACACGCATCAAAAATTTGCTGAAGAATTAAGCAAGTTGTAAATGAACCTGCTACCTGATTATACCCAAGATATATTCAAACCATATCAATTAACTTATTTTATCTGCTTCACTTTCATCTGTTAAATACCCCATTCAAACAGTTTGATAAGTGGAAAATAATTCAGTGATGGGAGCAAAAAATCTGTGAGCTCCTACTTGCCTGTGTATTCTTCCTGTACTGCAGTAAAATCTCAAGCAGTGTTATGAGCTTTTCCCAAGTCAACTATGTGAACTACAGAACAACCCCTCTTATGTTATGTAGATAAAGAGAGGGGAGGTGTTTTTATTCTCCTCAGGTACAGTAGCGTGAATAAACATTGTCATCATAGGAAAAGAGGAGTGTTACTGACAGGATCACTAGGTTAAAATTAGGAAAACTGTGACTAATATATTGTATCTAAGTACCGGTAAGATTCCATATATTACATTTTTGTTTATAGGCTTAGATACATTTTCGGTTGATCATGCAAAACCCCTTAGCGACAGTGCCTCCGGGCCCCTTAAGGAGTTTCTGATTGATTCCTGGAGACAAGGCAGGGTTTATGATCATGTTACCACCATGGCTGTCACAGTGGTCACATGACCAGAAAGCTCCCGATCGCAAGTAGTAGTAGATTTCTGTTAGGCGCTGTGCTCTCTGCACAGGTCAATAAGACCCCACATCTCTCCTCCAGGCTTACAAGCATTAAATCGGTGAAACAACATTCACCGATCTCACACCGACAGCCGCGTCATGCCTGGTCCTCCACCGTCTGGTCACCAGTCATCTCTATGGTTCTTCACCAAGAGCCGGCCGTCCCCTCCCGCCGCCTATAAGAACGATCAAGTGGCGGAACTGCCGCTTTGATCGTTCTTATTGTGCACAGAATCGACTGCTGAAGACGGTGATATCTGAATGATGCGTGTAGCTGCAGGCATCATTCATATATCACCGCACAAAGCCCAAGACGTATTTTCTCGTACTGCAGTTGCAAAGTGGTTAATCAGTTATATTGATGTGAGAGTATAGCATTATTATGGCAATCACAATGCTGGTAGTGACAACAATGGTAGTAATAAACTTTATCCTTATAACTCCTCTTGGCGTAGATGCTTTCTATGATGCTAGTTTGTTTAGTAGAATGCTATGAAGTGGAACTGAAACACAAATAGGTTATGATTAAAGCATAAGTAGCATTTTAGGATTATGACTGGGAGAAGGGAAACAAAAATATCTGGCATGGGAAAATTTGTTCTATTTTATTTTTCCAAAATATGCAAAATTGTGAATTGTACTTGAGTCAGTGAGGAAGGAACAATTATTGTGGTTTAAAGCAGGTTTGGGTGGTTTTACAAGGACTTTAAATTTACTCTTCACTATTTGTGTTCTGAGTGGTTTTTAACTTGAATTGGTGTATTCTGTTGTTTGCCTTTTTTGGAAAACAGAAAAACAAAAGAAAAACAGAAAAACAAAAGTAGCAATGTGACAATAAGGGATGAGCCGAACATACCCGCGTTCGGTTCGCACCAGAACCGTCGAACAGACCGAGCGTTCGCGCGAACATGTAGAATCAGGAGCAGTGATTTTAATAATGTTTAAATAAAAAAAAATGAAAAATTCCTTTATATATTGTACCTGCAGTGCTGGGTGTCTATAGTTTGCCTGTGAAAACCTCTTTAAGAACCCGGGTCTTGCCCGAGGGAACATGTATCAATGGAAAAAAGTTTAAAACGCTTGTTTTTTTAAGGACTCCTGAAAAAAAACTACAGTTTTTTAAAAAAAATTTCCATTTATACATGTTCCCTCGGCAAGACCCGGGTTCTCAAAGACGTTTTCACAGGCAAACTATAGACACCCAGCAGGTACAATATTTAAAGGAATCTTTCTTTTCTTTTTTTTATTTAAACATTATTAAAATCACTGAGCAGTGGTTTTAATGATGCTTAAATTAAAAAAATTAAAATAAAATTCCTTTAAATATTGTACCTGCTGGGTGTCTATACGTGTGATAACGTCTTTAAATAGCACAATCACCTGCCGGCCAGTAAATTAGGAAGCACTGATCTATTTAAGCTATACAGTGTATAAATATATGTACTAGACATGTGCATTTGTTTTCGTTAGAATGCATTTTCGTCCGAAAATCATTTTTTTCCGTTATCGCTTTAACAAACGATAACGAAAGCGCAAGAAACGAAAACCAAAAGATCCGACATAAAAAATGCTTTATTTTCGTTTTCGTTGCGGTAAAAATTCAATATAGAGAGATTCGATATTATAGGGAAAAGATTCAACATTATAGGGAAAAGATTCGACATTATAGGGAAAAGATTCAACATTATAGGAAAAAGATTCGACACTATAGAAATAATAGATTCGACATTACAGAGATTAGATTTCGATTTATGAGAAAATAAATTCAACATTTTTACTAGTCACACAACATTAGAATTCTTGTAGGCGGAATATTCGAACGGAAATGTACGATTCAACATAAAGATTTGACGTTCCGTCGAATATGGTTTTGACCATTCGACAGAAACCAAGTTTTATTCAATTTTCAAGCGAAAGCTATTCCCCAACGAAAAACAAAATAAATCAAAACGATTTTCGGGAGTAACTAAATAAAATGTATTTTCCAAACGAAAACGAAAAAATAAAACAAAATATTCCAGTCTACAGTATATTCTCTACACACTGTAAATTAAGCTAAACTGACTAGCCTGCCTGCCTGCTCTATCGAGCTATATAAAAAGACAATCTCTCTGTCTCTCTGACTGCTCTCATTAACAAGCCGGAACACACTACACAAGGCGGCCCAGCAGGAAGCCTTATATAGTGTGGGGCATGTGCTAAAGCCTTAAGCCATAATTGGCCAAAGCCAACCAGGCTTTGGCCAATAATGGCTCTTCGTTTTTTGCGCGCTGTGATTGGCCAAGCATGTGGGACATACAGCATGCTTGGCCAATCATCAGCGCGCAATGCCGCAGTGAATTATGGGCCATTTTGCGTCACTCGAATTTGGCGCGAATGACCACTTTTGTTCGAATTTCGTCGAATGTGCGAACAGACAATGTTCGAGTCGAACATACGTTCGTATCGAACGCGAAGCTCATCCCTAGTGACAATGCTCTAAATGTTGTTTTTGCTACCTTTGAGTATTTGTTGTTTTGTACTATATAACAATAAAATATATAAAAAATATTAAATATACAAGATTAACATTAAGATGCAAAAACAATCCTTAAGTTCTTTACCTTGTACAAGCATGTTGGAATAGAACTTATTCCTGCTGAATATTTTATCTTGGTGTGTGGTCTTCCTGTTGCTGACACTATTGATTGCTTCAGTGTAGGCACGCTGAGCAAGCACCTGAGATACGATTGTGGGGTGTGGAGCCTGACCTTGCCTGGAGTTACATGTGAAATATTTGGCAAATGTGATAAACAGGTTCAAATGATGATTTTATGAATTGATTTCTTCATAAGTGAGATATAAACATGCTCTAATGCCCCGTACACGCAATCTGATTTTCTGTTGGAAAAAACTTGGATATAAATATATATTTTTAATAGAAAAAGGAAATGCATACATGAAATAAGATAAAAGGACAGTGCAAATATAAAAAAAATCATACATATGAATACATATTATATGATGAGAATCCGAATGCATCAAGCGAGTTTCACCGTTGGGCTTCTTCAGGATACAATAATTGCAGAAGCAAGAAAGGGATCTCACTATATATAAAACATCAATTTATACATGAGATACTAACACATTAATTTTTTAAGGCATTGGAAAGAAAAGGACAGATATCTAAAAACAGTCGTAAATATGGATGGCAGAATAAAATACCTTGCAAGTTCAAATCTTGATTAGCATGTGGCTAACGCAGATATCCAATATAGGAGAGATTAACTAATGCAGAGGAAGTGCAGTGCTGCCAAAGCAAAGTCAGGGGAACATGTGGTTCCAGAATAGACGATACATAGGTTTTCAGAATAGAGAAGAGAAGGGTTGAAGTGGCGATGGTGTCTAAGGGTAATTTTTAGGCGATTGGAGGGAAAGGTGGTGGAAGACAGAGAAAGAGCAAAACAAATATGATGGTGATCAGAGAGAGGAAAAGGACTGTTGAAGAGATTGCATGGAATGCACAGTCGTCCAGAATGATTGTGAGAATATCACAAGAAAGAAAGTAAGGTAGCCAGGCAGAGAACTCATCAAGAAAAGTTGTTACCGGTCCAGGGGGTCGGTAGATCACAGCAATTCTTAAGGAACTTGGAGAATATAGACGTATACAGTGAGCTTCAAATGATGTGAGGGACAGAATGGGAGGAGAGTGAAAAACCTGTAAGATGCTCTTTGGGGATAAAGGATTCTCATTTGACCTCCTTTGAATCCACTGTGTCTAGGGGAGTGAGCCCAAAGAAGGTCACCATGGGAGAGGGAAGCAGGAGAAGCAGTGTCAGATCCATGAGGCCTTGTTTCGGTGACTGCAAGTAGATTGAAGGAGTTAGGCCTCGTACACATGATAGGTTAGCCAGAGGACAACAGTCTGCGGGTCCTCGCTCAATTCACACAGTGCCCGTGTGCCGCCGATCGCCGTTCCCTGCGACGTTATGACGCACAGGGGCGGAGAACGGCACCAAATTCAAAAAAGTAAACACACACATTACATACAGTATACTGTAATCTTATAGATTACAGTACTGTATGTAAAAAATACACAGCCCTTTGTCCCTAGTGGTCTGCCCAGTGTCCTACATGCACTTTTATATAATAAAAACTGTTCTTTCTGCCTGCAAACTGTAGATTGTCCATAGCAACCAAAAGTGTCCCTTTATGTGAAAAATGGTTTTAGACCAGTTAGAAAACAGCGATAATAAATTATAATCTCTTGCAGAATTGAGTGATAGCGATTCGCAAATTCGTCATAAAAAAAAAAGAATTACAGCGACAATTCTGCAACTGAGCAAATTTCAGTGATTTTGATTTGATTACAGTATTGAATAATTTTTATTATAATTACATTATTATTTGTTATAATTATTTATAGTTATTTATTATATTAAAATGTATGATTTTGTTTTTCAAACTTTATCATACCCGGGATGTCTTGTTTGGACAGATTTAAGCAAGTTATTCCTAAGAATTGCAGGCCTACAGTATAAAACGCCAAATTTCCATGCAACAAAAATGTACCGCTTTTGGTACGTAATTCCAGACAGAATCATACCGCCAGGGAGGTTAAGGATGATGGGACTTTATATGAAACATCACATATGGGTAGATTGAATAAAGAAAAAGTATTAATTTATTGAATAATATAATTGAGCATAGTGCATTGGTGTCATCAATAATAAATCAATGTATGGTACAGAAAATAGCATATAACATGATTGGTAATCACATAATATCATTGGTCACATAATAAAAACACTGTTATACACGATACTTGATGAACCAGCAATGAACTGTTGTAAATAATAGTATAAAATTCATTGATGATTCAAACACATCAAAACCCATGGTAGATACATGACTTCTGTGGCATGGTATCAACTAAATGAGGGGCTCAACGCATTTTGTGGACTTAATCCACTCATCACGAGCAGGCTATACAGTAAGGGTACCTAAAAAGAATAATAATCAAGTTGATAATCAATGGTAGTTGATTAAAATAAGGAAAGAGAACCAAAAAACTGAATCTTAGTACTCTTACCTATGGGTAAAATAGAAGAACGTAAATCATGGTATGAAATGTAGGAAGCAATGTGGGTGGAGGATACCCCCCCCCTACCGGGAGTTAAGGTAATGACCATGTATCGTCAGGGAGACCAGAAATTGTGGGTGAATGAGCCTCTGATAGGAGGAAAACACTCTTCCCAGGTCGAAGTGGTTGGTGAAGCAAATAAGACTTCTATAAAAAATAAATAATAATAATGATGATAGTGTTGGTATGGTGGCAAGTGAAGGCTGGCTAGAATTAGTGAGGAAAAGGCAGTGATGCAGAAGTGAAGAGCACAGGAAACCACCACGAGATCCCCAAGTGTGATGGAAAAATAAAGAAAAAAGAGTGTGCACAACAATAAGAAGGGGGCATAAGTGAGGGTGATATATACAGATTGTGGAGTGGAGAAGTGGGGGAAAGAGAGCTTAAGGAGAGAGGATGCAACCGTGAAAAAGAGAGGTAAAGAGCGCATTTTACAGAGAAAGGAGAGCTGAATAGGGAAATAAGTTCACCTCACCTGCAGTTTGATAATTTGTAAAGTAGCTTGCTGTAGATGTTCACTTTGTGCAATCACTAAAGTGCAAAAGCAGAAGTACCACTTAATTGAAGAATGCCACTGTTGTGAAAACCTCAGCATGCATCCTCCTGGCATGTGTCCCCCTGGCATGTGTCCCCCATAAGGGTGCTCTTGTTTTGTACTTTAGTGGGTGTGGATGAAATTTGCCTAACAATCAGGAGTTAATATCAGGCACACATCTATCACAGCAACTAGAGTTGGACAAATGGTTCAGGCCGAGCAAAAGTTCAGCCCAAACATCACCCGTTTGTCCGTTCGACAAACACCCAAATTTGCATGTTGCTTGGTGGGTGTTGACCATGCCAAACGTGAAACATACATTGAAACATACATTTCTGACAATAAAGTGATAAAAAGGTGATCTTGCGCTACCAATAAATAACCAAAAATCACACGTGACCAAAACAATAATGAACAATAATATAACTAAATATAGAAATATATATAAAAAATAGAGTCCACAAGTGAATATAAAGTGCAATCAGTGAATTAAAGTGCACATCAGAGACAGTCTATGTTTCATCCAGTGTTCACAGTAATCGTGCAGGTGCCAATCCCTGGGAAAAACAGCCTCACAGGCTTCTCACCTCACTGATAAAAGATATCCGCATCAAATAACCTTAAGGTGTCTCCTATTTGGTATATTGAGCCATACCCATGCGAGATCTCACCAAGCAAAAAAGGAATCTATACCAACTCAGGAAACAGAAGGGAAGAAGCAAACCTCCAATGGTGTAGTATCATAAACCAGCGATAATTGTATTAAAAGTAATCTCCTTACATCAAAGATAAATCAAACAGCTTAAAAACAAACGGCATCTGCCGAATCCTCACGTCACTCCAGGTGTCCGTTAATCCCTACGTGTTACGGCAACTGCCTTCATCTGAAGAGATAGCAAAGAAATGGATTCATTGAAGGAAGGGGATCCCCCCTTCTATCAAAGTATACTACCATTTTTTTTTAAATATGCCTCTATTGTCCACCATCAATTCTAATGCCACATGGCTGCCCAAACCACCAGTCTTAATTAGCTGCAAAAGGAATTGTCCAGGAACTATCCTCCTTGATGTGAAGCAGCGGTCAACCATACACACTTTGACATCCTTTTAAAAGTCCCTCCCATCCCACCAGCGTCTCACATCACTGGCGGGATGCCCAATGTGCATGTACCAGCGCCATCCGATGGATTTAAATCAACCACATGCATGGGAAGATGTCCACCCCATCTTGGAATCTCCCTCCAGGCTGCCCAATAGGAACGCCAGACCCCTAGGGGCACCTTGGGCATCTGTTTGGCCTTTTATCAGCCCAGACATAGTCTAAAATGCACCAGCCATTTAAAAAACATAAAATACTTTCTCTCCTGTAAAATACCCACTGTCATTCTTGGTAACTTCAACATCACTGTTAAGGCTAGTACCTTAGCTACTTCTAAATTTCCCAAATGAATGCCATCTTTTGACCTACAGTGCCTGCCGCCGAGAATGTGTTTTTAGCACGACAGCATCGCGCTGAATCTCGGCGACAGGCTGCCGATATCTCGCACTCGCTGGAATAGTAAAAGCACATTCCAGCGAGTGCGTCATAGAAGCGACGGGGATCCGACGCGGATTCCCGCCAATTCTACACGTGGGCGGAGTTTGTTATGAATCCTGAAGGAGAAATCCCCGCCGGATTTTTAAAAAAAATCCGGCATGGGTTCCCCCCTCAGGAGCATAACGGGCCCTTAGGTCTGTTATGGGTTGTAAGGAGACCCCCTACGCCGAAAAAACGGCGTGGGGGTCCCCCCACAATCCATAACAGACCCGTATCCAAAGCACGCCGGCCGGCCGGTCAGGAAGGGAGTGGGGGCGAGCGAGCGCCCCCCCCCCCCCCTCCTGAGCCGTACCGGGCAGCATGCCCTCAACATGGGGGGGTTAGGTGCTCTGGGGCAGGGGGCGCACTGCGGCCCCCCACCCCAGAGCACCCTGTCCCCATGTTGATGAGGACAGGGCCCCTTCCCGACAACCCTGGCCGTTGGTTTTCGGGGTATGCGGGCGGGAGGCTTATCGGAATCTGGAAGCCCCCTTTAATAAGGGGGCCCCCAGATACCGGCCCCCCACCCTAAGTGAATGAGTATGGGGTACATTGTACCCCTACCCATTCACCTGCAAATAAAAAGTGTAAACACAAATAAACCACACAGGGTATTGAAATATTTTATTAGTTGGCCGCCGGGGGGGGGTGTGTATGATCGCTTTTATAAAAGCGCCCCCCTCCGGCGGGCTTCTGTGGGGGGTGGGTGCCGCCGTCTGGTTCTCTTCCGCCGCCGGGGGGGGCGCTTTGATAAAAGCGCCCACCACCCGGCGGGCTTCTTTCGACGTCTTCGGCGGCTGGGGGGTCTTCTCCCACTCTCCGGGGTCTTCTCCTGCCCTCCGGGGGTCTTCTCCGCTCTCCGGGGGTCTTCTTCTTCTTCAGGACTCGCCGCCGTGTGTTAGCTCAATTACTAGCGGCGGCGAGCCCCCTCCTCTGTGACGTCGTCTTCTTCTTCTTCTTCCTCTTCTGTTCTCCAGATGTTGACGCAACGCTTCCTTCCGCTGTTATGCCGGGCGCGCGGCTCGCAGCGAGTTATATAGGCCTGTCTTGTGACGTCGCAGTCCCATCATGCTCCGGTAGGTACCACGTGCTACCTACCACGTGGTACCTACCGGAGCATGATGGGACTGCGGAGAGCAGGAGAAGACCCCGGAGAGTGGGAGAAGACCCCCCAGCCGCCGAAGACGTCGAAAGAAGCCCGCCGGGTGGTGGGCGCTTTTATCAAAGCGCCCCCCCCGGCGGCGGAAGAGAACCAGACGGCGGCACCCACCCCCCACAGAAGCCCGCCGGAAGGGGGGCGCTTTTATAAAAGCGATCATACACACCCCCCCGGCGGCCAACTAATAAAATATTTCAATACCCTGTGTGGTTTATTTGTGTTTACACTTTTTATTTGCAGGTGAATGGGTAGGGGTACAATGTACCCCATACTCATTCACTTAGGGTGGGGGGCCGGTATCTGGGGGCCCCCTTATTAAAGGGGGCTTCCAGATTCCGATAAGCCTCCCGCCCGCATACCCCGACAACCAACGGCCAGGGTTGTCGGGAAGGGGCCCTGTCCTCATCAACATGGGGACAGGGTGCTCTGGGGTGGGGGGCCGCAGTGCGCCCCCTGCCCCAGAGCACCTAACCCCCCCATGTTGAGGGCATGCTGCCGGTACGGCTCAGGAGGGGGGGGCGCTCGCTCGCCCCCACTCCCTTCCTGACCGGCCGGCCGGCGTGCTTTGGATACGGGTCTGTTATGGATTGTGGGGGGACCCTTACAACCCATAACAGACCTAAGGGCCCGTTATGCTCCTGAGGGGGGAACCCATGCCGGATTTTTTTTTAAAATCCGGCGGGGATTTCTCCTTCAGGATTCATAACAAACTCCGCCCACGTGTAGAATTGGCGGGAATCCGCGTCGGATCCCCGTCGCTTCTATGACGGCTTTGTCTCCATCGCGGCAAGCCAGCTCGGCGCTGGCTCTCGCGATGGGGCTCGCAAGTGCTCAATCTCACCGAGAAAGGGAGCGAGATTGACACAATATCCCAGTCACCTACTGTAAGTCAATATATACTGTACATGCTCTGATTAACTCTGACGGACAAACTCTTGACCTCATTTGCGCCTGTCTCTATCTCCCTTGCAACCTCTCCAACACACCTGTTCTTTGAACATGTGCTTATCAATTTCACACTCACTCTGTTTTCAATCTATTATCACTTCAACCAGAAACAGTTACCCATAGAAACCTTTGGCACTTATCTTCTTAATTTTGCCACTGATTACCTTTACAAAAAAATATTACCACCTGCTCCTCCTCAAAAATGTCCACTCCTTTGGCCTCTGAGATTCTGTTCTTTCCTCAACTTCTACCTATGTATTTTTCAGTGTCACCTACAACTCCCCAAGGCTCTGTCTTCAGACTCCTTATTTTTCCTTTCTAAACCTCTTCTGTTGGTCAGTTGATATATTCAAATAAATTCTAATACCATCTCTATGCTGACCCCTTCAGTCTCCCTGTGCATCACTAATGTACCAACAGACATGTCAGTATGGATGTGAAAAATACAGTACAGCGCTCAAAATATTAAGTGAAATAGGTACATTGGATTAATCCTATATATAACAATGATAAAAAGAAATCATCTCACAGTGACAGTTCATAAAGACATTCATGTGAAGAAGCCAGTGAAAGTGACACAAAAAACACATATGTGAATAAAAAAAATCCCCACTAAATGAAATAAATAAATAAAGGGACATGAGAAAAAAATCAGTCTTTGCAGAATGAATCAGTCCTTAAGTGGTTAAATGCAAATAAACACCCAAAGAAAGAAATTGAAGAATGCAGAGAACTTCATCCAGCAGGAAGACACCAAAAAAAAGTGGTATTGCAGTCTCCTTACCCTGTCACTGTGACCACAATTACAGTGATCTCAACAAGCCTGGGGATTTTAGGTCTCCCCCTGGATCCTCTGTGGGATATGTGAAATGGTATCTGTTGTCTCGAACAATCAGACAAAAGAAAAAAGGACCATAGCATAATACCATAAAAAAATTGAATTTATTAGGCCAAGTAGCTATGCACTTACGAGATCATGGAAAGTTGAATGCGATAAAAATTTACAATGGAGGCATGGCGGCTTCTTTTGTCTCTCCTGTTGGTGTAGGCTCCGAGCTTCCTTGTCTAAAAGCGTAATGACGTTGAATCTGCAAGCCTCACCTATGTGTTTCGTCACCACGGATGTCGTCTGGGATTGGCTGCTAGACTCGCGTCATCACGCATGCCCTTATATAGTCCAAATGCTCCATTTTAACTAAGGGCGAACGGAACTAGAAGGTATTGTAAAGCTAACAGTGTCAATGGCTCTACAATGATTCATTGTCATTGTAGAGCCATTGACGCTGTTAGCTTAACTGCATTAACTGCTTAGTGTCTACCACCCATCTCTGTCATTCCCTCCACTGGCTTATGATCACCCAACAAAAACAATTCTAAATATTAACAACAAACTGACAAAGCCATCCACAATTCTGCCCCCAATTGCATCACCAGCCTCATCTCAATTTATTAACCAAACCTCCCTCTTTGTTCCTCCCAAAATCTTCTGTTCTAGCTTCATTGACAACCACTTATGTCCAGGACTTCTCAAGACCCTCTCCAATCCTACTCTGTCTGCATTTAGAGGATCGCTGAAAACTCATCTCTTCAGGCAAACTCATTCCCCTTCTAGCTATATTTTTCTTTCCTGAACAATGCATCCAAACACAGTTACTACTTTTTGTATCACCTGTAAGGAAACCCCCCTTAAATCTCCAAGCTACCACCTGTCCTCAGTCTTTCATAATCCCCTCTTCCCACTTGATAAACCACCGCAATCACTTTCATGGTACCTAAACACAGGACTGTAGAGTGCATCACTACATAAGTGAGAATAGGCTTGTTAGAATTACTTATTTACAGCACTGGTTGGAAATGCCATACAACAAAATATTTTGTTGGCATCAAATATAATTGTAACTATAGTCTGGCAATGAATATCACAGATGTCATCAGTATGACAGCTTATGAATATTGGTCCAATATTCTTGCAACAGAGGTATCTCCTCTCTATATATTCTACAAACAAATTACTAGTCTCTCTACAAAAAATATACAATGATTATTACACTGTTTGAAAAATAGTAAAAACTCAGGTGACTAATAAATAAACCATTCTGAATTTAAAAAAAAATAAACATCTTCTTTTTAAGTATATGTTACAGTTAGGCCGCGTACACACGATCAGTCGTGGCCTAAGCTGATAAACTGGTGTTTTGAACGCCAGATTTCTGGCAGAAAAAGATGCTTTAAAATCTAGCTTTTATCAGCGTTTTGTATCAGATTTTATCAGCTTTTATCAGCGTTTATCAGCGTCAGCGTTAATGAGCTTTTTTATTGTATAAACACTAAGGACACTCCAAAAATCCCACAATGCATTCCCAAACTCCCAAAATGCTTTTTTTTTAAAGCTCATAAATGGCCTTTAATTAGTGTTAATTTACGTTAATTAGCATATAGCGTTTTTTGGAGTTTTTTCTCACGCTTTTTTAAAAAACGCCAATAAACTGCAGTTTATCAGCTTCAATGTGCATGGAGCCTTAGACTTGTGCAAAATGTTGTTTTGTTTCGTTTTCATTTGTAAAATACATAATTTTGTTCTGTTATATTCGTTATGTTACATTAATTTGTTTTTTCAAATAATTCATTATTTCTGTAGAGTATAGCTAGCTATTCATTATAACAAATTGATTTGTTTTATTGTTTATATGTTTCATTTTCAGATAATTTGTTATTTATGAATGTATATATATTCCTGATAATGATTCGTAGTTTTGAAAGTCGTTTGTTTATTGAATCTATTAACACACACAATGACAATATATCTTCTCCTATGCTCAAATGCAATACAACACTTTGCCAGTTATCCAACCTCCAGCACAAAATGAATCAGCTGATTGAATTGTATGATTTACTCCGAGTTGACCCTTTATTTCATTAGACCTTTAACAAATTAATGAATCATGTTGAATTCATTTGTTATCTTTGTTATAATTTATTTAGTATTAGTTGAAATTTGTTATTTTTTCTTCTGACAATCAGGATGCATCCAAATGTCCGAAAGATGCAAAATTTGGCCGAATTTCAATTAGTTACGAAACAAATTGAACTTGTCAGAAGAGCATAGCCAGGAGGAGTTCAGGATTTATCTGTATCTTTACCTCTCTATGTAGAGGATGGGTTCTGGAGTTCAGTATTTCTACCCTCTGTAGTCTGATCTGTTTCAGCTAGTCTGGATGATGTTAGTTGAATGTCAGGCCCCAAACTGTGCTTTGGTCTGCAGGTGGAAGTTTTGTATTGCTTTGAGTGACACTCCAAGTTTTTTGCATATGGGTTACTTTGTTACTATTAATCATTTATTTGCATTGTCTATGCTAAAAGCATTTTTTTTAGTATGCCCTTTGACCAAAATAGCACCAATCAGCACAATGCAAACACAGATTCATAGTCCAAACTTCAGACGTCCTCTGCTACTATTATGCATACATCAGCAGAGTACTAGAAACTCCTCCCTCAGA
Source organism: Rana kukunoris (assembly GCA_029574335.1). Classification (NCBI taxonomy): domain Eukaryota; kingdom Metazoa; phylum Chordata; class Amphibia; order Anura; family Ranidae; genus Rana; species Rana kukunoris. Next base: position 132,340,220 of record CM056051.1, read on the forward strand.
TAGTTTCTCAGAGGATAGGAAAGACCTGGGAAATGACATATGACTGCTGAATATCAAAGATTAAATTTGGTACTCAGATGCATTTTTTTTAAATACATTAAATGCAGTGACATGATTTTTATATGTACATAGAAGGTATAATGGCAATTATACATTGTATGTTTAGTATGACTTTAGGTTTGCATTCTTCACATTTGTTTCCATACATTACACAAATGTTGAGAGAGAAAATTGTGAAAAGCATTCCCAATCCTTCTGTCCAACAAGAAGGCAAACATTTTGATCTTTATTTAATTTAGCCAGCTGCCCCTTAATACTTGAAACAAATATACATTTAATCCTTGAAATTTCTCAGGTGCTACAAATATAAAATAAGTATACACAAATTATGTTATTTCTTATTTTGCTATTCTTTCAGAAAAGTATTAGGATATGGGGTATTGACAGACATTGGTGAACAGTAGACCGAGAAAAAAGGATCAGCATGGAATTAGTATTTCTTGTTTGTATTAGGCACTTTTCAACTGAATTATGGCACCATTAATTCATACAGGAAATGTAGGAACACCGCATTCATGTTGTTCATACTTGTATGCAGGGTTACCATAGTAACTATAAAAGCCCTGTCAACCTCATATATTGAGCACAACAGTGCACTTCCACTCTGGATGGAGATCATTTACCAGTGGGGTCAGTGCTCCTGTTTAATTTTTTGTCACGAAAGATGACAGCTTGTTATTCTCATGTGTCCACTCCCCAGAAGGGTCAGCACTCTGCAGACCAGGAACAGGAAAATATAATTGGGTAAAAAAAAATGGTGAATCTGCAGCAAGAGCTAAAGCCTAACAAAACATAAAGCTTCCAGTAAAGAGACAAGCAGTGGGGCTTTCATAGGTCTTTAAAGAACCAAGTGATTGTGTCACAAAGGAAACCAACTGTGCCTCTAAGGTTTCATTGTCGATCATTTGGCTTTTGGCTGCGATTAGATCCTTTACTTTTTAACTCTTCTCCTTTGAAGTTATTCAGCTGATAATGAGAATTAAACTTTCAGTATATATAAAAAAAAAAAAAGATTGCATAGATTTGTCCAGTAAATATAAGCCAGGCTCATTTCGCACATGCAAGCATACAGTATACAGAAAATAACCAGCCCTCTGTGCTATTCTAACCTCTCCTATTCTTTGTTTTTTGTCTAATGTTTTCATTACAAATACTTTTGTAGCCCCTCACAGCACTTCATTGGGAGGAAGAAGATACCCAACAAGGTTTGTACTGATTGTGTGCATGTAATAGGGGCGCTAAAAGAAAAATAAATAGGTGAATCAATACAACCTATCCCAATATGAACATAAATCCTTATTACAAATAGTATTATAAAATGTGAAATGTGCATATAAAAAATCAATGATAATAACAGCACCTGCAGTGAAGAAGTGTGCAATTATATATGAGTGAATATGACAAGACAATATACAATACACAGTGAAATGTATAGTGACCATAAATAATATTAATGTGCTCCGTGCTCAAAAAGTCCTTGTGGTAGGTTCCACCTTCACCAATGGGACACCTCAAGTGGGGATGGATGGCTCCTTACCAGATGAAGTTGACCTAAACTAAGGTCAATAGAGCCTGGGTAACACCACCTTGCGCATGGGGGATTCCAATGATGTTGAACGAATAATGCCGATGTCATAAGAAAAAAGGAAGAACAGCTCCCATAGTGTAAAACTATTTATTTAAGATATAAAAACAAATACACAGTGCCAAGTGGCCCCTTACTTGAATGGGTGCCCGTATCCCGGCACTGAGGCTGTAGGCTTGTAGGTATGGAGAGAGAAGCGAAGACCAGCGTGCGTTCCACTGCTGTGCGCGAGGAAACCAGATAACCGGAAATAGGTAATCAGTGCGTGCCCAGGTACCGCCTCGACATATGTTTCGATATGATCGTCATCAGGAAGCGTACCTGGCGCACGCTACGGGCTAGTATTATAGGCCTGTCAATCACCGGATGGGGGGGGGGGCAATGCAATACTACAACAGCCTCTGTTCCGGTTGTGGCAGCCATTCAATACAATCGTAATACAGAAATTAAACAAAGCGTTCGCAACCATTTGCAGTGTGCAAACATAACTGCAGATTCGAGATGCAAAACCATACTCAAGTGGCAAACATATCTACAGATAATTGTAACAATCAGCAGATACAAATGAGTAGTGTCAGTCTCCAAGCCACAGTTAAAAATAAAAAACAAATGTGCATATACATGTAAATAAAGAATGTATAAATTTTAACTGGGTGATGCCATCCTCTAATCAAAAATAGAGACAAACCCTTGCACGTATGCCAATAATAAATCATTGGCATATCAATATACCTTAAACCAACTAAATATAAAATATTATTTAAAATAATATTAAAATTATAATTATATTAAAATATATATTTTTATGGACAGAAAAAATATATATATATTAAATTAAAAAAATTATATAAATGAAATACCAGTTTTAAAAAAGACCTAATCATTTATATTAAATTACAATTTAAAATTAAAATTAAAATTAAAAACCCTCATTATTCACCGGTCAAAAAACAATTGAGGTCCAGCTCAATGTTTAGGCCCAGGGGCCTCATCGTCCTAAGGCGATGGATCCACTGGGTCTCATTCTGGGATACCGCCTTAGTCATGTCGGTTCCACGCCAATGATTGGTAATTCTATCTATCCCATAAAAAGTGAGTAAGCTGGGATCCCTGTTATGGTAAAGATCAAAATGTTTGGACACACTATGATCAGAATATCCTTTTATAATGTTGGCCACATGTTCATTAATTCTAATTTTGAGTTCTCGGGTAGTGCGGCCAACATATTGGAGGTTACAGGGACATACCAATACATAGGTAACAAACTTAGAATGACACGTGATCAGTGGTTTGATGGTGTATTCACGGTTGGTTACACTAGATTTGAATTTGCTAACCTTTTTTCCTTGCCTTTTTGTTTTTTTGCATGATCTGCATCGGGTACAATAATGGAAACTAGACCCATCAAGAAAGGTAAGGGGTTTTGCCGGAGGATCTGGGACATTGGCTGCCACCATATTTCTCAGCCCTGGTGCTTGCCGGTATATAAAGGTAGGACATACGGGTAGGATCTTGGCCAAATCACTATCTTTGAGTAGGATTGGCCAATACTCTTTAATAATGTTTTCTATATTCCTATATTGCCTATGATATCCAGACAAAAAAGGCACATCTTCTTTTCTTGGAGGTTTAACCTTACTTACTAATAAGGCTTGTCTGTCCATGTCCAAAACTTCTTTTTGGGCCTTCTGTAATTGGTTTGGGCAATAACCTTTTTCTAAAAATTTGGTAGTAAGTACCTCTGACTGTTGAACATAGTCCGCTAAATCATTACAATTTCTCCGAATTCGCATAAATTGGCCCATTGGTATGGCACCCAACCATTTGGGATGATGGCAACTGGAGGTTGGTACATACCCATTACGGTCAGTTGGCTTAAAGTAAGTCATAGTGTGGATCTGGTTACCTTGTTTGGTTAAGATGAGGTCCAAATAGTGGATTGAGGTCTTGTTAAATTCAGCGGTGAAGCTGAGACCATAATTATTGTTGTTCATTTGGACTAAAAATTGTTCTAAGGAGAGTTGGGAGCCCTCCCATAGAAGTACAATATCATCTATATACCTCCGGTAATAAACCAGAGGGGTAACTTTATCTTTATAGATGGTTTCCTCCTCCCATCTATTAAGTACCAAGTTTGCCACACTGGGTGCATACCGAGCCCCCATTGCGACTCCTCTGATCTGTTTGTAAAAATTTCCTTGGGCCCAGAAATAATTATTTCCCATGGCTAATAGGAGTCCCTTAACCAAAAAATTGATCTGAGCCGAGGGTATTGCAGATTGGAGTTCTAATGCTTGTTGAACAGCTGAAATTGCATCAGGTTGGCGAATGTTGGTATAAAGAGATTCGACGTCTACAGTAACCAACCATACATTTTCGGAAACTGTAAATGCTGCTAAGGACTTGATAAGTTCTCTACTGTCCTTCAAATAGGATTTGCCTTGAGTGACCAAGGGTTGGAGATAAATATCCAAGTACTCCCCCACTCTGGAATAGAGAGAACCTATACCGCTAACAATAGGCCTACCAGGTGGGTGAGTATTGTTTTTGTGGATTTTTGGAATCGTGTACAGTACAGGTGTACGAGGTACTTTTGGAACCAAATATTGTGCCTCTTTATCTGTAAGAATAGATTGGGTTAGGCCATCTTTAACCCAGAGGGTAAGCTCATATTTGAGTTTACCCAAAGGATCCCCAGGAAGAAGAGAATAAGTGTCTGTGGCACTCAGCAAACGTTGGATTTCTCCATAATAGTCTAATTTCTTGAGTATTACCACCCCACCGCCTTTGTCGGCAGGGCGGACTACTATGTTTTTATTTTCTTCTAGGGCTTTAATTCCATCCGACACCAGGTTATGGTTGCTGGTATGTTTAGTATCAAAAGCTTTAATATCTAAATCTTGAATTTTCCCTTGTACCATATGTTTAAAAACCTCCACATGGTGGTGGGTCCCCTTTTTTGGATTAAAAACTGAACTATTCTTTAACCCACTGTGTTTGAACACAGTGGTGTTGGTTTGGGGTTCATATGTGGGTTGCTGGGAAAAATATTTTTTGATATTAAGTTTCCTCACAAATTTTTCCACATCAATGAAGGTCTCAAATTTGTTTAGATTTTTGTTTGGAGCAAATTTTAATCCATGTGACAATACTGTTAGCTCCGCCCGAGATAAGTCAACACCTGCCAGATTAAAAATGCCCTCTCCTAATGATCCCTGGGTCTTTTTCTTTCTGGTTCCCCCTCTTTTACCTCTGGGCCTAAATGTTCTTGTTGGGGTTGTGGGGCATTGGTGGGAATTTTGTAGGGCTCGTTCCAGCCCCTCCATTCCCCCGATGCCTGTCCAGGGTTAGGTCCATGTTGTTTGCCTCTATGATTGCCCCTAGGTTTCCCTCTAGGAGGTCTAGAGGTATAGTGTGGGGGACCTTGATAGTAAATGTTGTAATTGTAATCCATTGGACGGTTGTCCAGTGGGGCAAATCTATTGTGAGTAGGTGCCATATAGGGGGTGGGGTAATAATTATTTGGGGGCCCTGTAGGGTAGCCACCGTACGATGGTGGTGGTGGTCCTCTACCACCCTGTTGTGAGGATCCTTGGGGTATAGTTGGTTTTTTGGATTTTTTTGGGGTAGAAGATTTAGCTTTATTTTTATTGGTTGCTAAAGTAACCAAATTGTGTACTTCTGAATCTCTCTCCATAGTAGATTCTTTGGAACTACTAGTGTCAGTTTTAATCTGCCACTTGTAGGCCTTTGAATCATGGTAATCTTTCATATCTCTATGATATTTTTTAAGTTTTTTGTTTTTGATGTTGGTATCGTATTTAGTTAGGTGAATTTGCAAGGTCTGAGCCCTTTCTAAATACTCTTTGGTTTCCATAAAGGGAGCCATAGATGTTTTAAGATCCATAATATGAGCTTGTGTGATGGCATTTTTTGCCTTGCGTCTTCTAATCATTAGTTGCATGAGTTTCTGTTCACATGCATTAAAAAATTGGAACCATTCATCTGCTAATGTGAGATCTTCTAGACCATCATTGGGATAAACGTCCCATCTAAGTCTCCTATGTGTTTGATTTTTCAGGATATACATCTCAAAGGATGCTATATCCCACCATGTCCGGACCTGCTTTTCCATATTGAGTTGGAGCTGCTTAAAGCTCCTCTCAAGGTCCAAATTAGGGCTAGGTTGTTGTTGGAATATTTGCTCTATATTGGTTTGACGACTTTCCATAAAATTGAAAATGTCCATGGCTGCGTAGAAAAAACTACCAAGGTAGCTTAGTGATAAAGGTAATGGGTGGAAAATCTCGCGCCAATGAGGGGGAGGGGTGAGAAAATTAGATTTAGAAAAGCTGCTCCCTGAATAAATCAAATGGATTGAATTATAATAATTGTGTGCATGTAATAGGGGCGCTAAAAGAAAAATAAATAGGTGAATCAATACAACCTATCCCAATATGAACATAAATCCTTATTACAAATAGTATTATAAAATGTGAAATGTGCATATAAAAAATCAATGATAATAACAGCACCTGCAGTGAAGAAGTGTGCAATTATATATGAGTGAATATGACAAGACAATATACAATACACGGTGAAATGTATAGTGACCATAAATAATATTAATGTGCTAGCGCCCCTATTACATGCACACAATTATTATAATTATTATAATTCAATCCATTTGATTTATTCAGGGAGCAGCTTTTCTAAATCTAATTTTCTCACCCCTCCCCCTCATTGGCGCGAGATTTTCCACCCATTACCTTTATCACTAAGCTACCTTGGTAGTTTTTTCTACGCAGCCATGGACATTTTCAATTTTATGGAAAGTCGTCAAACCAATATAGAGCAAATATTCCAACAACAACCTAGCCCTAATTTGGACCTTGAGAGGAGCTTTAAGCAGCTCCAACTCAATATGGAAAAGCAGGTCCGGACATGGTGGGATATAGCATCCTTTGAGATGTATATCCTGAAAAATCAAACACCTAGGAGACTTAGATGGGACGTTTATCCCAATGATGGTCTAGAAGATCTCACATTAGCAGATGAATGGTTCCAATTTTTTAATGCTTGTGAACAGAAACTCATGCAACTAATGATTAGAAGACGCAAGGCAAAAAATGCCATCACACAAGCTCATATTATGGATCTTAAAACATCTATGGCTCCCTTTATGGAAACCAAAGAGTATTTAGAAAGGGCTCAGACCTTGCAAATTCACCTAACTAAATACGATACCAACATCAAAAACAAAAAACTTAAAAAATATCATAGAGATATGAAAGATTACCATGATTCAAAGGCCTACAAGTGGCAGATTAAAACTGACACTAGTAGTTCCAAAGAATCTACTATGGAGAGAGATTCAGAAGTACACAATTTGGTTACTTTAGCAACCAATAAAAATAAAGCTAAATCTTCTACCCCAAAAAAATCCAAAAAACCAACTATACCCCAAGGATCCTCACAACAGGGTGGTAGAGGACCACCACCACCATCGTACGGTGGCTACCCTACAGGGCCCCCAAATAATTATTACCCCACCCCCTATATGGCACCTACTCACAAGATTTGCCCCACTGAACTATCAAGGTCCCCCACACTATACCTCTAGACCTCCTAGAGGGAAACCTAGGGGCAATCATAGAGGCAAACAACATGGACCTAACCCTGGACAGGCATCGGGGGAATGGAGGGGCTGGAACGAGCCCTACAAAATTCCCACCAATGCCCCACAACCCCAACAAGAACATTTAGGCCCAGAGGTAAAAGAGGGGGAACCAGAAAGAAAAAGACCCAGGGATCATTAGGAGAGGGCATTTTTAATCTGGCAGGTGTTGACTTATCTCGGGCGGAGCTAACAGTATTGTCACATGGATTAAAATTTGCTCCAAACAAAAATCTAAACAAATTTGAGACCTTCATTGATGTGGAAAAATTTGTGAGGAAACTTAATATCAAAAAATATTTTTCCCAGCAACCCACATATGAACCCCAAACCAACACCACTGTGTTCAAACACAGTGGGTTAAAGAATAGTTCAGTTTTTAATCCAAAAAAGGGGACCCACCACCATGTGGAGGTTTTTAAACATATGGTACAAGGGAAAATTCAAGATTTAGATATTAAAGCTTTTGATACTAAACATACCAGCAACCATAACCTGGTGTCGGATGGAATTAAAGCCCTAGAAGAAAATAAAAACATAGTAGTCCGCCCTGCCGACAAAGGCGGTGGGGTGGTAATACTCAAGAAATTAGACTATTATGGAGAAATCCAACGTTTGCTGAGTGCCACAGACACTTATTCTCTTCTTCCTGGGGATCCTTTGGGTAAACTCAAATATGAGCTTACCCTCTGGGTTAAAGATGGCCTAACCCAATCTATTCTTACAGATAAAGAGGCACAATATTTGGTTCCAAAAGTACCTCGTACACCTGTACTGTACACGATTCCAAAAATCCACAAAAACAATACTCACCCACCTGGTAGGCCTATTGTTAGCGGTATAGGTTCTCTCTATTCCAGAGTGGGGGAGTACTTGGATATTTATCTCCAACCCTTGGTCACTCAAGGCAAATCCTATTTGAAGGACAGTAGAGAACTTATCAAGTCCTTAGCAGCATTTACAGTTTCCGAAAATGTATGGTTGGTTACTGTAGACGTCGAATCTCTTTATACCAACATTCGCCAACCTGATGCAATTTCAGCTGTTCAACAAGCATTAGAACTCCAATCTGCAATACCCTCGGCTCAGATCAATTTTTTGGTTAAGGGACTCCTATTAGCCATGGGAAATAATTATTTCTGGGCCCAAGGAAATTTTTACAAACAGATCAGAGGAGTCGCAATGGGGGCTCGGTATGCACCCAGTGTGGCAAACTTGGTACTTAATAGATGGGAGGAGGAAACCATCTATAAAGATAAAGTTACCCCTCTGGTTTATTACCGGAGGTATATAGATGATATTGTACTTCTATGGGAGGGCTCCCAACTCTCCTTAGAACAATTTTTAGTCCAAATGAACAACAATAATTATGGTCTCAGCTTCACCGCTGAATTTAACAAGACCTCAATCCACTATTTGGACCTCATCTTAACCAAACAAGGTAACCAGATCCACACTATGACTTACTTTAAGCCAACTGACCGTAATGGGTATGTACCAACCTCCAGTTGCCATCATCCCAAATGGTTGGGTGCCATACCAATGGGCCAATTTATGCGAATTCGGAGAAATTGTAATGATTTAGCGGACTATGTTCAACAGTCAGAGGTACTTACTACCAAATTTTTAGAAAAAGGTTATTGCCCAAACCAATTACAGAAGGCCCAAAAAGAAGTTTTGGACATGGACAGACAAGCCTTATTAGTAAGTAAGGTTAAACCTCCAAGAAAAGAAGATGTGCCTTTTTTGTCTGGATATCATAGGCAATATAGGAATATAGAAAAAATTATTAAAGAGTATTGGCCAATCCTACTCAAAGATAGTGATTTGGCCAAGATCCTACCCGTATGTCCTACCTTTATATACCGGCGAGCACCAGGGCTGAGAAATATGGTGGCAGCCAATGTCCCAGATCCTCCGGCAAAACCCCTTACCTTTCTTGATGGGTCTAGTTTCCATTATTGTACCCGATGCAGATCATGCAAAAAAACAAAAAGGCAAGGAAAAAAGGTTAGCAAATTCAAATCTAGTGTAACCAACCGTGAATACACCATCAAACCACTGATCACGTGTCATTCTAAGTTTGTTACCTATGTATTGGTATGTCCCTGTAACCTCCAATATGTTGGCCGCACTACCCGAGAACTCAAAATTAGAATTAATGAACATGTGGCCAACATTATAAAAGGATATTCTGATCATAGTGTGTCCAAACATTTTGATCTTTACCATAACAGGGATCCCAGCTTACTCACTTTTTATGGGATAGATAGAATTACCAATCATTGGCGTGGAACCGACATGACTAAGGCGGTATCCCAGAATGAGACCCAGTGGATCCATCGCCTTAGGACGATGAGGCCCCTGGGCCTAAACATTGAGCTGGACCTCAATTGTTTTTTGACCGATGAATAATGAGGGCTTTTAATTTTAATTTTAATTTTAAATTGTAATTTAATATAAAAGATTAGGTCTTTTTTAAAACTGGTATTTCATTTATATAATTTTTTTAATTTAATATATATATATTTTTTCTGTCCATAAAAATATATATTTTAATATAATTATAATTTTAATATTATTTTAAATAATATTTTATATTTAGTTGGTTTAAGGTATATTGATATGCCAATGATTTATTATTGGCATACGTGCAAGGGTTTGTCTCTATTTTTGATTAGAGGATGGCATCACCCAGTTAAAATTTATACATTCTTTATTTACATGTATATGCACATTTGTTTTTTATTTTTAACTGTGGCTTGAAGACTGACACTACTCATTTGTATCTGCTGATTGTTACAATTATCTGTAGATATGTTTGCCACTTGAGTATGGTTTTGCATCTCGAATCTGCAGTTATGTTTGCACACTGCAAATGGTTGCGAACGCTTTGTTTAATTTCTGTATTACGATTGTATTGAATGGCTGCCACAACCGGAACAGAGGCTGTTGTAGTATTGCATTGCCCCCCCCCCATCCGGTGATTGACAGGCCTATAATACTAGCCCGTAGCGTGCGCCAGGTACGCTTCCTGATGACGATCATATCGAAACATATGTCGAGGCGGTACCTGGGCACGCACTGATTACCTATTTCCGGTTATCTGGTTTCCTCGCGCACAGCAGTGGAACGCACGCTGGTCTTCGCTTCTCTCTCCATACCTACAAGCCTACAGCCTCAGTGCCGGGATACGGGCACCCATTCAAGTAAGGGGCCACTTGGCACTGTGTATTTGTTTTTATATCTTAAATAAATAGTTTTACACTATGGGAGCTGTTCTTCCTTTTTTCTTATGACATCGGCATTATTCGTTCAACATCATTGGAATCCCCCATGCGCAAGGTGGTGTTACCCAGGCTCTATTGACCTTAGTTTAGGTCAACTTCATCTGGTAAGGAGCCATCCATCCCCACTTGAGGTGTCCCATTGGTGAAGGTGGAACCTACCACAAGGACTTTTTGAGCACGGAGCACATTAATATTATTTATGGTCACTATACATTTCACTGTGTATTGTATATTGTCTTGTCATATTCACTCATATATAATTGCACACTTCTTCACTGCAGGTGCTGTTATTATCATTGATTTTTTATATGCACATTTCACATTTTAAAATACTATTTGTAATAAGGATTTATGTTCATATTGGGATAGGTTGTATTGATTCACCTATTTATTTTTCTTTTAGCGCCCCTATTACATGCACACAATTATTATAATTCAATCCATTTGATTTATTCAGGGAGCAGCTTTTCTAAATCTAATTTTCTCACCCCTCCCCCTCATTGGCGCGAGATTTTCCACCCATTACCTTTAAGGTTTGTACTGAATTGAAATAAATACTGTGATATATGCTTGGAAATCTCACGTTATTGATTGGCACATGTTGTTTGTTATTATAACATTGTTATTATAACATAACATTGTTTTTAAAATAGCATCCACAGATGCATTTTTTTTACAGTATACAGTAGGGGCTCAAAGTGAATTCCTTATAAAAATTTGATTGCCTTATTGTCATGTAGCCGGAGCCACTCAGCCCGTCCACACACCCCACCAATCCTACCGCTGCTGCCGGACACAGGGCAGTGGCACAGATACAGATAGGCTTGGAGGAGAGACAGAGCTTGTCAGCAACTGTGGGGGATTTCCTCCCCTCCCTCTTCCTCCTCCTTGTCACGTACCTGATGGATGAGTCTGACATGTGGAGGGAAGCCTCTCGTACAGCTCTGGCTTATGGACCACTGATAGTGAGACAGTAAGCCCAGGAGCGTGGCAGAGTAAGGCCGCGTACACACGATCGAACATGTCCGATGAAACTGGTCCGCCGACCAGTTTCAGCGGACATATCCGATCGTGTGTACGACCTAATGGACAGGTTTTTCCAGTGGACAAATTTCAAAGCATGCTCGGCTGACGGCTGGTTAGTACGCCTAACTAGCGGACATAAATCTCCCGCATGCGTCGAATGGATTTGACGCATGCGTGGAAGTATTTTACTTCCTGGAGTGGTGACGTGGCAGCGTCAACGTCACCGCCACATCACCGCGTCCTCAGTCCGAGGGGACATGTCCGCTGGAAACGGTCCGTCGGACATGTTTCAGCGGACATGTCTCCCCGTGTGTACGCGGCCTTAGAGTGTCTATGAACAGTCCAGAAGTCTGTGCAAGTAGAACTCACGAACAGGAAGCTGGACCCAACAGGTGACAGGCAAGCGAGTTGGCAGGCTAGGTTGGCAGACCTGGCAATAGGCGAGCAGAGGAGCACCACCGGAAGCAGGAGCTGTATCAGGCTGGACAGCTTGGAGCAGGGTCAGACAAGCCGTGTTGACAACAGACAGGCAGATCGGGCACAGACAACAGGCAGAGGCGTAGTCGGGTCACAGGCAGGTTTTCAGCAACAGACAGTCAGATCAGGCAGAAGCAGCAGGCAGAAGCGTAGTTGGGTCACAGGCAGGTTTGGCAACATGTACTGAATAGCGGAGACTGGAGACAGGGATCGATCAGAGGTCAGGGCAAGAGGTCAGGGCAAGAAGCATGTAGAGGTAGTCGGGAGCAAGCCGGGTTGGTATCAGAAGTCACACACACAAGTATCAGGATTCAGGTAAACGCTGTAGACCAAGCAGCAATAAGTCACTGTCACAGCTCTGTTTAAATATGCTGACTGGCACCAGTTCTGGTGACAGGTGCGTGTGCACGCGCATTTGCAGAAGCGCCTGTGGCTGTTCTGAGCGTCCTTGGTTGGCACCTGGGCAGAGGCGTGTGCCAGGGAACAGCAGCTGTACCTTGCATACGTCTTTCCTGACACTCCTCTTCACACACACAGAGAGCGGCACTCAAACAGGCAGCCATCTGCTTTGCTCCCTCCCCATTGGCAGGGGAAGGCAAAGACAAGACAGGACTGCTGCAACAGAGGATTATGGGACATATAGTCCCAGTCACCAGCAGCCCATTGAAAGTCCCTGGGGCAGACTACAAATTCCAGCAGGGGAAAGGCAAGGGGAGGAAGGACACTGTGAGGCTGCCTGGGTGCAGGGAGAGATACCACAAGGCAGGGGAGAAGACCAGATGCAGGAGAAGGGTGCTGCTCTTCAGGGTCAGTGTGACTGCCCTGCCAACAGCTCCAAGGTTGGTCACAGACATCTTGTTAGCTGAGGGACCCCAGGTCATCCCCAGCCGCATCTGTACAGATGCTGCAGGGCATTCTGGTCGCCAGGTAGCCAGTCAAGCAACCTGCAGAGCCTGTTTCAGGACATCTCCCCCTTGGGCCTTTTTGTCACAGGATTGGTAAGCTGGCACTTGCCCATCTCCTCATAACAAAGGACATGGCATGCAGACACCATTATCAGTCACCCTGACTAAGTAAGAGAAAGATGTTTGCTATACTTACTCTTTTCTGAGCTGCGACAGGGCCCCTTTTGCTTACCAGAATCCCACTGGCATACTTTGCATAACCTCATTTGTCAGGACACCTTAAAGAGGAAGTAACCCCCCTAATAACGGGGGGAAAAACCTACAAGAGAAAGGCATAATGAGCTAGTACTAGCTCATTATGTGGCACTTACCTCATATCGAAGCCTCCAAAGTCCTCCTCATTCCCCGTCGTCGCCATGTCCCATCGCAGATACTTCCTGTTTTCGCTGCTCCATCGCTGTGATTGACCGGAGTGGTGATGACGTCACTTCCGTGCATGCACGGAAATATGCCATTAACCCTGGTTATGCCATTAAGAAAAACTGCACTTTCAGGGCGCCTGAATTTTATATCTGCAGTATTTTGTTATCTCTCCTTAAAGAGCTAAGTCCCTTAGCTCTCTCCTGAACCGTTCCTCTGTTATCAGCCTGATAACTCCTGACAAATTCTCTGACACTTTATATAAATGTAGACTGAAATTTCTATCAGGGGAGGTTGCTAAAATAGATTAACAGAGAGCTGGCCCTATTACAAAATACCTCTGAGGCCGTGTACACACGACTAAATAAATCTGATCAAATCGGTCTGACAGACCGATTTGATCGGAATTGTCTGCTGGGCTATTTTGGTTTGATCGTGTACACACGATCAAACCAAAATCCCCGCCGGCAGACAGCGTGGTGACGTGGCGGTGACGTTGACGCCGCCACGTCACCGCACCAGGAAGTAAAAAACTTCCACGCATGCGTCGAATCCATTCGACGCATGTGCGGGCAGATATGTCCGCTGGTTAGTGTACTAACCAGCAGACATGTCGGACGGACGGGTTCCCAGCAGACAGATTTTAAAGCATGCTTTAAAATTTGTCTGCTGGAAAAACCTGTGGCACTGGGTGATTGCACTGGCAAGGTGGCACTGGCAGGGACTGTGGGCACTGCTTTTGCGTTTTGTTTTTACGTTCACTCACTGTAGTCACTGTAAACTCTTTCTCTCCTCACACGCTGTCTCTGTGTGAGGAGAGAAAGCCGGCGATGAGAGATGATCTAATTTGTTTGAATTTCAGATCATCTCTCATTGGACGGCGGGATCAAGTGCTGAATGGCCTCTGCGATTGGCCATTCAGCATGATCAGTGATTGGCTGTGTCCAAGGGACACGGCCAACACAGTTTTTCCCCAATGCGCGCTCATGGGGACGCGCAGGGAGCCGCCACAGAAATCACGTCCAAAGACGTCTACTTGGCGCCTCAGGTCCGCGCTGTTGACTTATTTTGTCAATAGCGTGGGTCTGAAGTAGTTAAGGTGTTGATGTATCTAGACTACATCATCATCTTTGGCAAGACCCTCTAAGAGCACGAGGAATGCCTGAAAAAGGTCTTGAAAAAACTCCATCACAAAGAGTTAAAGCTGTCCCTGGAAAAACTGTCAGTTCTACCAATTTTCATGTGAAGTGAGATATCAGCATATGCCTTTAGGGCAGGTCCGATCCTAGCGCTCTATGGAAGTGCAGAGCTAAATAACATAAGCTGTAATGGTTTGTGCAGAGGAGCAGCTATTATAAAAGGAAAAAAATATATAAAGAATATGCCTCTAAAAAAGAAACATTAACAGCGCTGTGTGGGATAATAAAAGATTCTACTGAACCTAAAAACACCCAATCTGCTATGATTGACTAATAAAATCACATTGATAATGTCATTCCTGTGATCAACATCAATGAAAATGGTGGTGATGTCCTGAAATAAAATAAACAGCACTGGTGAAATGTTGCATGTGCTATCCAAGAATCAACATAGTCTCTTAACCACTTAAGGACCGCCTACTGCACATATACGTCGGCAGAATGGCACGGCTGGGCACATCAACGTATATATACGTTGATTTTAGTACCCAGCCGTGGGTCACGGGCGCGCGCCCGCGGCGCGCTCCCATGACCCGGTCCGAAGCTCCAGGACCAGGACCGCGGGACTCGTGGACCCGATCGCCGCTGCAGTGCGGCGATCCGTCCCGGTATGCTGAAGAACGGGGAGAGCCGTGTGTAAACACGGCTTCCACGTGCATCTCTGTGGCCGCAGCATCGATCACGTCATCCCTGTTATAGGGGGACGTGATCGATGACGTCACACCTACAGCCACACCCCCCTACAGTTGTAAACACACAAACAGGGAACACTCAAAGTCACAGCGCCCCCTGTGGTTAACTCCCAAACTGCAACTGTCATTTCCACAGTAAACAATGCAATTTAAATGCATTTTTTGCTGTGAAAATGACAATTGTCCAAAAAATGTGTCAAAATTGTCCAAAGTGTCCGCCATAATGTCGCAGTCACGAAAAAAATCGCTGATCGCCGCTATTAGTAGTAAAAAAAAAATTATTAATAAAAATGCAATAAAACTATCCCTTATTTTGTAAACGCTATAAATTTTGCGAAAACCAACCGATAAACGCTTATTGCGATTTTTTTTATATATTTTTGGGGGATATTTATTATAGCAAAAAGTAATAAATATTGCATTTTTTTAAAAATTGTCGCTCTATTTTTGTTTATAGCGCAAAAAATAAAAACCGCAGAGGTGATCAAATACCACCAAAAGAAAGCGCTATTTGTGGGGAAAAAAGGACCCCAATTTTGTTTGGGAGCCACGTCGCACGACCGCGCAATTGTCAGTTAAAACGACGCAGTGCCGAATCGCAAAAAAGGGCAAGGTCCTTTACCTGCATTTTCGTCCGGGTCTTAAGTGGTTAATAAATTGCAAGTCTTTAGTGAACAGTTAATCTTTAGGTGATAACTGTGCTGATTTCAATGATATCTCCCTTAAGAGTTCTACTCACTAGACACAAGTGGTGTATGTCGCCTGTAAAGTTTAGTGTTTGAAACAATGGTTGGATCCAGTCTCCTTCTCAGAACAGGTGTCCTCTTTCCTCTTAATCTCAGCCAAGGATCCAATAATCCACCCAATGATCAGTTGGATGGTTGTCATTCATAAGTACATTGCATGAGTGGTCATGGAATGAAAATAGAGGGAAAGATATATAGGGCCAGATTCAGGAACAGTTACGCTGGCGGATCGAGTGATCCGCCAGCCTAACTGTGACTTTGAGCCGGCGTTTCTGTTTTCTGTAACCAGAAAACAAGAAACGCCGGGTTGAAGTTCCGATGCGAGCAGCGTAACTGAGTTTCGCCATCGCATCGTTACTTCAACTTAAAAATGGCGCCGGGGGCGTTCCCGCCGATTTACGCTCAAAAAATATGTTAATGAGCGGAAATCGGCAATTCACGATCGAAATCCGGCGCGACGCAATGACGATACGACGTTTCCGGACGGGATACGCGGCGCATAGATATACCTACATGGGGTTGGAGTATCCTATGTTAGGTATAGGCGTCGTCATCGCGTCGGGAAAAAAAAAAAAAACGTCGCTTGCGTAAAACGGTCATGAATGGGAATGTGACGTCATTGACGTTCATTCACAGATTTTGGAGCATGCGCACGGGGATGTTTTGACACTCGACGCATGCGCAGTACGTTGGCGGCGGGATCGCGCGTAGTTAGCATACTACACGCCCCGTACCCGCTAAATTTGAATTCCGCCGGCTCATTTGTGATGCGCTGCCGCAACTTTAGGAGCAAGTGCTTCGTGAATGACAGCACTTGCTCCTAAAATTTCGGCAGCGCAACGCAAATGAGAAGCGTTACTCCAGAGCAAAGATGCTCTGGACTACCTGAATCTGGCCCATAGTGTAACACTGTCTTTATTAAGGATACAAACCCCACTCCAAGAAATATGCTTACAATGTAATAAAGTGTAAAACGGCACATCAGAAGATACAAAACTGTAGCTCACGCAATGCAGGGGAAAGTGCTTGTCAGCCCAGCTCCAGCTGCTGAGTCCCAGGTTCAGCTTGATCTCTGTGTGTGAACAGATCGTGTAGGCACGCCCTGACGCATTTCGTGATTGGTTGTCACGTGTTCAGAGGGCCCTCTGTTCACACACAGAGATCAAGCTGAACCCGGGACTCAGCAGCTGGAGCTGGGTTGACAAGCACTTTTCCCTGCATTGAGTGAGCTACAGTTTTGTATCTTCTGATGTGCCGTTTTACACTTTATTACATTGTAAGCATATTTCTTGGAGTGGGGTTTGTATCCTTAATAAAGACAGTGTTACACTATGGGCCAGATTCAGCAAGACTTGCGCTGGAGTATATCAATATGCGCCACGTAACTGTCAAGATGCGCCGTAGTATCTATGCGGCCGTACCCACCAAACTAGATGTGACAGAAAACTGGCTTTTTCCGATCGGCTTAACTTTCCCTCGCCAGAGTATCGTAAGCGCATATTTTCGCTTGTCGCATCCGTCGCGCCTATTGATTTGCCATGAAATATGCAAATGAAGGATATTTCCCGATTCGCGAACGGATTAGCACCAGACGCTGGCTACATGCTCCGCGCGTAAGTTGTCCATCTGTCGCAAAGTTATTCCTACAAATAGCTGCTTTATCTTTACTCCAGACGGCCACAGGTCAGCAGGAGAGCAGCTACAGCAGCAGCATTACCGACGAAAATAGCAAGCTGACCAACCACACTTGCAAGGACAACACCTCTGTGTGCCAACATGCCAGGGGCAGCCGTGGTCCTAGCACTACTAATAGGTCCCCCGGAACGAAGGAGGCGGGCACGTGAGAGGATATACCGCACGCGCATGAGCCTCTTTGGCATGGGTGATGAGGAGGTGTATCGCCTCTTCAGATTCAGCCCTGATGCAATACTTGAACTAACCACAACCCTGCAGGATGACATCACCAGCCCAACACACCGCTCACAAGCAGTGCAGCCACTGGTGAAGGTACTGGCAACACTTAATTTCCTTGCCAGTGGATCATTCCAGCGTACAAGTGGATTGGTGGCTGGGATGTCACAGTCCTCCATGAGCAGATGTGTGCACCAGGTTATCCCTGCAATCCTCAGAAGCATGTCCAACCACTTCATCAGACCCACCACTGAGGAGCTGCGGCTGAAGGCAATGCAGGATTTCTACAGCATTGCCAGATTCCCACGCACCATCGGGGCCATTGATTGCACACATGTGGCACTCCAGCCCCCAGTGCCACAGAGCACATATACCGCAATCGGAAGCATTGGCTTTCCATCAACGTACATGTGATAGCCGATGCCCAACGCCTCATATGGCACGTCCGTGCCAATCACCCCGGATCCTGCCATGACAGCTTCATATACAATCAGAGCCCCATCCCAATGGAATTCGAACAGAACATGTATGGGGACAGCTGGCTGGTTGGTGAGTGACATGGGTGGCAGGCATGACTGCCCCCCCCCCATGATGCTGACATCACAAGGGCGCATGCATGACTAACATCCTCCTGTCTTTTCCCTTACAGGTGACTCTGCATATGCACTGGGACCCCATCTAATGACTCCTTTCTGGAACCCCCAAACCAGAGGAGAGAGAAGATACAATGAAGCACATATCAAAACGCGTGCAGTGGTGGAGCAAACATTTGGACTACTGAAGTCCCGTTTCCGCTGCCTGGATAAGTCTGGGGGGCCCTATTGTATTCCCCTACCTTCGTGTGTCAGATCGTCGGTGCATGTTGCATTCTGCACAACTTTGCCTGCAGATTGACATACGTGATGACCTGACCCCCCAACCAGACAGCCCCCCCTGCCAGAGGAGACCCAGTCAGCTGATGGAAGAGCAGTCAGGAGGGTCCTCGCTATAGGCATCTTTGGACACTAAACAAAAACATTGATCACACGGACAATGCATGCATGCACACCACTGATGTCCCTAGATCACACACACCACATCCACATTGCATTGGATTAGCCCAAGTCCAAGTTTTTATAAAAATAAAAATTCATAACCTGAGCAAAGTTCAAATAAAGAATAAATAGTCATAACCGGAGCCAACCGGGGCTCTTTCTTGTGGGCCCTCTCTGGCTCCTCAGCTGCCTGGAGGGAGTGGGTGGGGGTGGGGGGGCATCTGGAGGTGGCTGATCCCCGGATGGGCCACTTCTGGCAGGTGTTGGCTGCATGCCCTCCAAGGCCACGGCAATCCGGCTCAGATAGTGGTTGGTCTGGGCCTGCATCCTCAGCTGGCGGGTGACATTATGCCACTGGTCACGCTGCCTCTGCCTCCCCTGTTCCCGGACGGCTGCAGTGAGGTGCCGAACATCAGCCTGCACCTCCCCCAGACTGGTCACTACTGCAGCGCAGTTGCAGCTGACGTCCTACACAGCGTTGGTCAGCTGGGACACGGAGCCCAGGCTGTCAGCCACTCGGTCTAGATGCCCAGCAATCTCCCCCATCTGCTGGGTCTGCCTGGCCTGGTCCCGGGCCATTTGGTCATGGACCAAATCAGACACCCCCCTGGTCTTCCGGGTCGCCTTCCTGGGGCCAGAAGATGGTTGTCCCCGGGGGGATGGAGTCGCCCTTGAGGGGCTTCCTAGAATGGGGGAGGGGATTACAGAGGGCCCTGCAGAAGGGGAGGACTCCTCCAAAATTAAAACAAAGTCCTGATCTGTAAAGCCAGGCTCCTCCTCAACCACCTCATCAGGCGAGGTGTGGGCACTCTCCTCCATCTCATGGTGTTCACCACCCAGGGGGTCGGGCTCAGGATGCCGTTGGGGGGTTGGGGTGGACTGGCCGCCGACAGATGATGGCCCAGCTCCGTCATATGTGGATGACACAAAGCAGACACATGTTGGGTGGTCCCACACATTTGGCACATGTACCCTCCCCCCCCCCACATGCAACACACCAAATAGGGGATAAAAAACACTTACCTGTCCTGGAGCCTTCCTCCACGGAATCATATCCCGGGACCCCCTCCAACTGCAGCGGGCGACCACTTCCTCCTCCGTGGTCAGGCTGACCGCACATGGGGGTCCACCACCCGTGCCCCTCTAATGCCTCCTGATGGTGGCCACCTTGCCACGGACTTTCCGCCTCAAGTCATTAATTTTCTTGCCGATATCGGCAGCAGTCCGGGTGGAGTAGCCCAAAGCATTGACCCTGTCAGCAATGGACTCCAGGATGCCCTGCTTCCTATCCCGGCTGGTCTTCCGACTTTTCCTGCCGCGGAGAAAGTCGTTGTACGTCTCCATAGCGGAGATCACTAGGGTGAGCTCCTGGGCATTAAAAATGGAGGTTTCTCCTCTCTTTGGGGGGAACGGGAGCAGCCATCATACAGCAAAAGTTACTTCCCTGGGGTGGGGGAAACCGGATATACTTTTGCGCCGGAAAGGCGCATCTGCGGCCGCTTTTATACGCGCAGCGGAAGACATTGCGCTGGCGTTTCACATGAAGTGGTGCCGACGGAAGTTGTGAGCATGCGCACAGGGGAGTGAGGGGAGCCCTTTCTCACTGCGCATGCTCCGTGGATGATGCGATGATCGTAAGTCACTGCGCTGGGCTCCGCCCATCATTTACATATGATCACACCCACTTCCACTTGCGTCGGGTTGCGCCAGCGCTTTTTCGTTACTCCGCCGCAAAGTAACGAACATGTGCTTGGTGAATACTGGACTTGACTCACTAGTTTTTTTCCGGCGTAGCGCAGCGCATATACGTTACGCCAACGCGAACTAGTGAGTCAAGTACAGTATTCACCAAGCAATTGCTCCTTACTTTGCGCCGGTGTAACGAAAATGCGATGGTGCAACCCGAAGTAAGTGGAAGTTGGTGTGACCATATGTAAATGATGGGCGGAGCCAAGCGCAGGGACTTACGTACGGCGCATCATCCACGGAGCATGCACAGTGACGTCGGGCTCTACTCGCTTCCCTGTGCGCATGCTCACAGCTTCCGTCGGCACCACTTCCTGGGAAACGTCGACGCATCGTCTTACGTTGCGCGTATAAATGCGGCTGCAGATGCGCCATTCCGGGGCAAAAGTATATCCGGTTTCCCCCCCCAGGGAAGTTACTTTTGCTCTGAGGTGGCTGCTCCCGTTCCCCGCAGACAGAGGAGAAAGCTAAACTTTAATGGCCAGGAGCTGTCAACAGTCATCTCGGCTATAGAGACCTACAATGTCTTTCTCCATGGCAGTAAAAGTCGCCAGACAAGCCGGGACAGGAAGCAGGCCATCCTGGAGTCCATTGCTGCCAGGGTAAACAGTTTGGGCTATTCGACCCGGACTGCTGCTGACATCTCCAAAAAAATAAATGATGTGAGGCGCAAAGTCCGGGGCAAGGTAGCCACCATTAGGAGGCATGAGAGGGGCACGGGGGGTGGACCCCCATGTGCAGTCAGCCTGACCACGGAGGAGGAGGTGGTCGCCCACTGCCTGGAGAGGGAGCAGTTGGAGGGGGTACAGGGCTATGATTCTGTGGAGGAAGGCTCCAGGACAGGTAAGTGTTTTTCATCCCCTATTTGGTGTGTTGCATGTGGGGGGGAGTGTACATGTGCCAAGTGTGTGGGACCACCAACATGTGTATGCTTTGTGTCATCCACAGATGACGGAGCTGGGCTATCATCTGCCGGCAGCCATTCCACCCCATCCCCCCAACTGCATCCTGAGCCCGACTCCCTGGGCACTGAAGACACCGAGGTGGAGGGGAGGGCCCACACCTCATCTGCTGAGGTGGTTGAGGAGGAGCCGGTCGTCTCTGAGCAGGAGTTTCTTTTATTTTTGGAGGAGTCCTCCCTTTCAGCAGTGTCAGGGAAGACAGACTTTCCATGCAAGCGCCCGGCATGCACGCATGCGTACTAGCACTTTAAGACACACACCTGTCACTAATAATGGAGTCAGGCAGGCTATTTAAGCAAGGCTCCTACAGAGGTTCCTTGCTGTTTGGTCTGCAGCTTCCGTGTCATTTCCTGTTTCCTGTGTGACCTCTGACTCTGATCCAGCTTGTTGTTACCTGTGAATACCTGCTGCATGTTCTGATCCCGGCTTCCCTTAGACTCTGATCCTGCCTGCTGATTCTGTCTGATGATCTTCCAGTACTACTTGGCTTGTGACCTGACCTCTCTTCTGCCTAACGTCTTTGCCTGATCTGCCTGATTATTACCGACCCGGCCTGTCTGACCCTGCATCCGGCTCATCCAGCCTGCTACAGCTCCCAGCCCTGCAAGCCTGCATCTGGTACTGCTCCGTGGTTCATCCCAGCCTGCCACCAGTCAAGCATCGTGTCAGCTTATCCACCTGCTGATCACCGCTACTACAGGGACTACTGAACTGTTTACAGGCACTCATACCCCACCGTGCTCCTGTGGCTACTGTTTCACTGCCAGTAGTCCGCGAGCCGGAGTTGTACGAGAGGCCTTCCTCTGCACGTCAGGCTCACATCCCAGGTACGTAACAAGCAGGGCCCTCTCAGATCCCCTTCCCCATCATAGGAAGCCCCTCAAGGGCAACTCCATCCCCCCGGAGAGTACCATATCCTGGCCCCAGGAAGGCGACCCGGAAGACCAGGGGTCCATGACCAAATGGCGAGGGACCAGGCCAGGCAGACCCAGCAGATGGGGAGATAGCTGGCCACCTGGACCGTGTGGCTGGCAGCCTGGCCTCCGTGGGACACATGACAGAGGCAGTGCAGGACATCAGCTGCAACTGCGCTGCAGTAGTGACCAGCCTTGGGAAGGTGCAGGCTGATGTTCGGCACCGTACTGCTGCCGTGCAGGCCAACACAGCTGCAATCCAGGACCAGGGGAGGCAGAGGCAGCGGGCCCACCAATATCAGATGACCCGGCAGCTGAGGATGCAGGCCCAGACCAACTCCTTCCTCAGCCGGATAGCCGTGGCCTTGGAGGGCATGCAGGCCACACCTGCCAGGAGTGGCCCACCCAGGGATCAGCCACCTCCAGATGCCCCCCCACCCTCACCCACTCCCTCCAGGCAGCTGAGGAGCCAGAGAGGGTCCACTAGAAGGAGCCCCTGTCAGGCCAAATGATGGCTTTTTTTGGTTGCTCTTTTTTTTCTTTATTTTGTAATTATGCTCAGGTTATGAGCTTTTTGTTTTTATTATGCTCAGGTTATGAGCTTTTTTTTAATACAAACTGCACACGGTCAGTAGTGCAGGCTACTGTGTGAATGTTGTGTGAATGTGGGGGTGGCACTCCTGCCAGTAAGGGGTGTCACCCTCGATAGTTGGGGAGAAGTTATCCCCGTGTGAATGTAGTATGAATGGACAGCAACATCATTGGAGCCTTGGCGCGGCGTTGCTGCTCCCAAGTCCTGCATGTTGGACTTGGGCTAATCCAATGTGATGTGGATGTGGTGTGTGTGATCTAGGGACCTCAGTGGTGTGCATGCGTGCATTGTCCGTGTGATCAATGTATTTGTTAATTGTCCAAAGATGCCTACCGCGAGGACCCTCCTGACTGCTCTTCCCTCAGCGGGGTAGCCTCTGGCAGGTGGGGATTGTGTGGGTCGGGGGTCAGGTCATCACGTATGTCAATCTGCAGGCCCTTTCTCATGGCGTAGTTGTGCAGCACACAACATGCACAGATGATCTGACACACGAAGGTAGGGGAATACAACAGGGTCCGCCGGACTTATCCAGGCATCGGAAACGGGACTTCAGGAGCCCAAATGTTTGCTCCACCACTGCCCTGGTTTGGATATGTGCCGCATAGTATCTTCTCTCTCCTCTGGTTTGGGGGTTCCGGAAAGGAGTCATGAGATGGGGTCCCAGTGCATATGCAGAGTCACCTGGAAGGGAAAAGACAGGAGGATGTTAGTAGTGCATGTGCCTCTTGTGATGTCTGCATCATGGGGTAGGACAGTCATGCCTGACTCCCATGTCACTCACCAACCAACCAGCTGTCCTTGTACACGTTCTGCTCGAATTCCGTTGGGATGGGGCTTTGACGGTATATGAGCTGTCATGGCTGGATCCGGGGTGTTTGGCACGGAGGTGCCAAATGAGGCGTTGGGCATCGGCTATCACCTGTACGTTGATGGAATGCCAATGCTTCCGATTGCGTTATATGTGCTCTGTGGCCCTGGGGGGCTGTAGTGCCATATGTGTGCAATCAATGGCCCCCACGGTGTGTGGGAAATCCGGCAATGCTGTCGAAATCTGTCATTGCCTTCTGCCGCAGGTCCTCAGTGGTGGGTCTGATGATGTGGTGGGATATGCGTCTGAGGATTGCAGGGACAACCTGGTGCACACATCTGCTCATGGTTGATTGTGACATCCCAGCCACCACTCCACTTGTACGCTGGAATGATCCACTGGCAAGGAAATGGAGTGTTGCCAGTGCCTTCACCAGTGGCTGCACTGCTTGGGAGCGGTGTGTCTTGCTGGTGATGTCATCCTGCAGGGTTGTGGTTAGTTCCAGGATTGCATCTGGGCTGAATTGGAAGAGGCGATACACCTCCTCATCACCCATGCCAAAGAGGCTCATGCGCGTGCGGTATATCATCTCACGTGCCCGCCTCCTCCGTACCGGAGGACCCATCAGTAGTGCTAGGACCACGGCTGCCCCTGGCATGTTAGCAGACAGAGGTGTTGTCCTGCAAGTGTGGTTGCTCAGCTTGCTTTTTTCGTCGGTAACGCTGCTGCTCTAGCTGCTCTTCTGCTGACCTGTGGCCGTCAGGAGTAAATATAAAGCAGCTATTTGTAGGAATATCTTCGCGCCGGAAGTACGACATACGTGCGGCGCACGTATCCAGCGTCTGGTGCTTGTCCGTTTGCGAATCGGCATATCTACCTCATTTGCATATTTAAATGGGAAATCAATAGGCGCGACAGATACGCCAAGCGAAAAAATGCGCATACGATACGCTGGCGTAGGAAAGTTAAGTTGGTCGGAGGAAGCCCGTTTTCTGGCGTATCTAGTTTGGTGGGTACGGCGCAGAGATACTACGGCGCATCTTTACACTTACGAGGCACATATCGATATACTCCAGCGTAAATCTTTCTGAATCTGGCCCTATGTTGATTCTTGGATAGCACATGCAACATTTCACCAGTGCTGTTTATGTTATTTCAGGACATCACCACCATTTTCATTGATGTTGATCACAGGAATGACATTATCAATGTGATTTTATTAGTCTACCAATCTTCACTTAACCACTTAAGCCCCGGACCAAAATGCTGCTAAATGCCCAAAGGCGTTTTTAGAATTCGGCACTGCGTCGCTTTAACAGACAATTGCGCGGTCGTGCGCCGTGGCTCCCAAACAAAACTGGCGTCCTTTTTTCCCCACAAATAGAGCTTTCTTTTGGTGGTATTTGATCACCTCTGCGGTTTTTATTTGTTGCGCTATAAACAAAAATAAAGCGACAATTTTGAAAAAAATTCAATATTTTTTACTTTTTGCTAAAATAAATATCCCCCAAAAACATATATAATTTTTTTTTTTTCAGTTTAGGCCGATACGTATTCTTCTACCTATTTTTGTTAAAAAAAAATCGCAATAAGCATTTATCGATTGGTTTGCGCAAAATTTATTGCGTTTACAAAATAAGGGATAGTTTTTTTTGCATTTTATTTTACTACTAATGGCGCCGA
This sequence comes from Rana kukunoris, assembly GCA_029574335.1. NCBI lineage: Eukaryota > Metazoa > Chordata > Amphibia > Anura > Ranidae > Rana > Rana kukunoris. Next base: position 132,365,947 of record CM056051.1, read on the forward strand.
TCAGCGACTTTTTTCGTGACTGCGACATTATGGCGGACACTTCGGACAATTTTAACACATTTTTAGGACCATTTAAATTGCATTGTTTATTGTGAAAATGACAGTTGCAGTTTGGGAGTTAACCACAGGGGGCGCTGTAGGATTTAGGGTTCACCTAGTTTGTGTTTACAACTGTAGGGGGGTGTGGCTGTAGGTCTTACGTCATCGATTGAGTCTCCCTATAAAAGGGATCACTCGATCGATGCAGCCGCCACAGTGAAGCACGGGGAAGCCGTGTTTACATATGGCTCTCCCCGTTCTTCAGCTCCGGGGAGCGATCGCGAGCGGGCGGCTAGAAACGAATAGCCGCGCCCTCATCCCGGGATCGCTCCCCGCGGGTTTCCGACCGCCGCATGTAGCGGGGGGGTCCCGATCGGACCCCCGACTCGAGCAAAGGCAGGCACGTATATATACGTGCATCTGCCTTAACGTGCCCTTCTGCCGACGTATATCTACATGCGGCGGTCGGGAAGTGGTTAACTACCTTGGCTATATCATGCTTGCGTTAGGAGTGGAGTGGAGTGGCCACCAACCTCCAAAAGCTGAAAGCTGTTGCCTTCAGGCCGAAACCTACCAATGTGAACAAGCTCAGGTTGTTTTTGGAATTCTGCTTCTATTAAAGGAGATTTGTTGAGGTATTCGCTAAAATAGCTTAATGAGCTATTGAAGAGCAAAAATTAAGATGATAACCCAGACCTAACCAAGCCTGTCAGACCAACTGGAGGGTCTAGGGGGCCTCAAGAGTAGATTCAAGAGCAATAGACTGACCAGTGTGAAGTGACATTTTGGCAGCTAAAGTGGAGCCCAACTACTGCTCCGGTCCTAACCTATGCAGATCTAACCAAGCCATATGAATTGCACATTGATACCAGCTGAGATTGGTTAGGCAAGGACCTATAACAAGCACATGTCAGAAACCATGTCGAGAAGAACTACCCCATATACAAACTAGTTTCTGGCTCTGAAGTGGGCAGTGGTGGATAAATTGAGGCAGGGCTTTTTTTCAGGGGGAACTTGGTGGAACTCAGTTCCACCACCTCTGGCTTAGACCCTTGGGGGGCCTACTCACCACAATCACTTGTAAACACAGAAGTCCGGTTTCTGTGTTTATAAGGGACAGCTCTGCAATCTTCATATAACCCCCCTAAATCATGCACTCTATATGTAATTCAATTCTGGAATTTAATGTGATTTTAGGGGGGGTGTGGGGGAGGGGTTTTGGGGGGTCGTGGTTGAGTTCCAGCACCTATTGTTTAAGAAAAAAAGCCCTGAATTGAGGGATTACCTGTACGGAGCAGACTTTATGGTCAAAACAGATAACAATCTACTCACATACATTCTCATTACTGCCAAGTTGTATGCCACTGGCTGGGTACCCTATCGGGATTCACTCTCTGCCTTAAGTACTGTCTGGGTCAGGAACAAAGATGCAGACATTCTGTCAAGAAGACTCCAAGGTTCAGGAGACTTCCTTGAAGAATGGACTAAGCTGCCAGCTAACGGGGTATGAGCCTTATATCAAGGAGCAGAGCATCAAGCCGGAGGCGGGTCAAGGGCCAAAGACATTGAGGTCTCAGTGGCTGGTGTCCGTAATTGTTACTGTAATGTTACACAAGTTAGGGAGGAAGGCAAGTCTTGTGTCAGACATAGGCGTGCGCACAGCGTGTGTCAGGTGTGCCTAATCACGCTGTGCTGTGTTGATTCCCCCTGCTGCAGAGGAAGGGACTGTAGAATATCTGTCCTCAGTATATTCCTCTGTCTCAAAAGTGAGATATCAGGGGTCTGTTTAAACCTATGATATTTCACCAAAGACGATGGGGGTCCTAAAAAAATTGTAAAAATAAATAAATATGAAATTGTAAAAAAAAAATATTGTAAAAAATAATAAAATTGTAAAAAAGTTATGATAAAAAATTATAAATATGAACTACTGACACTGTCCACTGATCTGACCCGAACCACTGCCCTACTGACATCATACATTGCTCTACTGCCATAGATAGAATATATAATGATATATACATAGATATATCTATATATTTTTATATACACACGTATGTTTGTTTGAGCTTTGAGGTTCACACCCTAATACCATAGGCTGCGCACACCTATGGTGTCAGATCAATCCAAGCCCCACCAGATAAAAGATTTGAGGGGATCTTTTTGCACAGGATTGGGTAATTGTGGCATCACTGGGCCAGATTCACAGAGCGATTACGCCGGCATTACAGGAGATGCGCGGCGTAAGTCTAAATTTGTGCATGCGTTTCGATGCGCCGCATCCCCAAAACGAGATACGCAAGAAATCTACTTTTTTTTGACCCGCGTAATTTCGATAGACGCGCGCATCCATCCGCGCTAGACACACCATTGATTTGCTATTCAAATATGCAAATGAGGGAGTTACGGGGATCCACAAAATAACTTTGGTGCAGCGCAAGCTACGCGCTGTGCGCAACAGCTGCACGTCCTGTCTAAAATTAGACCATATAAAAGGTGGTATAAAATTAGACAATCTGTCTACATGTCAGCTAAAGCAACACTGTTAGTGAGGCGCTGAGCAGTCACACTTGCTGCCCAACAAACTGTATGCCAACATGCCAGTGGCATTCATGCTCATAGCTATACTACTGACTTCAGATGAGCAAAGGAGGAGGAGGGCACGGAGGAGGGCATGGGAGAGGATTTTTTTTTTTCCAAAAAATGTTTCTTTGCTTTTATAAACATTTTTACACAAAAAATACATACATATATACATCAATACATAACATACATACAAATTACAAACACGGTCTCACTATCTTTCAATGGCCCTTTAAAACCTTTTTTTTTTTTTTTTCTTTTTTCCACATCAGGCTTAACCCAGAGTTTTGAGGTGTTGGAGGGGTTCATCTTTATTCCGCCCTTCATATTTCCACCTTGGATTTGCATCATTTGTGGATGATTCATTGTATTTTGGTTATTTTATCTCTTTTTTATTTCTTCTTTCTCTTTTTTTTTTTTTTTCCTTTTAATTTTTTTTTTTTTATTTTTTTTTTATAAAGACGAAAGAATAGTTACAGGTGACTACTCATACTCTTGATATTTGGCTCTAGTGGGGTTTTAAACCCCGTTACTCCCCTCAGCCCCTACCTCCCTGGGTCTCTATATAATGTGGGAGATTAGCTCGTGGGGATCACTTTTCTGAAACACAGTCTGTAAACAGGCACTTTCTTTTTAAGTCTGGCAGCTGCCAGGTTTATTTCACAAAAGGTTTGCAGGTTAAAATAAACAAAACAGTAAACTTAAATCCTTGCCGTCCGGCGCTAAACTAAACATCAGGGTCTCCTATCTATACAGTGTGGGGCTGGTCCCCACCACCCACAAAATAAACAACAATGCAAACCTTTTTCTTGCAATGTCTTTAGAGAGCTCCTCACACTCAGGTTCCCTCCTCAGTGTCCCAAAATCAGAGAGCTCCCTTCTGATCTCTTCCTGGTTGTTTTTAAGGTCCACCTGACATTGAACTCCAGTGGACCCAAATATCCGGACCGGAACACCAGAGGCCATAAAACCCGGCCCGGACTCCGGTTCAGCTTCTCAAAATAGAACGTATGCGCGGTGAAATATATCTATGGTCAAGTATCTCACCTCGCATACCGTCACAATATATATATTTATTTATTTATTTCCCCCCCCTATTTCCCCCCCCACTTCTTCCCTCTTTACCCTATTGGGTCGGGTCAAAAACATTTACTGATTTATTTCTAGTAGTATTAAAGTAAATTTTTCAGATGTTTTATAGGTTCTCCACTGGTCCCAAATCTTTCCACCTCTTCCTCCCTCCTCCTCTCCCAGGTCAACCCTTCTTAGATACTCCATCTCAGCGATATGGTCAACCCTGTGTATGAATTCTTTTAGGGGTGGTTTATGTGGTTGGAGCCAGAATTTCGGGATCAATCCCTTTGCTGCGTTTAACAGCACTGGGACCAATGTTGAGGCATATTTTTTTCCCCCCTTTTACTAGGCCTTGTCTGTGGAAAAGACAGGTCAAGGGGTCTAATGGGATCTTTTCTCCGGAGATATCCTCAATTAGTTTGAGGATCTCATTCCAGAATTCCCGGATTCTCAGACAGTCCCACCATATATGCAGAGCAGTCCCTACTTGGTTACACTTCCTCCAACAAAGGGGGGAATTAGCTGAAGATATTTTGTTAAGTCTAACGGGTGTCAGGTGCCATTGCATCCTGCATTTATAATTAGCTTCTACTGTTGTTATATCTTTTGCGTAATTGAATGTCGCTCTGGTCATTTGCGCTTCTTCTATTCTTTCTCCGATTTCTTTCTCCCAGGCCTCTATGCTTTGTAGTGTATCTTTTGTCCCTATTTCTGTAAGAATTTTGTAAATCGTCGCAATTCCATGTTGTAGTGGTTCTCCCCTGGTGCAAAGTTTTTCTATTGGGTTTTGTGCTATATCATCTCTTATTGGTGCTGGGAGTGAGTTTACAAAGTGCTTTAGTTGTAGATATTCCCAATCAGTTATCTGTTGTGCCCCTTCTACTACGTGAATCTCTTCTTTATTTTTTATTTTCCCTTGTGCTACTATATCCCCAAGTCTTTTGCTACCTAATTTTTTTCCAAATTTAGTCCTATTTCCCGGTCCAAATAAATTTGTGATTACTAATGGGATTAATGGGGAATTATATTCCCATTTTTCCCTCTTATGTGCCAAATCCCATGTCTTATAAACCTGTTTTGTAATACTGTGTGTGTTTGGATTAATTATTCTAAATTTAGGTGGGATCCATATATTTGTGTTTAGGTGCTGTTTACTTATCACATTTTCCATGTGGGCCCATTTTTTTAGTGAATTCTTATTTGTCCATTCGACTAGCCTCGCTAGAATTACGGCTTGGTAGTACCTTTTAATGTCTGGGAGAGCCAGTCCACCTCTTTTTTTCCCCCGGGTTAGGGTTGCATAGCTTATTCTAGGCCCTTTAAAACCTTGATGGATATAATAATCTAATCTGATACAAGCCCCTCACTCTTCACTTGATATATCACACACGCATAGACATCTTTGGCATGAGTGATTCTGAGGTGTCTCGCATCTTCAGATTCACCCCTCATGCCATCCTGGAATTAACCACAAACCTGGCAGGAGGACATCACCAGCCCAACACATGACACCACCCATGACACCCATGACAGCTACATATACAATCCTAGCCCCATCCCCACAGATTTCGAACAGAACATGTATGGGGACAGCTGGCTGGTTGGTGAGTGACATGGGTGGCAGACATGACTGTCCTCCCCCCCATGATGCTGAAATCACAAGGGGCACATGCACTACTAACATCCTCCTGTCTTATCCCTTCAGGGTGACTCTGCATATGCACTGGGACCCCATCTCATGACTCCTATACGGAACCCCCCATGGTACCCTGTTGTATTCACCAAACTTTGTATGCCAGATCATTGGTGCATGTTGCATGCTGCACAACTTCGCAGTGAGAAAGGGCCTGGAGATTGACATAAGTGATGACCTGACCCCTGAACCAGACAATCCCCCCCTAACCGAGGCTAACCTGTCTTCTGAGGGAAGAGCAGCCAGGAGCCAGCTCACATTAGGCATCTTTGCCCGTTGAACACACACATTAATCATGGCACAGTGATAATGCATGCATGCACACCACTGTGGTCCCTAGCACAGACACATCACATCCTCATCACATTGGATTGGCACAAGCCCACCATGCAGGACTTATGAGCAGCAAGGCCATGCCACGGCTCCAATTATGTCACTGTACATTCATACACCATTTACACGGACCTGGGGATCACTTCTCCACCACAAATGAGGGTGACACCCCTTTTCCGGCAGGAATGTCACCCCCACATTCCAAAATCATTCACAAACAGAACCAAAAAAAAAATTGATCAGCAAAAATAAAAAATGCCCAGCAAAAATCTAATAAAAAAAAAACAACAACAAAGAAAACACATAAAAGACAAAAATCACTCTGCAAAACAGTCCCCAAATATCTCCAAGACACGTCACAAACAAACAAACAAACGCTAATAAACAACAGAACAAAAGCACCTTGCTGTATCGGAAGGGATACAAAGGGATGCACTTTTGCAAAGAAAGTGCGTTTGTGTCTGTCTATTTATGCTGTCTGCGTAGTTCACTAAGTTCGTCGGGTCCACTTCCAATTTCACTGATTGCGCCGTTCCCGAGTTGTGAGCATGCGCACAGAGGTGCTGACCATGGTCTGCTTCATGTGCGCATGCGCGATCCGGCCGGCCCTTCATTTGCATGGGGTCACGGCTCATTTCAATGTAACACGCCCACGTCCTTCCCAATTTGAATTACTCCGCCTTACGCCTCTGAAATTACGTTGCACAGGCGCTAATTTCTGCGCAATTCAAACAAGAATACGGTGATTGCTCCGCTACATTGTGGCAGTCTAACGTCAGTCAAAAAATGCGCCGATGTACGTGAATCTGGCCCTCTGTATTTAGTAAGCTCTGCTGTGAACATTTACTTTGTAAAGTGAATTTTTTTCTATGCTAAGTGAAGTTTATTTTAGTAAATCAACCCCAATGCCTATGAGACTGTATGCATCTCTGTCCATTACTTACAGTACATTTAGAATTATAAATATAAATGTGTTAGAAAACATTGTAGAATATTTATATATGTTCATATTATGTATATATTTGAAACAGATTCATTCATTTGTGTAAATCTTATTAAAGACAATTCCCTGTGACACAACATTATGGCACAGAATGTAATGCCGCGTACACATGACCATTTTTAATGGTCCAGAAAAAAACAATGTTTTTTTCAACCCGATTATTGTTAAGCCTGCCTTGCCTACACACGATGCTCTAGCAAAGCGCGGTAACGTACAACATGTACTACGCCACTATAAAGGGGAAGTTCCATTCGGATGGCGCCACCCTTGTGGCTGCTTTCGCTGATTTCGTGTTAGTAAAAGTTTGGTGAGAGACGATTCGCGCTTTTCAGTCTGTTACAGCGTGATGAATGTGCTATCTCTATTATGAACGCTAGTTTTACCAGAACGAGCGCTCCCTTCTCATAACTTGCTTCTGAACATGCACGTTATTTTCACATCATTAAAGCCCAGACACGACCATTTTTTACAACGTTAAAAACGACAACGTTAAAAACTACACAAAAATTTAGAGCATGTTCTAATTTTTTTATGTTCATTCTTCACGGCGCAAAAAATTCTCTGGAGCCCACATACGATAGTGTTTAATGACATTAAAAAAAAAAAATTTCACATCGCGACAAACGGTCGTGTGTACGCGGCATAATACTTACAGAATTGTGAAACATGTAAACAGTGGCAGTCTATTTATAAATGTTTCTAGCGATGATTCACACAACTTTCACACATTTTCTAATTGAATGCAATTGAGCTGGCCATGGATGGATCATTTTTATTTTTGATCAGGCAGCCCGGTTGATGGATATAAAAAAAAAACACACACATTTGAGGTGGATGAAGGAATCCTCCCTGCTGTACAATTGTATTCTGACAGCAGGACTGCTACGCTGTCAGAATACACTGATCGAATGAAAAATTTCCAATATTCCTGCTTGAGAGAAGCCAATCATTAGATTGACTTCTGTCTAGCAGGAATGGCCACATATGGATCAAAATGTGTCCAGTTCCTGCTGAATTTAATACATTTCGATCCATATATGCCCAGTGTTAGAAACATGTCTGAAGCTTGGGTAAAAAATGTTTTGTGAAAATATTCGTAAATAGACTTTAAACATTTTTTAAAAACTTTGCTAAATATTATTGTATAAAATAACCATATGCAGAGGAAAATATTAACTGAGGGTAACTGAGAGAACATGCAAAAAAAAAGATATCTTAAGAAAATGGCAATAATTTATTACTAATTATTTAAAATTATGCATGTCCATTTAAAAGGATGAGCTACATAAACAAAAATGGAGCACATTAAGTGGGATACTTGTATTTGGCAATATAAATACATGTCAGACATTTCTATTAATGTATTCTACTGAACATTTCTCTGAGCACCCTACTTTGTTCATTGTAGCAGATATCAACCATGGTGAGGAAGACAGACCTGTCAGGATCCCTATTGCATTCTGAAAGTCTCTAGCTGCTCAGAATGACAGTAATTACCTTGGCTTTTGTTTCTGTAGCTGAACTGATAAAGCGTACCATATTGTTTCTTATTGCCACCTGCAGATGATACCTGAAATCCAAATGTCAAAAATAAATCTATTGCAAAGCACCTAATGAATCTGGGAATATATGGCTGCATGTAGTGGTGATAACATTATACAATTAACTTCATGATAAAAGGATTCCTTCTTATGGAATGTCACTCTTTCTAAGCTCATGCAGCTAGAACCATGCAGAACAGGGAAACATTTTCTTTCAGACCGAGTTAAACAGTAATGATAGGCCATCAACTTATAAAATATTGTACAATGTGGCAGTGACACAAACAGGTCATGCTGTTAGTGTCATTAAATGAGCCCTCTCTGCTGAAAGGATTGTTGAGGCTTGTTACTAAAACAATTGGATATGTGGAAATCTATCATGCAATCTCTTACACAGATGTTACAGAATTGATTGCTTATTGACTTATGTTGAAAGTTTATGGGTATAAGGGCCACAGACAGTTAGGCCTCGTACACACGAGGCAATCTATTTGTTCAAATCGGTCGGACCGACCGATTTGAACAAATCTGTCTGCTTGGATTTTAGTTTGCTCGCGTGTACACACGAGCAAACCAAAATCCCCGCCAGCAGACAGCGCGCTGACGTGTCGGTGACGTGGCGGTGACGTTGACGCCGCCACGTCACCGCACCAGGAAGTAAAACACTTCCGCGCATGCGCCAAATCCATTCGGCGCCGGTGCGAGACGACATGTCTGCTGGTAAGTGTACTAACCAGCAGACATGTCGGGCGGACGGGTTCCCACCCGATAGATTTCAAAGCATGCTTTGAAATCTGTCGGGTGGCCAAATCCGTCGGCTCGCCCGTACACACGATCGAATCTGTCTGCTGAAACGGTCTGGCAGACCGTTTCCAGCAGACAGATTTGATCGTGTGTACGAGGCCTTAGACTTTTTTACTGAAACCTATATCTGCAGTTTTACAGATATCAAAATGAAAGGGAATCTGTCACCATTTTTAGATATGCAGTACGTATATATGGAGCCAATCCATATATCAATCTCTGTAAATATGAAAGGGAAAAAAAGGGGTTGTAAAGGTATATTTTTTTTTCCTAAAATAGCTTCATTTACCTTAGTGCAGTCCTCCTTCACTTACCTCATCCTTCGATTTTGTCCTTATTTCTTCTGAGAAATCCTCACTTCCTGTTGTTCTGTCTGTAACTCCACACAGTAATGCAAGCAGGGGCGGACTGACCATTGAGGAACTCGGGCACTGCCGAGGGCCCCATGCCACTAGGGGGCCCCATCAGGGTTGCCAGGCTCATTAAAACCAGGGACAGTATGTAAAAATCTGTTTTTTTTTACATCTGTCCCTGATATGTTCAAAACCTACATGCTTTTGATGTGAAAATCCCAAGATTTTAGCTGCCCCACCTCTGTACTGCCACCTGGCTTGGTGGCCATCTGTAAGCCTGGGGGCCCCATAATCTTCTATTGCCCGGGGGCCCCATGAGTTGTCAGTCCGCCCCTGAATGCAAGGCGTTCTCCCTGGTGTGGAGTGTCATGCTCGCCCCCTTCCTTGGACTACAGGAGAGTCAGGATTAGGGATGAGCTGCGAGTTCGAGTCAAACTCATGTTCGACTCGAACATTGCCTGTTCGCCTATGTGGCGAACAACGAACAATTTGGGGTGTTCGCGGCAAATTAGAAAAGCCGTGGAACACCCTGTTAAAGTCTATGGGAGAAATCTAAGTGCTAATTTTAAAGACTAATATGCAAGTTATGTCCTAAAAAGTGTGCCCCAGGGGACATGTATCAATGCAAAAAAAAGTTTAAAAAACTGCAGTTTTTTTCTGGGAGCAGTGAATTTAATAATGCTTAAAGTGAATTAATAAAGGTGAAATATTCCTTAAAATTTCGTACCTAGGGGGGTGTCTAGTATGCCTGTGAAATAGCACATGTTTCCAATTCTTAGAACTGTCTCTGCACAAAGTGTCATTTCTGAAGGAAAGAAAGTTATTTAAAATCACTCGTGGCTATAATGAATTGTCAGCTCCCGGCAATTCAGAGAAAATTCATTCATAAAAAAAAAAACTGTGGGGGCCCTTCAGGCCTGGTAATTCCATACCAGGTCTGGTATGGATATTAAGGGGAACCCTGCCGTCAATTAAAAACAAAATGGCGTGGAGTTTCCCCAAAAATCCACACCAGACCCCTTATCCGAGCACGCAACCTGGCCAGCCGCAGAAAAAGAGGGGGGAGCGAAAAAGCAGCCCCCCCTCCTGAACCACATAGGGGGCAGGATCTGGGGGTCCCCTTTGTTAAAGGGGTCTTCCAGATTCCGATAAGCCCCCTGCCCGCAGACCCCCACAACCACCGGGCAGAGGTTGTGAGCATGAGGCCCTTGTCTCCATTAACATGGGGACATCCTCCCCATGTTGAGGGCATGTGGCCTGGTACGGTTCAGGAGGGGGTGGCGCTCTCACTTCCCCCCTCTTGTTCCTGCGGGCCGGCTAGGTTGCAAGCTTGGATAAAGGCTCTGGTGTGGATTTTTGGGGGAACTCCACGCCATTTTTTTAAAATGTGGAGTGGAGTTCCCCTTAAAATCCACACCAGACCTGAAGGGTCTGGAATGGATATTCGGGGGGGAACCCAATGTCATTTTTTTTAAATTGACGGCGGGGTTCCCCTTAATATCCATACCAGACCTGAAGGGCCTGGAAATTGAATTTGGGGGACCCCCACGCTTTTTTTTATGAATGAATTTTCTCTGAATTGCCGTGAGCCGACAATTCGTTATAGCTGCGAGTGACTTTAAATTACTTTTTTTTTCTTCAGAAATGACACTTTGTGCAGAGACAGTTCTAAGCAGGCATACTAGACACCCCCCAGGTACGAAATTTAAAGGAATATTTCACTTTTATTGTTTCAATTTAAGCATTATTAACCACTTAGTCACCGCCTTAACTCTGGGAGGACGTCTATTGATGTCCTCCCCGAGAATCGTTCCGGCGCACCCGAGCGGGCGCACACACATGATCAACGGTGCTCGCCGGGTCCACGGGACCCGCAGCAACAAGGTTTGCGGTAAAGAGCCAATGATAGTGGCTCTTTACCACGTGATCGCACCGTCCAATGACGCACGATCACAAATGTAAACAAACAGAGCACATGGGTCATCTCCAGGTCATCTCGCTCCTCTCCTCACACCGTTGCAGTGTGAGAGTAGAGGAGAGAGATAAAGATACAAAACGTGAGTGCTAAATAGTGCCCAGCAGTGCCCATAGGGTGTCCCATTTGTCACATCTCTGCCCCATCTGTTCCCCATCTCTGCCCCATCTGTTCCCCATCTGTGCCCCACCAGTGTCAACTGTGCCCCACCAGTGCCATCTGTGCCCCACCAGTGCCATCTGTGCCACCCCAGTGCACACCAGTGCCACACCAGTGCCACAACAGTGCCACCTGTGCCCATCAGTGCAACCTGTGCCACCTGTACCCATCAGTGTCAATCAGTGCTTATCAGTGCCACATCAGTGCCCCCTGTGTCCATGAGTGCCGCCTGTGCCCACGAGTGCCGCCTGTGCCCACGAGTGCCGTCTGTGCCCACTAGTGCTGCCTGTGCCACACCAGTGTCATCTGAGCACCACCAGTGCCACACCAGTGCCAACTGTGCCCATCAGTGCCAATCAGTGCTCATCTGCGCCCCACCAGTGCCGCCTGTGCCCACCAGTGCCATCTGTGCCCACCAGTGCCATCTGTGCCCACCAGTGCCAGAGCCTCACCAGAGCCACACCAGAGCCACACCAGTTCCACCTGCACCACGGCAGTGCCGCCTGTGCCCACCAGTGCCGCATGTGCCCATCAGTGCCACCTGTGCCCAACAGTGCCACCTGTGCCTACCAGTGCTGCCTACTAAATAGTGCCCCTAGAGCCACAACAGTGCAACTAGAGCCACACCAGTTCACACCAGTGCCACCTTTGCCCATCAGTTCCACCTGCGCCACTGCAGTGCCACATCAGCGCCACCAGTGCCCATCAGTGTTCTGCAGTGCAGCCTCACTAGCCATCAGTATGGCAAAAAAAATGTTATCACCGAGGAGGCCTACCAGCAACTATGCATGACTGATGAGAGCAGCGGGGAGCTCTCTGAATCTCTGTCCGATTCGGATTCGGCCTATGAGCCCGTAAAAAGCAGCGGGTCTGATACAGAATCAGAGGAGGAACATGTGCCCGTTAAAAGAAGGCGTTCAACAGAAAGGGCTTCCCACAAAAATTGGTGAATCAAAAGCTAAGACGAGGAGAGACAACATCTTTGTGTAACCAGGAGCTATTGGCTGTCAAGTGGAGGTACAGACGAGACGTCCACATGCTTACCACGATCCACAACGACACCTATGTGGAAGTCCCAAAAAGAAACGGCCCAATCCAAAAACCATCTTGTTTCTACGATTACAATTTGTTTATGGGAGGAGTGGACTTCAACGATCAGATGATTGAACCCTACCTTTCCTCAAGAAAATTCCGGCACTGGTATAAGAAAGTGTCCATTTATTTTTTCAGTTTGGCCTTCTATAACACTTATGTTATTTACAAAAAATCAACACAGAATCATACCATACCATATCTGCTCTACCAAGAAGACATTATCACCGCCCCTTTTGTACCCTGAAAGCCCACCAGAAAATATTCGCTCTGATTGCGTGAGAAGACTCCACGAACTCCACTTTCCTGACAAACCCCCCCCCCCCCCCTGTGAAACAGGTGCAAGACGTCAGAAGAGATGCCGGGTGTGCCCTAACAGAAGAGTCAGAAAAGACACCACAGTTTATTGTCCCAATTGTCCTTCCCAACCAGGCCTCTGTTTAGGTGTATGTTTCCGCCGTTACCATACTGCTCAAAATTATTAGGGAATTATAGTAAACAAAATTCTAATTTCCTGTACATACCTCTGCCTTCTCCGGAACAGACCCTGGACTGTTATACGACCACGCTTTTGCCTAATGCTAAAAATACCTCTGCCTGCTCCGGAACTGACCCTGGCTTGTTATACGACTACTCTTCTTCCTAACTCTTAACTGTACATACCTCTGCCTGCTCTGGAATTGACTCTGGACTGTTTGACCATGTTTTTTGCCTGCCTCTTGGATTGATCTTTTAGCCTGCTATGCTAGTGGGAACACAGGGGTCTCACATATGCGAGGGGCTCCAGAATTGTTTTTCTGGATGAAAAAAAAATTTTTTTAGTTTTCTCATTCCCGAATTAGGGTCTGGTTGCCCAGAGGCTTCAAAGAGATTTGGGTGGGAGAAGCCTCTGCCCCTGTCCCCATTCTTTCCTGGCCTGCTACTTGGACCATGTTCCTGCTTACTACCAGGACCAATATTTTAATTTCAATAATTTTTATTGTTTTCCAAAGATTTAACAAGCATAGAAAGCATGGCATTTGTACAACTACATGAGTGCAGGTGGATGTCAATGGAACAGTAGAACAATAGAAGGAGACATCTTCGCTGCACATTAACAAAGCTGCGGTACAACATAGGAAATGCAATTCTATCTTCCTGCAGACAGACACTATATCATTAAGGTCCATTTTTCCCATAGGTTACCCCTTTGGGTACACACTGCAACCCATGAAAACAGACCTATGTCACCTCTGTTGTACATGTTCTGGGAATAAGTGCAAATATTGTACAGTTGTGCTTGACTTGTGTACGAGTATTCTATGCATGTGGAGGATAAACTTTAATGTTGAGCATGTAGCCACATACTCTATACTAAATAACTTGTACCATTTAAACACAAAAAATAAAAATAAAACAAAGATAACGAATAAGAAAAGAAAAAGAAGGAACCAGCACTTCCCAGTTAGATAAGGACTTATGTCAAAATCATGTCCAACCTAAGGTGTTTTCCTGATTCCCCATTGGATAACATGTCATTAATCTAGGTAAAGGGTTTTGTTTTTGTCATACCAGTCCGACCATGCCTGCCAATGAGTAATAAATGTGGCATGTCTACCTTCTGAGTAGGCCAACATACGTTCATATGTAAAGTGTAAAGACAGGGTTCTAACCACATCACCCACTTTGGGACTCAGATTGGATCTCCAATGTCTGAGTATTACCAGTTTAGCTGCTAAAAGGAGTTGGATGGTAAATTTCCTAAAAGGGGGAGGTAGCTCCTCTATTCCTAAATGCAATATGGCCAGAGAGGGAGATAGGGGCACTGGGATTCCTGTGACTTGGCATATGATGGAAAAGGTGCTACTCCAAAAACTAGCCAGCTTCCCGCATTCCCATAGAATATGAAACAGTGAGCCCACTTGTGTACATTGTCTCCAGCAGAGCGTGGAGGCTCCGCGACCAAATCGTGCAAGTCTAGATGGGGTCAGGTACCATCTCTGGGTGACCTTGTGGTAAAGCTCCCAGAGGTTAGCACTTTTTGTAGCTGAGTAAGTGTATTGCAACGCCTTGAGCCACTGTACTTCCGTATAGGAAACATCTAAATCCTTTTCCCAGGCTAGCAAGGCATTGCTTTTTTCAAAAATAGATTTGTTATTAAGTAAGTGATAAATTAGCGTTATACCTTTCCCCTTGCTGCTCTGAGAAGTGAAAAAGACTTTTGCCTTCCAGAATATTTTGTAGGGCCTATATAGTTTGCTATTGAGGAATGACTGTACTCTAAGGAAATTGAAGTATTCAGAGCTTGGTAGACCAAATGTGGTTTGTAGTTGCTGAAAGGGTCTCAAATTGCTACCTTCTTGAATATCAGAGACCCATTTCACTCCTCCCAATGTCCATTTCTGCAGATTTAAATTAGGTATTATCAAAGCTAAGGAGGAAATAGGAATGTTGAGCTCAACGGCCGGAGTTGAAAGCAACTTCGCCGAGGTAAAATGCCTCCATGCCTCTAGGGTGGCCACTATAGGTGATGCGTAGGGCATATATGCGTCCCTAAGGAACGGGCTTGCCAGCAGTAGTGCTCCCAGATCCCGGCCTGGGACTTGATTTTGTTCAAGGGGGCCCCATATTGGGGTAGGCTGGGTTGGGAACCAGCCCTTAGCCTGTGTCAAAATGGCCGCTAGATAATAATCCGCGAAGGAGGGAACCCCCATGCCCCCTGCTAACCTAGCCTTACGTATCTTATGGAAAGCGCTACGTGCTCTTTTGCCCACCCAGATAAATCTTGATAGAATACCCTGTAATTCCCCAAAAAATTTCTTGGGCACTGGTACGGGCACCGTTCTAAACACATATAACACTTGCGGCAATATCTGCATTTTGAAGGCGGCCAGCCTGCCTGACCACGATAAGATGTGTTTACTCAGTGCTTTTGTTCCTTCTTTGACTTTATCTATTAATGGTGAGTAATTGGCATGAAATAGTTGTTCTGGGAAGGCCGTAAGATGGATTCCCAAGTAATCAATTGCGTGGTCATTCCACACATAAGGGTAAGTACTTTGCATATGGAGTTTATCCTCTTCTTGTACGCCCAGATCCAAAATAAAGGATTTGGTGTCATTCACTTTATAGTATGATATTTTACCATAATCCCGAAGCAGACATGAGACCCTCTCCAAGGAAGTGACCGGATTAGTAAGCATTAGTATAATGTCGTCCGTGAACAGGCTAATGACGTGTTTTTTTCCGGCTATTGTAAAACCATGTACTTCGGGCGCCTGTCTAATGGAAGCCGCGAGCGGCTCCATTAGCAGATTGAAAATGAGGGGGGATAGTGGGCACCCCTGCCTTGTGCCATTCGTGATATTAAAAGGTTTGGACAGCATTCCCGACGTATAAACCTTAGCCGACGGGACCGTGTACAGAGCCAAAATTGCTGACAGTGAATACTTTTCAAAACCGTATTTTTCCAGAGCACATTTCAGGTACAACCAGTGCACCCTGTCGAACGCCTTCTCTGCGTCCAAAGCTAGGAGCAGAGAAGGCGTTCGAGTCGACCACGCTATGTGGGTGATATTGAGTAGTCGCCTTGTGGCATCCGACGCTTGTCTACCCTTTGTAAAACCAGATTGGTCTGGGTCTATCAAAGTGGGCAAGATATCCACTAGTCGCATGGCTATCATTTTGGCATAGATCTTAAGGTCATTATTCAGTAATGAGATAGGTCGGAAATTTTGAGGAGCATCCGGTGACTTCCCAGGTTTGGGCAGCGTTACAATCAAGGTTTCGAGCATTTCGGGTGGGAAGGATGCCGACGTAGCGGCCGATTCGAATACATTCAGTAAATGTGGGCCTAAAATCATCTGAAAGGTCTTGTAGTAGTCTCCTATAAGTCCGTCCGGACCAGGAGATTTGTTAGGAGGGAGGGATTTGATAGCCTGTAGTAGTTCGCTCAATGTGAAGGGAGAATTTAAATCGCTTAGTTGTTCCGGGGACAGGCTGGGCAGTCGGATCTTAGAAAGAAAACCTGTTATGTCGGTCAGAGTCGTTTGGAAGGTCGAGGGTTCTTTATCTAAATTATAAAGGGAGCCATAATAGTCACTGAACGCGTCTGCAATGCCCTGAGGGTCATACACTGGTTCCTTACTTATAGGGTGAGTCAGTCTAGCAATCTTGGTCTTAAAACGCTGGCCTCGTATGTAACGGGCCAGTGCCTTGCCCGCTTTATTATTTGTTGAGTAAAAGGACATCTTTGCCCATTTGTCTTTATTTTCAAAATTACGGAGGAGAAGGATTCTGAGATCATGTCTTAAGGCTGAGATTTTAGCACTAGTGGAGGCTTTGGGATTCGTTTTGTTTAGGGTTTCCAGGGAATCTATGTCTTTGAGAAGATTGGACAGTGTGAGTTGTCTCATCTTCTTGGCCCTAGAGCCCAGCTGGATAAACACGCCTCTAATGAAGGCCTTGTGAGCATTCCAGAGTGTGAATGGGTTATCCGTGGACTGGGAGTTGATCTGGAAATACTCTGTCAGTTGTTCTCTAATCGTCTCTTTAGTGGTCCGGTCTTGAATAATGGAAGAGCTAGCTCGCCACACGTATGCAGCCGTGTCAGGGTACTTGTCACCTAGAGTCAGGAGGGTGGAGGTGTGGTCTGACCACGTGATCGTGTTGATCTTGGAATCCGATACTCTAGTAAGCAACCATTTGTCCAGTAGAAACAAATCAATCCTCGAATAGGAACAGTGCCTATGCGAGAAAAATGTATAATCTCTTTCGGTGGCATGCGTACAACGCCAAGCATCGTACAGATCATGGGACCGAAGGAAATTCGCCAGGGTAGGAGCCTTCCCAGAGGATTTGGTAGTGGAGTCTAGCATGGGGTCAGGCACTATATTTAGGTCACCACACAAGATAAGGGAACCCTGGAGGAGCTTCTTAACCTTGCGCATTAGGCCATTCAGAAAATGAATCTGTCTCCTGTTCGGGACATATACATTGACCAGAGTATATCTAATGCTGTTAAAGTCACATATCAATATTATGTAGCGACCAGAGGGGTCAGAGTGCTCCTCTATCAGAGAAAAGGAGACAGTGTCTCTGACAGCGACCATTACACCTCTTTTTTTAGCTTCCATATTAGAAAAGAAGTAATGCTGGAAAGATCTGTATGTACATTTGGGTGGAGCCCCCTTGTGAAAGTGGGTCTCCTGAACACAGAGAACATCGCACCGCAAGGAATCAGCTTCCCGCCAGAGCGATGCCCTCTTCACAGGGTGATTCAGACCGTTTGCATTAATTGACAAGATTTTAACCGGCATCCCAAACAAAATAACAGAATGCTATCATCAGGGGCTGTGCGTACTCACGGCCCCTTCTCATCGAGGTCACTTCGAAAAGGCAATATGTCCATCGATTGATGTTGATCCATAACAGGTGGGTGTGCCATAAGTCTATTGTGGGTTGATGCTTGGAAGAGACGTTATTCGTAGAGTCTGAAAGGTGCGGTTCCTGCAACCAAGAATGGTTAAAAAAGAAGCACAAACATAAAATAAACCAAAAAAAATAAAACTCAAACTGTAAAAGGGAGGTCAAAGCGACCTGAGTGCAGAGAATACTGCTCAAATACAGGGGAGCTTAAGTGTGGAAAAGCTTCAAAGGCGGGGCCCCGAATAGGACCTACTAAGCAAATGTACAGGGCAAAAAACAAAAACAAAGGTTCAGTCAATTCAGCGGTCCTTATTAACTTGTTTCCAATCAGAGGACACCCTGCTGGGTGTTTCAAGGCTGGCGGAGGGGGAGTTATTCTCAGGAAGAATGTTCCATTTCTGGAGTAGCTTGAAGCCCTTGGAAGGGGAAGTGATCACGTGTGAAACGCCATCTTTGGTCACCATAAGCTTCGTCGGAAATCCCCATTTGTATACGATGTTATGGTTCCTCAAGGCCTTGGTAACCGTGTTCAGATTTTTACGAAGTTGCAGGGTAAATTGCGATAAGTCGGCGTAAAACTGTAAATGCGCAAATTCAGTGCCACTATGTTCCCCTTTGCGAGTCATGGACATCAGTTTTTCTTTAGACTGGTAAAAATGCATTCTAAAGAGGACATCCCTTGGAACATTTTCAGGTATAAAGGAGGGTTTGGGCAAGCGATGGATCCTATCAATGGACAGTTCTATAGCAGGGATGTCAGGCATGAGGGAGGTCAGCATATTCATGGCATACGAACGCAGATTAGAGGGGGCCACGTTTTCTGGGATACCACGGATTTTCACATTATTTCTACGTGACCTGTCCTCTAAATCTGCTAATTTGGCTTTTATCCACATTTGTTCCTCCTCGGCTGTGTCATGGGCGTCCACTAGATCATTGATAGTGGATGAGTATTCCACCATTTTGGTTTCAATGTGATTCACTCTTTCCCCCACTGCTGATAATTCAGTACTAAATTTCCTCATGCAGGACATCATGTCCCCATGAATAGTGCTCCTTAAGGAGATGAGCATGTCCTTAAGTGTGGTATCTAGGACTGGCTGATGCTGTGTAGGGAATGAGATTATGGAGTCAGGGAGCTCCCTCGTGTCTTCTTGTGAGTCAGCAGTAGATCTTACCTCACATTGTTGTACATCAGAGTCATCCATCCGAAAACGGGACTTTGCAGGGCTTCTGATGGGCGGAGAGGGGGCTTGTGATGTCCCTCCAGCCTTAGAGGAGTCACGATGGTCCGGCGGAGTAATAGCCTGGAAGCGCCCGTTGCGGGATCCAAACAAGGAGGACGCGCCGGCGCCATCTTGCCCACGAGGCAGCGGCGGTGAGGAGAAAAAGTCAGTGAGCTTTTTCGGCCGGTGCTCGGCCTGTCGTTTCCGTGTCATTCCGCCCAGATGTCCAGCGAGTGTTCCGCAGCAGTGAGGGTGTCCTTGGGGCTACAGAAGAAGCCTCTGTGCGCTGTTAGCCGCTCTAAAAGTCCGCCGCAAGCCGGAGCTCAGGAGTCACACCGCCATCTCGGTGGAGTCCAAGCCACGCCCCCCCCAGGACCAATATTTTGGTACTGCTGGCAATGTTTCTACTTGCACTGGCCCTGGACTGTATATGGACAGTATCCCTGTACTGACTATGGACAATATTCCTACCTGCTGCCTGGACAATTCCATTCACTGTCGCTGACCACGTCCCTGCCTGCTGCCTGGATCAGGACTCTCCTCCTGTGGACAATTACACTACTAAAACCCACAGGTAATCTTTTTTTTTTTACCCATTACTCAGCAGAATGTATTTTAGGGTGTAATTCATAACATGCTGTGTTAGAAATATGAAGGGCCTTCAAAAATGTGATAGATTGTAAGGAAATTGGATGTGTAATTTGTGTCCCTAGAACACCTGATGGTGCTTCTTAGATGTTGGGTCTCTATGTGAGCCGGGGATGAGCCGAATACCCGCCATTTGGTTCGCACCAGAACCTGAAAACAGACCAAAAGTTTGTGTGAACTTTAGAACCCTGTTTAGAACCCTGTTAAAGTCTATGGGCCTCAAACTCGCTCCTTTCTCTATCTGCAACGTAGAGAGCATCCTGACTCTCCTGTAGTCCAAGGGAGGGGGCAAGCACAACACGCCTTGTGCCTGTGTGGAGTTACAGACAGAAGAACAGGAAGTGAGGATTTCTCAGAAGAAATAAGGACATTTAAAAGCAAAATGGAAGGATGAGGTAAGCGAAGGAGGACTGCACTAGGGTAAAGGAAGCTATTTAGGAAAAACAATTGTACCTTTACAACCCCTAGTGCAACTGTCTTTGTAACCACCGCAGCAAAGCAGACTATTGCAACAGCATGGAAAATTTGACTCACTATATATTTTATCAAACAGAATTACTCAATCCATGATTCATGCAAAAACAGAAGTAATCTTTCTTGAAAATATATCCAAATATGAAGCCTTGTGGAGACCGTGGTTTGAGCATTTCCTAACTTTGGTTTTTGATAAAACGTCTCTATGAGGGAGTTTGCCCTATACATATCATCTCTGGAAATATTCCTCACTCTTCACTCTATAGTTCCCTTACCTCAAACTGGTTTAATTTTACTTTATTTTTGTTACAAACAACTTTAAACAATCAAAACAAGGGTCATCTGAGATAATTAGGAATATAACTTAATCTCCAGATAACGCCAAGCCAAACCTATATCGAACAAACACTATCTTCTTCCATTTTCGCTATAACTAAATATTACCTTTTATATTCTCATATCTTGATTATATACAGGGGGGTAGATTCATGTACAGATCCGACGGTGTATCTACTGATACACCGTCGGATCTGTGAGATCCGACGCTCGGATCTATGCGGCTGATTCCTCGAATCAGGTTCCGCATAGATCTCCCTTAGAGCCGACTGGTGTAAGTGAGTTACACTGTCGGTTCTTAGGCTGCATTCTCCCGCCGTCCGCTAGGTGGCGCTTCTTTTTTTCTACGCGACGAATATGCAAATGAGGAGAACCGCCGATTCAGAACCGAACGCCCGGCCGTCGCTTTTTTTTTACGTCGTTTGCGTTCGTCTTTTTCCGGCGGATCGTTACCCCTGCTATATGCGGGGAAAGTGCGGCGGATCCTATGTTAAGTATGGCCGTCGTTCCCGCGTCGAGTTTTGAATTTTTTACGTCGTTTACGTAAGTCGTCCGGGAATACGGCCATACGTTAATTGCGTTAACATCGAAAACAATGACGTCCTTGCGACGTCATTTAAAGCAATGCACGTTGGGAAATTTTGCCGGCGGCGCATGCGCAGTACGATCGGCGCGGGGACGCGCGTGATTTAAATAGTAAACTCCCCCTAGCCGCGGAATTTGCATTCCGCCGGGGGATTTACGATCCGCCAGGGCTAATTACGAGGCAAGTGCTTTCTGAATACAGCACTTGCCTCAAAAACTGGCGCAGGCGGATCGTAAAAAAGATAGATCACGCGGATCAAAAGATCCGCTGATCTACATGAATCTACCCCAGGGCTTTTTTCTTTACACACACCCTCCAAATCACACCAAATAGTGGGTGTGGTCAGTCAAGTTTCATGAACAGTAGGAGGATCTTAAAGGGGCATTAAATACTAGGATTGCATTACATACAGAGTGCAGAGCTGCCACTTGTAAACACAGAAACCAGACTACTGTTTTTACAAGCGATTGTGGTGAGCAGACACCAAAGGGTCTAAGCCAGAGGTGGTGGCACTGAGTTCCACCAAGTTCTCCCTGAAAAAAAAGCCTTGATTATATATGATTGTTATTGATAATACTGTAGCTAGAATTACATCACTAAATTGTTATGATAACTGAAATGTTACACTAAGGAATACTCTTTACATTTGGTTGTATATACTTCATGAGAGAAGCATAGTTATAACTGCTTTTTTGCATTTTATTATTTTCATTGAATTGTACTAATATGAATGGTACTATTCTTATGACCTTTGTTATGCTTTATAAAAACAATAAAATATTCAAACAAAAAAACAGTACAACTGGGAGGCCTACTAGAAGTCAGTGGTCCCTGCTCAACTGGCTGATTTTCAATGTATGCCTAGCTAAAATCTAGAATACCTATTACCTCTCTACCCCTTACCTAATTACTGGGTCAAATTGGAGCATGTTTATGTTGTGTTTATATGTCAGGTCATGTCTAGATGCTGAAAAATGTGTGCTTTATTACATAAGGTATTTTTGTATATGGTAATTGTTATTAAAATCTGATGTGTGAGTAGAATCTGCTCTTCAAGGTGGGAGCTGAAAGAGTTTATCTAGGCTTTTTTTTATTATGTCCTTCAAGGACTTCTGGTGACATTACATTTAGTGGAGTACACTAAGGCAGATATTGGTATGCACTGTCACAACTATCTAGTTCCTAAGCTGCTATACACAGTTTAGAGCTAATAATTCTATAGCATCTAACGTGTATAAGCTTTTCAATTGAAATGTTCTTTGTTGTCAGCATGCACAATCCTTCACCAAGCTGCCAGTAATTATATTTTTCTGTTAATCTATCTTTATACTAAAAGTTTTCCAGCAAAGCATTTTCTTGGGGGGTGAGAGAACATGTGCTGTACTTAACAAATAATGTTTCCATCTCAATTATAAAGCTCTGCAATTCTAAAAATCTAAGAAAAACAGCTTATGTGCAGAGCGTATTTTATTTTGTATTATTGCTATTATTAATATTATTTTTAGTGAACACTGGGTGGTGCTCACTAGACTATTCTATTGCCCTTCTGGAAATAAGCTTCAGATGAACATGTACCATCCAGTGTGCTATTTCCAATGTAACGCTCTTTTATTCTGCCTCAGCGGGGATATCTCCCCCTGGGTCTTTGGAAACAGAATGTTTTCCTAGCTGCTGATTTACTGTTGAGGGGAAAAGAAAAGATTAATGTTTCTGCCAAGCCCCAACAGGTTCACAGAAAACACTCACTGGAAAGTGGGCCTATTTTGTTGTGTTGTATGCTTTTCTGTGTGGGAAGACTGGCATGTTTTTAATCAGATGTGAAACACAGGCTTGGCAGGTCGAATGGATTAGCCTCTCCTGTAAGTAACTCTGTCTACTTTAGTCAACAGCGTAACAATTTTTTCTAACATCTCACACTTAAGGTTGTCGTTTTTAACTTCATCAATTTAATAGGCCCTGGAGGTGTTTTGATCATTGAGGATAGAAGACATTTAATCATATTTTTTTTTCTGCTTATTTCTCTGGTAAGTCTTTGATTTGAGGAACAGATATATTGCAGAGCAACATATTTTTACTGTTGATGAGAAATGACAAGTTTATTGTCAAGTCTTTGATAAAAAATACTATTTGTAAAATATCTTCAATATTTTTTCTGCAACATCTTTTTTCCTATATTTACATTTTTTATAAAAAAAATTTTTATTATGTTTGCCTTTATTTCAGTGTAATGATTTCCAGTAAAAAGACAATGTAAATAGTAAAAAAAAAAAAATACCACAGCTCTAAAATGCTACCTGGATATCTTTAGGATCTTTGTCAAATTGGCTCAAAACGCCCTAAACATGGAGGCTTTTTGGTTCATTAAATGATTTTTAACTCAATACACCAACATATGTCCACTATCTAGGACATACAGTACTAACATATATAAGCCAGAAGCACCATTTGTATTGTTTTTACAGTGAAATGTACTGCCCTGTGTTCATATTATCCAGATTCATGTATTGCTGTCTTAAAGTGTATGTAAATCCCAACAATAAACTTTTATTTTCTCCCATTTTGTATATTAAATATACACTGAAAGTGTTTTTCTGTATTTGATATGCAAAAAAAAAAATTAAAATAAAATACCCATTTTCAGGAATCTCTGCACTGTTGTAAGTTAGTATTTCTCCTGCAGAATACCCCCCACCCTACATGTTATAGAGATAAGGAGGGGATGTAGTATAGTATTAATGTATTTCTTGTCCTAGGATGGCCTTACTGCACATCGATAGATACAAAAATAACCAATGAAGAGAAAATGGGGTTTTGAATTGGTGCAACAAACAAGCATGTATTTTATAAAATTAGTCAACTTTATTTGACTACAAAACCATAAAAACCTTTTAAAATACGTTTTTTTTTTCCCACAAAAGATTTTATTAAGGCAAACTTAAGATTACATTACAGACGTTCATCAGGTTAAACATGTTCATAACAGAAAGTATAAAAAAAACTAAAAACTAAAAGAAGAATCGAACAGCTGGAAACAAATACAGACATAGAACCCTGTATATATTATACAATACAATACAATTTTTTTTCAAAGTGTAGTCGCCCCGAGAGTCAAAAAGATTATCCGGCTATACGGGGTGTAAAAAAGACCTTCCACAGCAGGCCTGAATGTGATATCGAGACCAAGAGGGGGAAAGTATATGTGAGTCCTTAGCGGACAGGTGGTTGAACTGGGGTGACTAATTGGGGGTGAATGTGGGAAGTTTCCAGGGATGGGTTGAGGGGCTGGAAAGGAGAGGGAAGGAGAAGGGGGAGGGAAGGAGGAAGAAAGTACGTGGTCAAAGAAAAAGAGAGAAGAAAATAGGGGGAGAGGTAGGGAAAGAAAGAGAAATAGAGGGGGGGCACTCCTCCGACGTAGCACCCCAAGAGAATAGTAACTTAGGGTAAAGGTGAAAAGCGCCAGAGGGAACTCAGAGATCTACAAGGACATCAAGTTTTAGGAGGTGAAGTAAGATTTAAAACAATCAGAGGTTTTAAAATTAGTCCAACAAGCCCAGGTTTGCATGAGAGTCTGTAAACGTTCCTGAGAGGAGAGAATCAGCTCCTCCATTTCCGCTATCTTAGCTATTTTAGACAGCCATTCTCTAATGGTGGGTGTATCCGACGAGCACCAGTGTTAAAATATGTTTTTTACATGGTTTTCCAGGTTACTCGACATGTAAAAATATAAAAATAGCTTCAAAATCCTAAGATACAGTACAGTGAGTGAGTATTGTCACTATAGGACAGGAAGAGCATTACCGGCAGGATCACCAATTAAAAAAAAAAGGAAAAAAGCTTTTGCGCCCACAATATCTAAAGACAGGCATGCTGCAATATAGTCAAATTTTGTGTCTTGGGATTATATACAATTTAGAGGACCATGTAACTACCTTGATAGTGCTAATGTTGAGTCCTAAAAAGTTATCATAGCTATGGGAGTGTTGCAGCATAGAAATAACTACTGATAGTCTCCCCAGGTCTTTTCTCGCATTTTGTCAAACACACATACATACTGTACATTTTCTCTTCCACACTAGTGATCAAGCAGCAGAGAGCCTATAGCATGGCCTAATATCTCCCATCTTGCTGACACCCCCAAACTGTTAAACACAAGAAGCAGTTATTATATTCAAATATTCTCTAGTATTGTTACATACTTAACCAGGTGTGAGGGGGGTTAGATTGGCAACGTGTGTGTGTGACCCCCTGGATGGGTTCATCACACAAAATCAGGCACAGCAGACAGCGCTGTAGGTGAAAAAACAAAGATGCGGTTATTTATAGAGATGTCCCGAACTAATCGCCGGTGAATAGCTCCCGGCGAACATAGCTTGTTTGCGTTTGCCGCGGCAGGTGAACATATGCGATATTCAGTCCGCCCCCTATTCGTCATCATTGAGCAAACTTTGACCATGTACCTCACAGTCAGCAGACACATTCCAGCCAATCATCAGCATACCCTACCTCCCAGACCCTCCCACCTCCTGGACAGCATCCATTTTAGATTCATTTGGAAGCTGCAGTCTTAGTGAGAGGAGGGACAGTGTAGCTGCTGCTGATTTAATAGGGAAATCAATAGTGTGTCAGGCTCACAGCGTATACTGTGCCCACTTGCCCAGTGCCACCACTCATATCTGGTGTCACAGTAGATTACATTTAAAAATAAATAAAAAATTTGACTGTAATATCATAGCAGTCAGTTGTCTGCCAGCGTGTGCACGTTATTCCAAACAATTTAGGTTAGGTGATTTATGCCCTTTATGGATTAAAACCTGACTCTGCGTTAACTACGTAATTTTCCATGGAAGTTTTGCCATGGATCCCCCTCCGGCATGCCACAGTCAAGGTGTTAGTCCCCTTGAAACAACTTTTCCATCACTATTGTGGCCAGAAAGAGTCCCTGTGGGTTTTAAAATTTGCCTTCCTATTGAAGTCTATGGCGGTTCGCCCAGTTCGCCCGTTCGCCAATATTTGCGGAAATTCGCGTTCGCCGTTCATAAACGGAAAGTTTTATGTTCGCGACATCTCTATTTATTTACACTATATACAGTGAACAATATAACAGAAAAACAAAAAGAAACATAAAAAAAATCGTGGTCAGCTTGACCGCTTACTACACACTTAGATTCCCTATGTAACAACTAGATGCAGCCTTGTGCTGCCCTAGCCCCTATCTCCCCGTTTTAGAAGTTTACCACATAGGCTTTGTCTCACCGCACAGGACAGATTGAACACTCTGCAGTCTATACACACACAGAACCGGTTGGACAGTTTGGATCACCTTCCTTAGCATGCTGGGAGTTTTTGTAGAGGTCTTAATGAACCCACTTACTTCAGCTGGGCTCATTAAATCTTCCCAGTACTTCCCCCTAGTGGTATAAATCTGCATAAAGCCTGAATCTGGGACATATATATTTTCCATCCTGGATGCAACCAGTTGATTTTACCTGCCTGCTGTCACATACCCCCCCCCGTTTGTTTCAACCTTGGGGTTGGAACACAAGCAGTCAGGCATGCATGTACACGAGAAAAAGCATCCACATTCCCTATTTGAACGCCAGGGCGATGCTTTACCATAAAGTTGAATTCCTGTAGAGCCGGGAACCACCTTTTTACCCTTCTATTGGTCTCTTTGTTTTGAGCCATAAACTTTAAAGGAGCGTGATCAGTAACCAGGTCAAAGTGCCTACCTAGAAGATAGTACCGAAGGGAATCTAGAGCCCACTTCACCTCTAAACACTCCTTCTCAATTGTAGTGTAATTTAGCTCATGGGACTTCAATTTCCTGCTGAGGTAAATGACCGGGTGCTTTTTTCCGTTCCAGACCTGGGATAATACTTCTCCTAACCCAACATCAGTTTGTACAACAAAGTCCTTAGATAAGTCTGGTGAGTACAACACTGGCTGGCTACATAAGGTTTAATTTTAAAGACTGGAATGCTGCTTTAATCTCTGGGGTCCATTTAACCATGATAGACTCTTTCCCTTTTGTCAGGTTGGTTAGGGGCCCAGCCTGAGAAGCAAAATGGGGAAAGAATCTCCGATAATAGCCAGCGATTTCCAGAAAGGCTCATACCTGATTCTTGCTGTTATGACGTTGCCAACTCTGTATGGCCTTGACTTTATTGACTTGGGGTTTTATCTATCCCCCTCTAATGGTGTACCCAAAATATTTGGCCTCCTCCTGTCCAATGGTACAATTTTTTGGGATTGGCGTAAACCCAGCTTCCCGGGTAAAGTGTCTAAGACTGCTTGCACTTTTGGCAGATGTGAGACTCAATCTGTGCTATGGATAATCACATCATCCAGGCAAGCTGCAGCATACTCCTAATGGGACTTCAGAATCTGGTCCATTTTCTGCTGGAATATTTTCGGTGCATTCTGTAACCCAAACAGCATTCTTTTATATTAGAACGCCCATCTGGTGTTACAAGCAAGGTTTTCACCTTGGCCGATTAGGTCCGGGGTATTTGCCAATACCCTTTGGTGAGATCGAGGGTTGTCATGTATGGCATGGGGTATGTGTCAAATCTTGTAACTTTGTTCAGCTGTCAAAAATCGTTACAAAGCCACCAGCTCCCATCCAATTCAGGCACTAACACTATGGGACTGGACCAATCACTTTGGGATTCCTCTATCACCTCCAACTTAAGCATTCGCTGTACTTCCTCACCTATTGCCTCCTGTCGGGCCTCTGGGATGTGATAAGGTTTTAGCTTCACCCTTTCACTGGGGGGGGGTGATAATATCATGCTCTACCGCACACGTTTGTCACGGCAGCTCAGAGAAAACCTCTTGGTTGCGAAGCACAAACGCCTTAACCTCCTGTTGTTGGGGTTTTGACAAGGTGACTGCTATTCCAACCTTAGGAATCATGCAATCAGACCAAGCTGTTGACAACGTTTCTGCGACTAAGGATTCCCTATCCCTCCTGGCTTTCAACAGATTAATGTGATAGATCTGTTCTGGCTTTCGTCTTCCTGCCTGTCTGACCTTGAAATTAATTTCACTCAAGTTTTCCATTATCTCGTATGGGCCTTGCCATTTGACGAGGAATTTTCTTTGAACCATAGGGATTAGTACCAATACCCTATCCCCCGGGGAAAAGATACGGGTCTTGGCCCCACGATTGTACACCCTCTTCTGTGCTAACTGCGCTTGGGCCAAATATTCCTTTACAATTGGCATTACCTGTGCAATTTCCCAAGTTTCCTTGGCGATATCCAACAGCCCACTTGGGTGTCTCCCATAGAGTAACTCGAAGGGTGAGAAATCCGTAGAGGATTGGGGTACCTCCCTAATGGCAAACATCAAATAGAATATTAGACAGTGCCAATACTTTCTGTCTCTATCCACCACCTTTTTTAAAATTTGTTTTAGTTATTTTTTTAACATTTCAACCAACCCATCTGTTTGGGGTAATGCAGATGTATGCAACTGTGTCACTTTGAACAACTTGCACAGCTCTTTCATAACCTGGGACATATAGGGTATACCTTTGTCCGTAAGCAGTTCCTTACAAGTACCCACGTGACTAAAAACAAGAAATAGCTCTTTGGCTATCATTTTGGCAGAGGTATTTCGCAGAGGAATTACTTCTGGATAGTGGGTGGCATAGTCCAGTATTACCTACCAAATCCATTGCGATCCTTTCAAAGGGGACCTCAAAGAGGGACTAGTGGGTTACGGAAATGTGGCATTGGTGCCGACCTCTGACACACAGTGCAGGATGAACAATAATTTTATATTTCCTTAATGACTACAGGCCAATAGAACCTCTGCAACACTCTTTCTCTGTTTTTTTTCTGCCCCCAAATGACCTCCCAGATAATGACCATGGGCCAACTCTAACACCAACTTCCTGTAAGGTTTGGGCTTCTGCCCGTTGAGCAACTCAATCCCTTTCTACCATGAAATATGGGTAAGTGCAAGTCTTATCTGGGTTCACTAGTCCACCATCTATTTTTACCATATTTTCCTGTGCTTTTATCAGTGTGGGGTATTTTAACTGTTCTGTGGCAACATTTTCCCTGTGAACCTCTAGATCAGAAAACCCAAAAGACGGCACATTTTCATCTGAGGATGTTGGCTCCTCCCCAGTTTCTCGAGTATCCCCTGCAAACACCGACAAGGGAAGTTCTGGAGATTCCCCACCACCATGGCACAGAGCTGTGAAGGAATGGCACGGGTGTGCTGTCCCTTCAGAGCGCATGCGCCAGTGCAAGTTTAGGAGATATTCACTGTACCTACACATACGCCTTATTATAAGCTAACTTGTGTGTGTGTGAGTCATGGCAATGGCACAGAGCTCTGAAGGGAGGGCACAAGTATGTTGTTTCTTCAGTGCGCTTGCCCCGGTGATGTGAGTGGCTGAATGCAGTGTAATATCTCCTAAACAGTGCAAGTTTAGGAGATATTTACTGTACCTACATGTAGGCCATAATATAGGCTTACCTGTAGGTACAAATACAAAAAAAGGCTACTATCACTTTTACATAAGATTGAACCAGCATAGCTGGCTAAATTACCTATGTAGCTGCAGGCATTGTGGAACAATTTATCCTCAAAATTCATAACAAAGGATTAACGGTTGGTTGTAGATTCTTGGCAGATTTACCTTACTGTTTTCTCTACCAGAAGTGACTTGGCAGCCTTCCCATTCTCTAATGTAAGTACAAATCTGGCATATTACATTCGATTAGAAGCATGCAAAAAAAATGACTTATTTTGATGAGAAACCATTTGCACTTATTCATACCTGTCATTTAAATGTCATGCTAAGCTGACTGGACAAAGAGAATGCAGGCACCTAAAGATGACTGAAATACCTTCTGATGTCTGAATAAGCACCACAAGTTACCTGAATCGAATATAATGACAAATGTCATCTGTAAGCAACACAACTGTTTTTCTCTAAACTACCACTTTGTGCTTCAGTTGATTAATTTGTATGAGCAGGGCACAAATAGCACCTTTAGCCAAAATTGTTTAAAGTGATACTAAGAAAAATAATCCCTTGATCTAATGTTTCAAATAATCCAATTTTTTTGTCCTCTATTCCATGTTGCAATAGAAGTGAAAAAAAGTGAAAAAACGATCTATATTTTCTAGATTCAAGCAAAAAGAGTCAGTTAGTTAAACTAGGTTGATGTGTGTAAGGCTGGGTTCATATGCAAATTTGGACAGCTCCAATGTAGCCACAGTCCACACTGGAAAAGGGTCCTGTGTGTCTTTGTGTCAGGGATCAGATGGGAGACTGATTTGATGAGGTCGGCCTCTCTTATATCTCCTGTCCTGTCTCCGCTGAAGGTGAGACAGAGGAAGCCGAAGGACAAGAGGGACACGAGTGCCTGGAGCAGGAGGTCCAGGGAGAACAGCTTGGCAGGGTTCAGCGGCCGGGAGTAGACTGTGGTGAGCTGAGCAGGAACAGGTAACAGCCAGGCAGGTAACCGAGGGTTAACAGTAACCAGGAACATAGACAGGAACAAGGTCTTAGGGATAGCCACGTTTGCCAGCAGGCGGGCAGTGAGGTACCAAATCATAGACAGAGCCAGAGTCAGGGATGAAGCTGGGTCAGAGATGGGCATCAGTACAGGAACAGAACACAGAGCCAAGGTCACGAGCGAGCTGGGTCTAAATACTGGGAGGACACACAGGATCAGAGCAGGATTCAGGAACACAGCTGAAGATTAGTCAGCAAAGCACAAGAGCCCAGACTCTCTTTAAATAGGCTGTCTGGCGCCAAAATGAATTCCCTGACATTTTGGCTCAGTTTCAGGTCCAAGTTTAAGCAAAAATGTAGGCACCTTATTCGTACCTGAAATGGAGAACAGGTATGCACCGGATACCCTGCTGTAAGCCGTGGCCACAGTTAGTGTAAACCCAGCTTTGGGCCATTATACTGTAGGAGAACTGTTTTTAGTAAATAGTTTCTTGCACAGACTGCCCAGTGGTCTAATAATCTGGGAATTTTCCATTATATAAATAATCTTCACCCACGTCTTTTTTTTAGCACTTAGGATAACCAGTCACCAATAATTACTATATGCATTTTCTGTATGTGGAAGCATAATTTAGGTGTCATCAAGTATATTTTGTAAATGTACAATTTCCAGATATCATTTTAGTTTTTGCCTATTTTCTGTTCACTTAAGATCAGTCCATTGGACACATTCGTCACTAGTCAGAAAATAGCTATATGATGTCCTTAATTAGCTTATATCCCCAACGGACCATCTAACAGAGTGTCAATACCTGACACTTTATACATAAAGTAAAACTGGGTATTGCCATCAAAAGAGGACAAATTATATGTTTTTGTAATTAAATAATTGATATGGGGGATGGGAGATCCCTCCTGCAGACGTCATATGACTATGGCTGGGATGGGAAGTGGTTAAATATATTACTGCAGACAAGAAAAAGTTTTGTTAGTTTCAGCCATAGTTAACAGATTCTGATCAATGAGGTTAGTATTCAGTGCCAATTTTACTTTGCAGCTCTCTCAGTTTTGGAGAGATCATTTAGTTAGAAACAATACAGAGTACCTTATCATTGGCGCTCAACGAATGCTCCCACCATTAGAGAATGGCTGGCCAGGATAACCAAAATAGCCGAACTGGAGGAATTGATTCATACATCACACAAGCGCCTACATACGTTCTCACTAACCTGGGCTTGCTGGACTGACTTTAAGTACTCTGATTGTTACAAAGCCTACTTTCCCCCGTGAATCGGATCTGTTTTGAGCCTTATGAACCAACCGTGGCTCCCCCCCTGGTGGGTTCACCCCCCTTATATTTTTCCAAACTGCAGACTGGAGTGGAGGCGTTCTGGAGGAGTAGAGCCCAATGGACCCCCCCCCCCCCCTCATTTTTTTTTATTCTTATTCTTTTTCTTCTCTCTTTATTCCTCATCTTTTGGGCTTTCCACTTTTCTTCTTTCCCTTGTCCCTGTTAATCACTGGTCCCCTGTTCTTTCCCTGGATGCCCATTTTAGAGTGCACTATGTTAACACTTTGTAATGAGGTTGTGAGTTGGGCGTCACAATATACCAAGTTTACTCTTTGCCTGTAATGTGTATGTTTTTACAAACGCATGTATCGTTATTGACGTCTTTTTTTCTTTTTGTTGTGCTTCAATAAAATTCTATGTGGAAAAAAAAGAAACAATACAGAATTCCTTCATGTTGTTGCTTTTGGACATATTATGAATTTGCTTGTAATATTGAGTTTGTGTTTATTCCATACAGCATTTCACAGTACATACTTTAATCAACATCATTCTCTCCATATGATATCTTATTTTCTGGCTATTGGGTTTATAAAAATTCTGCAACTGACAGTTGGATGTTACTAGCTAATTCACTTAAACAAATGTAACCTTCAGTTAGGAAGTACATACAACAGCAACATTTGCATATTCATATTTTACATATCCAGACTCTTTAATTTGTAATTCCGATTACGTTTTTTTTTTTCAGATTTGATTTGTATGCATTAAAAATGCAGAACAAAAGTTTAACGATTTGTAGCAATGTAATAACATGATTTCAGAAAAAAAACAGCTAAGCAATCACAGTTACATCAACTTATTTTCTGTTTTTCATTAAATAAAATCTTCAGAACTACAAATCTATGAAAACAATAGATTTTTGTGAAGCCTCTGTTAGTGTGAACCAAGAAGTTTAGGAAAATATGAAAGCTAAATTGACAATATTTCACAGTACCAGCAGTCCGTACAATATCCATATTTCATTTAAAAGATCACCCTTTTCCAAATTCAATAATCTAGAATAATCAAAAACTAAATCACTGTGTACTTGTATTCAAAAACACAAATTCAGTACTAAGGTTTTTTCAGCTTTAAGGACCCTTTATTGCATTAGCTATAACTGTGCCTAACTTGATCTTCATAGCTCATCACAATAGTAATCAAAGAAGTAGTGTCTACATAAATGTAAAGTTCATAAATTCTTACACTTTCTTTCCTATTCCTATTTCCAGTATTTTGATTGTACATTTTGTAGTGGGTCACAAGCTAACAGGCTGCCTGAGGCGGTTAATAGTGATGTCACGAACATAAAAAATTTCATTCGCGAACGGGCGAACCGGGCGAACCGCCATAGACTTCAATGGGTAGGAGAATTTTAAAACACACAGGGACTCTTTCTGGCCACAATAGTGATTGAAACGTTGTTTCAAGGGGACTAACACCTGGACTGTGGCATGCCGAAACGGGATCCATGGCAAAACTCCCATGGAAAATTACGTAGTTGCCACAGAGTCCATTTTTAATCCATAAAGGGCATACATTACCTAACATTCCTAAATTGTTTGGAATAACATGCTTTAAAACATCAGGTATGATGTTGTATCTATCAGGTAGTGTAAGGGTTAGGGTTAGGGTTACAGATAGGGTTAGGGTTACAGATAGCGTTAGGGTTACAGTCTGTAACCTTAACCCTATCTGTAACCCTAACCCTATCTGTAACCCTAACGCTAACCCTGTTGTAACCCTAACCCTATCTGTAACCCTAACCCTGTCTGTAACCCTAACCCTATCTGTAACCCGAACCCTAACCCTGTCTGTAACCCTAACCCTATCTGTAACTTACACACTCATAACATAAATGTTATTCCTCTATGCGTCAATCTTGGTGTAGTGATGACTGTGCTCATGCGCACGTTTGGGAGATTGCAGGTGATGGGGGTATTTCAAAGTCTATGGTCATGCTATGGTGAGGTTAAGTGACAGTGACAGTTAAGTGACCCAGAAAACAATGATTCTGCAGTGTGGGCCCATTGTTGGCCTAGTAGGCTTTAATGATCACCTTAGATGATCACAAAGAAAATTAATGTTTTTTCTATGCAAAATTATCCAGCCGATCGCTTTTGGTCTGTTCACAATGAAGCAACGACGTTATAATCTGGGGTGTGCCAACATTGCCATTGCCAAAACACACTCATAGAAGTGGTCGCTTCATTGTGATACGCAAGCCCCTTCACCACAACAAGGTAACGATCACAAAGGGAAATTGACACATGTATGTGCTTTTGTTTTGTTTTTGCAGCCACAGTGCTGCACCAGAGGCCAGAAATATACACATGCCAGAAAAAATTATGTTTTCCAGCAGAAAGTGCACTAAAACATGGCTTGAACCCTAGTTGGTGGCGGATAAGTCACACAAGTCATCCGGCATGCAGAGATAAAATACAGCAGTGTGTGGACCACTTTTAGCCCAAGGCAGCTCATCTCATCAGGCATTTTTTTAGTCAAATGTATCGCCCACTTTCAGTCCCTTCGTGATCCATGCCTCATTCATCTTAATAAAGGTGAGGTAATCTAGACTTTTTTAACCTAGGCATACTTCTCTTCTCAGTGACAATACCTCCTGCTGCACTGAAGGTCCCTTCTGAAAGGACACTTGAAGCGGGGCAGGCCAGAAGTTCTATCACATATTGGGATAGCTCAGGCCACAGGTCAAGCCTGCACACCCAGTAGTCAAGGTTGAGAGGGGGCAAGGAGGACAGCAGTGGTTGACATGGCTGAAGATGCTGGACCAGGAGGAGGATGGTGGCTTTGAGCTTGTGTGCTACTTGTACTTGTCACCATGTGTTGATCCCATAGGCGTTTGTGATGTGCGATCATGTGCCTTCGCAAAGCAGTTGTACCTAGGTGGGTGTTGGATTTCCTACTACTTAGTTTCTTTTGGCACAGGTTGCAAATGGCATCGCTGTTATCAGAAACAGACACACAAAAAAATGCCACACTGCTGACCTTTGCAATGACGGCATTCTGGTGGTGGCAACAGCATGCGTTGATTGGCGTGCTGTCTGGCTGACCCCGGGTGCTGACACATGCTGTCTGACTGTGCCACTAGCTCCTTGCGATGACCTCCCCCTGCTTCCAACTCGTCTCCTCCTCCTCTCTGTCTCCCCATCTAAACTTTCCCCCTGTTCTTCTTCTCTTGGAGCGGGCACCCACATGACATCCACGGACACATCGCCATCATCAACCGCTTCACTTGTATCTGACAACTCAGCAAAGGAAGCAGCAGCGGGTACAACATCATCATCATCACACCATATGTCCATGTGTGTAATGCTGCCTGACTGAGACATATCCCTTGTATCTACATCCTCTGGCAATAATGGTTGCGCATCACTCATTTCTTCCAACTCATGTGTAAATAACTCCTCTGACAGATCAAGTGAAGCAGCTGTGGTGCTAGTGTTGGTGGTGGCGGCAGGCTGGCAAATGGTAACTTGAGAGGTGCCCGAAGCTGAGCTGGAGGAGGATGGTGTGTCAAGGTTCCGAGCGGAAGCTGTAGAAGATTGGGTGTCCTGTGTTAGCCAGTCAAATATGTCCTCAGAACTTTTCGAGTTCAGGGTACGTGGCCTCTGAACACTGGGCATTATTCTAGGGCCAAAGGGAATCACAGCACCACGACCACGACGGCCCCTGCGGGGTGGCCTGCTTCTGCCTGTCATTTTTTTTAGATTAGTTTAGTTGTACTATGCGTGTAAGCTACTGTGACACCAGATATGAGTGGCACTGTGCACTGGCAGAAGTTGGCAGAGTAGATGCTGTAGGCCTGACACACACACCTGCAGAAAACGAACTGCTATTCTTTTGCAGTCAAAATTGTTTTTTTTTATGTAATCTACTGTGCCACCAAATATGAGTGGTGGCACTGGGCAAGTGGGCACAGTATACGCTGTGAGCCTCAGACACACTGGCAGACAAGGGACTACTATTCTCTATTGCAGTCAAAATTTTTTTATTTTTTTAAATGGTATCTACTGTGCCAACACAATATATATGAGATGCGGCACTGGACAAGTGGGCACAGTATACGCTGTGACCCTGAGACACGCTAGCAGACAAGTGACTACTATTCTCTATTTCAGTCAAAATTGTGTTTGTTTTTTAAATGTTATCTACCGTGCCAACAAAATATATATGAGATGTGGCACTGGACAAGTGGGCACAGTATACGCTGTGAGCCTGAGACACCCTGGCAGACAAGTGACTACTATTCTCTATTGCAGTCAATTTTTTTATGTTATCTACTGTGCCAACAAATCATATATGAGATGTGGCACTGGACAAGTGGGCACAGTATACGCTGTGAGCTTGAGACACGCTGGCAGACAAATGACTACTATTCTCTATTGCAGTAAAAGTTTTTTTTTTTTTTTTAAATGTTATCTACTGTGCCAAAAAATATATATGAGATGTGGCACTGGACAAGTGGGCACAGTATATGCTGTGAGCCTGAGACACACACACGCTGCCTGACAGGCAACTGCAATTAGATTACAGAGAAAAAAAAAAGCAGACTGATGGAATAGCCCTAAAAAGGACTGTTTGGGGTGCTGTCAGGACGCTGTCCTTACAGCAGAGATCAGATGAGTCTTTCAGGACTGGAGTGGACACTGAATACACTGGCCAGCTATCGATTTCCCTATTAAATCAGCAGCAGCTACACTATCCCTCACTAAGACAGCAGCTTCAGAATGAATCTAAAATGGATTCTGTCCAGGAGGTGGGAGGGTCAGGGAGGGAGGGTATGCTGCTGATTGGCTGGAATGTGTCTGCTGACTGTGAGGTACAGGGTCAAAGTTTGCTCAATGATGACGAATAGGGGGCGGATCGAACATCGCATATGTTCGCCCGCGGCGGTGAACGTGAACAAGCGATTTTCGCCAGGAACTATTCGCCGGCGAACAGTTCTGTACATCTCTAGCGGTTAATCACTATCAAATTAATCAAACAAATAGTGAGTAAAGAGATACAGAGACACCAAGATTTAAAATATTTAGCATCTCAGTCTATGTACTGTAGTGAATGTTGATCCTGGATGCTGCCTGAACAAAATGTGACTGTACCTGTGAATCTTCTACAATCATAATTTAACATATATCTCTAGGCTGACAACCTATAAGGCCACGCCCAAACTTCCCATTAGCGCCAAAAGCAGGACCACACATCACAATGTTTGCAATTTCTCCAAACTTTTTTTTACAATACAAGCAGAGAGGACACACTGCTTCCTTTTCTTTCAGAAGCACTTCATAGTATAGCCTAGCTATAAAGTTATACTGTACTCTCTGCTTGCATGGAAATACAAAGTTTGAAGGCATTTTAGACATAGCTTTGTGGCTTTTCTTAACCACTTCCATACCAGGCACTTACGCACCTTCCTGCACAAGCCAATTTTCAGCTTTCAGCGCTGTCGCACTTTGAATGACAATTGCGCAGTAATGCTACACTGTACCCAAACCATATTTTTATAATTTTGTTCACACTTTCTCTTGGTGTTATTTGATCACCTCTGTGATTTAAATGTTTTGCGCAACAACTAAAAAAAGACCAACAATTTTGAAAATGTTTATTTTTTATTTTTGTATGTTATTTTTTGTAAATAAGTATGTTTTCTTCTTCAATTACGGGCACTAATATGGTGGCACTGATGGGTTCCGATGAGGTGGCACTGATGGGCACTGATGAGGTGGCACTAATGGGCACAGATGAGGTGGCACTGATGGGCACTGATAGGCAGCACTGATGGGCACTGATAGGCGGCACTGGTATGCGGCACTGATGGGTACTCGTAGGTGGCACTGATGGGCACACATAGGCAGTACTGGGCACTCATAAGCGGCACTGCTGGGCACTCATGAGCGGCACTTATGGGTGTCACTGATGGGTATTTATGGGTGGCAGAGATGGGCACTGATAGTGGGCACTGGGCATGGATGGGCACTGAGATGTGGCACTGATGGACACTGAGGGGTGGCACTGATGGGATTTCTGGGAATCACTTGTTTATCCCATATTGTGCCAGTCAGTGCCTATGTTGACAGTCAGTGCCTATTTGTGGGCACTGATTGGCATCTATTCTCAGTTTTTTTCTTGTTGCCCCCTTCCCTGGTGGTCCAGTGTGGGCACTCGAGGGCGGGCTGCGCTGATAAACAATCAGCGCGAAGCCCCCTATCAGGAGAGACACTATCTGTCAGACGCGAGTAAGAAAGAGAGGATCAACGGCTCTTCCTGTTTACATCGTAATCAGCCGTGATTGGACACGGCTGATCACGTGGTAAAGAGCCTCCACCAGAGGCTCTTTACTGAATTCGGAGATGCAGGGTGTCAGATTGACACCCCGCATCACCAATCATCGTGCTGCGTGCCCCCATGGGTGCGCGCCGGCATGTAATCCTGCAGGACTTCAACAGACATTAGGCTCATTTCACATGGGTCTTCAGTGTGTCCATTTTTCATCCATCCGTTGATGGTTGAAAAATGGACATAGTTACATAGTTAATCAGGTTGAAAAAAGACACAAGTCCATCCAGTCCAACCACAAAAAAAAATAAACAAAATAAAAAACACAGTACAATCCCATACACCCAACTCCATACCCACAGTTGATCCAGAGGAAGGCAAAAAACCCCAGCAGAGCGATGATCCAATTTGCTACAGCAGGGAAAAAAAATTCCTTCCTGATCCCCCGAGAGGCAATTGGATTTACCCCTGGATCAACTTTACCTACAAATCTTAGTACTCAGTTATATTATGTACATTTAGGAAAGTATGCAGACCTTTCGGAAGGTATTAAGACCATACATGTATCCCTATGGGATAGCGGACGTTAGTGGAAGATCATCCGCTGACATCCGCTAACATGTGTCTCCGCCAAGCTCTGTTTTTTATGATGGAAGAAAACCCTATTTTTTCATCTATAAAAAAACAGAACAGACAAAAAACGAATGTTAGCAGATGGTCCACTTACATCCGATCCGCTGACATCCTTTTTTAAACCTTCCCACCTCTCATTAAACACACTGTATATAGCTGGTTGCTAAGTAGGGGGCCAGGAAGCCAGCTGCCACCTCCTTAACAGCTAATGAGTCATCAGCTGTCAGCAGGGTTCCCCCCTGACAGCTGAATGTAAAAGAAAAAAGAATGTAAAAGAAAAAAATGACATAAGGTCCCACCCCAGGTCCATACTAAACTCTTTGGGTCTAGCATAGATTCGGAGGGGACCCCCCACGCCAAATAAAAATAAAGTGGTGTGGGATCCCCAAATCCATACCAGACACTTATCCGACCAGCCAGCCCTGCAGGCAGGAAAGGGAGGAGACAAGCTTATCAGAAGCCTCCCCCCTCCTATGTGAATGGGTATCGGAAT
Organism: Rana kukunoris; assembly: GCA_029574335.1. NCBI lineage: Eukaryota > Metazoa > Chordata > Amphibia > Anura > Ranidae > Rana > Rana kukunoris. Next base: position 132,405,506 of record CM056051.1, read on the forward strand.
ACACACTACCCCTACCCTTTCACCAAAAAGGCAGTGAAATGTAAAAAAAAAACAAGATCCATTTGTTGACAATCCCTTTATTAATAGTCTTGTCCCGATACCATTCTGCCGCCATCACTTCCCGCTACAATATTCTCTTGCCGTCTCTCCCAGTGCCTTCTCTCCCGCCACATCTTCTCCTGCCACTGTCACTCCCAGTGTCTTCTTTCCCGCCGTTGTCTTCTTCCTCACCACCGGTTACCCGCAAAAAAAAACCCCACTATTCTTCTGTTGCCATCATCCTCCATTGTATTGTTGTCCGCAGTCTGGCATCTGTTATATAGCCATGGGGCGTGGCCAACAGATGACATCACCTGGAGAGCCCACCCCCTGTGATGTCACAAGGACAACAACACAACAGAGAAAGACGGCAACAGAAGAACAGCAGCTTTAAAACATTTTAGTAGGTAACCAGCGGCAAGGAAGAAGACAGCAGCGTGAGAGTGATGGCAGGAGACAAAGAAGGTGGCAGGAGAATATGGCAGTGGAAGAGGGGGCATCTGGAGAGATGACAGGAGAAGATGGCAGTGGGAAGAGACGGCAGCAGAGAGGACGGCACTTGGAGAAGACAGAGCTAATAGGGTAATTTTCAAAAACCGTCTCCTGTTTTTTTTTACATTTCACTGCTTTTTGGTGAATGGGTAGAGGTAGTATGTACCCGATACCCATTCACATGGGGGGAGGGTCTGGAGGTCTTTTTAAAAAGGACCCCCAGATTCCAATAAGCCCCCTGCCCATAGACCCCGACAACCACCAGCCAGGGTTATCAGGAAGATGCCCTTGTCCCCATCAACATGACGCAGAGCCCTCCTATACCAAAGAACCCACTCCTCCATGTTGAGGGCATGTGGTCTGGTATGGTTCAGGAGGGTGGGGGTGCTCACTCGTCCCCTCCCTTTCCTGACCTGCGTTGTGTGTTTTTTTGCATTTTTTTTATATTCCCCAGCTGACGACTCATCAGTTGTTAATAACATGGCGGCCGGCTTCCCAGCCCCCCCTTTAGCAACCAGTTATATATATATAGGGCCAGATTCTCATAGATTTGCCCTGGCGTAGCGTAAGCCATTTACACTACTCCGCCACAACAGAGCAAGTGCCGTATTCTCCAAGCACTTGCTCCTTAGTTTGCGGATGCGTAGAGTAAATGGCCCAGCGTAAGGCCGCGTAATTCAAAGGGGGCGGCTTGTATTTAAATTAAGCGCGCCCCCGCGTCGATCGAACTACGCATGTGCCGGCCGGGCAAAAAGCCCAGTGCGCATTCTCCAGCTCACATCGGAAAGCGTCGTCACTTACGCAATGCCCTATTCGCGAACAACTTAGTAAAAGACGTAACTGACGGAAAAAGCCGACGCTGACCCGACGCCATACTTAACATGGCATCCGACGGCACCCGACGGCATCTGACGGTACTGCGTAATGCTACTCCACATCTTTGCAGGGGTAACCTTACGTGGACGAAAACGATGTAAGCGACGACGGGGCTGCGTAAAAGCGGTCGGGAATCTGAGTAGTAGCCTCATTTGCATAGGCAAATGAGAAAACAACGTAAAGGCCACCTAGTGGCCGGAGTTGTCATTACATCTACGATCCGCAAGTGTAATTGTATTACACTTGTCGGATCTTCACCCGTATCTATGCCAAAGTGATTCTAGGGATCACTCGCATAGATACCCGGGGAAAAAACGGCGATACGACGGGGTATCTGAGATACCGGGTCGTATCGCCTCTGAGAATCTGGCCCATAGTGTTTAAAGTTCAGGTCAGTCACTTTTTTTTTTAAATGGATGTCAGCGGATATGAAAACAGATGTAAAAGTGTACATACCTATCCATTTTTGTTTCTTTTTTTTACAAAAAAGAATGTGACTGCACTGAAAAAAAAAATGGAACACTCCTGTGAAACCAGCCTTAGGGCCCTTTCACACCAGCGGATGTCTGCTTTTTCATCCATCTATTTATAGATGAAAAAGGGACATACATGTTTCCCCGTGAGATAACGTGTGTCAGCGGATGAACATCCGCTGACACCCGATCTCATCGATGTCCGCTATGCTCCGATTCCGCAAATGGAGGAAAATCCTATTTTTCCATCCATCTGCAGAGCAGATCGGGTGAAAACGGACAGGCGGTCCGTGTTCATCTGATCCACTCATTGGAGAGAGCAGAGATCTGACAGGTCGATCACGGCTGAGCAAGCGGATAAGAACAGTACGGATCCTCACAAGATCCATACATGGGAAAGGGCCCTTAAAGAAATATTTGTGTAGAATTAATAAAAGTTGGCATTAATCAGAAAATGTGATGATGTGCTTCTTCCCTATTTGGTTTGTCTGCCCGCCTCCTCTTCTATCATTCATCTAGCTCTCCCTGCAAGTGCCCCCAGAGATTAATTTGCTGGTGTATGGTAAGGTTCCCCCTATGTGGGGATACATTATTAAATATTTAATATACTTTATACTTACTTTATATACTCGATACCACGTGGTTGAATATACACGCAGTCTGGATATTTGTGTATTTTGTATAGATTGTAATTACTTGCTTTTATTTTAATAGCTGCACCTCTTGAATCCCTAAAGAAGCTCCTTTGAAAAACATGTTGGAACTAAACACCTTCCTTTGGTTTTTCCCTTTGGTTGATTAACTTTATCTTTGTTTGCCTGACACACGTTTATATGTAAAAGTATTTATATCAAGGGAATGTATATGGGGTTGCAGTATAGCATAATATGTATGTTAATACACATAAAAATGGTTTAACTATTTGGCTCTATTTCTCCTTTTGTTTCTCTGCTCCTTTCTGCCTTCCTATGCTGTATGCCTCCCCTTCTACCCTTAAATTAACAAAACAGAAAAATTAAAAAACTATATTTTTATTCCCTACTATGGTTGCCATTTCCTCCCTCCCTTGAATATGCATTTCTCTCCAATTTATCCATACCCACTGGGGATCAAACATGTTGTCAATGTTCAAGTTTCTTTACATGCTTTTTTAGATAACTACTTTATTTCCAATAGGGAATGTATTGTTTATGACGAAATGTTTAAGTCAATGTTCCTTAACAAACCATGTTAGAATATGACCTATGGAATTGAATATTTGTTGCTGCTTCAATATCACCCTGATTATTTTGCACATCTACATATATGATGCCTTTAAGGAATATTTTCTTCTCCTTTTCCGACAGGCTTTTGGTGTGTGCTTTTGGAGAGTGGGTCCCATTTCTGTTTGGCAATTGTCTCCCAATCTGTCCTCAGCCTGCTGATGCCTCGGCATGTTTCCGTCCTATCTTGGGTTTGTTCCATGTCCCATCCCAGCAGGGCGGGGAAACATGCGCGTCACCGCGCTGTCAAGAGCACCCACCGGACGGTTAAGCTGTCTCGATGGATGCTTACCCTTCCCTGCTGGCGGCATATGCGGCCACTTCCGGGACTCCCTGACGCCCTGGCGTGCGCGTCAGCAATGACGCCCGCGATGACGTCACACGTTACGCTGTGGTGTGCAGAAGTGGCGGCTGTGTCCGAACCCTCTTGGACCCCGCATACGCCGGGATTTTCACCCAGGCAACCCGCCCACACTTGATTACTTATGTGGGAGAGAGCTACATTCCCTCTCCTCCCACCAAGGTGGGGCTAGCTCCACTTTTGACCAATCCTAGGTCACATAGCGGCATATATTTCCGCTTCCGGAGGCATGCACTCAGAGAGCCCACGGCTTCTCCAGGAGTTAAAGCATCCCACACTTTGGTAAGTCCCTCTTTCATATACTATTTGTCTTGCTGTGCACTGATCCCTATTTGGAATCAAGGCTTATATAGGGCTGCTTACTTTTTTTTATCCTAGATGGTACAATCTATCTTGACTGAGCTGCACTGTCAGCCAAACATTTCAATCCAAGTAACCTATGCACTGACGTTTGAGGTAACCTATGTCCCTGTCCCCTTTTCCTCCATCCCTTCCTTTACCAGTCCCTCACTTCTTCACTTACCTATTCCACCATGATCCAGCACACCACTTCACTATGGCCGCTGCTTTTCATTCCAATTCATTTCATCAGCGTCCTTGTTCTTTCACTCTCACCAGCTTCACTCCTCACTTTTCACTTTTTCCCTTTCCCCCCAGAACTCTCCTTCTTATTTTCCTTCCCCCCTCCACCTTTCCCTCTATCCCCCCTTTCCCTCCCCGTTTCCGTCCTTCCCCCCACTTCTCTGTTCCCCCCCCCTCCCCCCATGCCCTTTCCCTCCTCCTCTTTTTCCCCTCCCCCCCCCCTTCCCTATCTTTTCCTTCCCCCTTTTTTTCCCCCTGCCTTTCCTCCCCCCCATCATTCACCTACTTCCCTACACTTCCCCCCACTTCCCTATCATCACTGTTTTTTCGTACGTATTTATTTCATCTTATTGCTCACCCTTCACTCACAACCCCCCTACATCATTCATCACTCCTTTCCATTTTTCTCACTGCCTCAATCAGCTCACTCTAACCCCCCCTCTTTCCCTCACCCTGGCCCTTCCCCCACTTCATCCACCCCCTGTCCCTGCACCCCACTTTTAATTTCCCCCCTTCCCCAATTTTCCCCATCCCCTACACTTGCTGCCTCCCACAACCACTGTTCTTTCCTCCCATCACGTTTCCTTTTGACTCTGGCTTCAGATTCCTTTTCCCCCACTTCCCACCTTTTTTCAGCATGATTCCCAACATCCCCCCCATCTTGGACCTTCGTTCCTCACTATCATCTTACTCCTTTTTGGAATACATTCTGTACTCCTCATGTGTGCATTCATGCACAAACTTTTTAATCCATATAACCCATTGGCTCCCTTTAAGCAAGTATATTTTACTCATTCTAGGACTTACCTATCCTTACCCCACCCCCCCTTTTTTCTTGATGTGGCACCCATTGCCAGGTGCTCCTCCGTATGGTTACATGCAGCCACCCCCGGATGGTGCTCTGCCTTGGACGCAGCAGTGATTGGGGACTGTGATCGGGAGACTTGCGGACTGGGACCCTCCTTCCCCACTGCCACACGGGAGCTCTGCTTGGATTCTCCATACCCCCTTTTTTAATATGGCAAATGGTAAATGTGATGATTTTTACTTTAATAATCCAATACATTTTTCTCTTCTTCCTTCCTCTTGTGTTCTCCCTCCCCCGAAGTCTGGGACCATTCATGTCCCTTGACAGGGCAGGGATCCCTGAGGGAGTGTATAGACGAGACAATCAATGTACAATTCATTTATACAATTAATCTCTTTCAGCCACAACCAAAAAATCCTCTGAAGAAGACCTCACGGTCGAAACGCGTTAGAAACCACACATGCTTGCTACTATTACAGGCTATGTCTTTTATTGCTTTATTATGGAATGTGTATGGTTATTCTAATATTTGCAATCATGTCGCAACTCATTCCCTATATTTCTATGTCATAACAATTTTTAATAAAAACGTTGTATTTCACACGTTGCATTCCCATCTTTTCAACAAAGCTGCTTTAAAGCCCCACCGGGAAAATTTCTTTGCCCAACTATAGGGTTTTTACCCCCCTGTGGCAGAATCAATAGATGTTCTCCATTCATGATTCCAAACTTCTTCTGTAAGATCTGGTCTCATACGTGATACATCCTAGGATTTTATCAAGCTTTGTTGACCCTCTGAATGGTGGCGGTCCATTCGCGGTGTATAGGAACACTATTTGACTTCTTTGTCTACACAGGATTATTCACTTATTGGACGTTCACACATTTTTCAACCTATATAGTTATATAGGACTCCTTTATTGGACATTCACTTATATATGCATAATTTTATCCCGTACACATGAGGAGACATGTCCGATGACAACGGTTCGTGGACCGGTTTCATCGGACATGTCTCCTGCAGGATTTTGGTCCGGCGGTGTGTACACACCATCGGACGAAAATCCCCTCGGACAGAGAACACGGTGACGTGGTGGTGACGTTGACGCCGCCACGTCATCAAACCAGGAAATAAAATGCTTCCACGCATGCATCGAATCCATTCGACGCATGCGGGGGATTTCGGTCCGCTGGTTAGTCGTACTAACCAGCGGACATGTCCGACGGACAGGTTTCCAGCGGACAAGTTTTAAAGCATGCTTTAAAACTTTTGTCCGCTGGAAACCTGTCCTCTAGGCCGTACACACGATCAAATCTGTCCACTGAAACTGGTCTGCGGACCAGTTTCAGCAGATATGTTCGATCGTGTGTACGCGGCCTAATTGATTCTGATTGTACATCATTCACATGGTGATTTTCACATACCCTGGTATATGTTTAATTGTATGTCATTTAAAGTTATTCACTATTTGGGTTATCATTCAGCGCTACAATGTATATGTTTTGTAAATTTTCCAACAAGAAAAGTTCTTGTCGGAATTTCCGATCATCTGTATGCAATTCCGACGCACAAAAATCCTACGCATGCTCGGAATCATTGAACACTACGACAACGGCTTTATTGCGTTATTGACATTCAGAATTTTCAACAACATTTGTGTGACTGTGTGTATGCAACACAAGTTTGAGCCAAAAAAATCCACGGTTTTCTTGTTGTAAATTCCGATCGTGTGTACGCGGTATTAGTTTTGACTGCTTGAAAGTAACATCATTTATTATTGTTTTTTTTTTTAATCTATCAGAATGTCAAGATTTATTTGTAGATTTAAAATAAAATCACAGGGGGCAATTTACTAAAGGTATAATTTTCACTGTCGCTGAAGTAAACTTCTATTTCCTTTAAACCTTTAATAATGTATTAAGGTTCCTATATTTTAAAATACCTCTTCACAGACGACTGGCTGTTTGAAGGGAACATAGGCTAAAGTTGGACTTCAAGAGTGAAAATATTTATATAAGTTAGTAAATGACCATACATATCTAGAAAATTATGACTTTCTGAACTTTCTATGATCGTTTCTATTTTTCAGTACAAAACCAGTAGATGTGTTGGTACCTTTAAATATGCTGAAAACAAATTCTCTATGGCTTAGTAAATTAAAAGAAGCATATTATCAGAAAATTATTGCATTAGAAGCTGATGGTCCCCTACTGTGGTGATTAGCTGACAATTACCTAGTTTAGGCAGAATGAAATACGATTGAGAGAATAAAGGTAAATGGGTTTCCTAATGGAATTTTAGACACCAGGAGGTTTTCCATACCACTCCAAAGGCATTAATGGAATTGTAGGACATAATGAATTGAAAACAAAGTCAAACGTAATGTATATAGACTATAAAAAAGAATATTTACAAAACACATTTATTGATGAGTTATACTGATAAATGTAAAACATGAACATATTATACAGTGAAGGAAGCAGCAACAACTGTCACATAAACAATATTTGGCCATAGAAAGCAGATGGATAATAACCAATCAATAACAGATACATACTGTAAATACCTGTATGTTATACTGACCACTTAATCTGTGACATTTTTTACATATTTGTAACACGTTTTTAAATAGTTCACATATTCTTTAATTGCACTAAGAATTTGACCTAGACTGAAAAATATGTGTGAGATTCTTCTGATGCATTTCAACACCCACACATTCATGCCCTCTCTTGTACATGTATGCAGTCAGCTTATTGTCAGGTGACCTAATATGTAGAGGTGCTCTTACAAAGTTTATGCTATGTTTCCCTGATATTTAATAAGATAAAAAACATTGTAATTTATAGAATCCAATTGTTTTTCATTCCTCTAAACTAGATGAAATCTAAATGCTTGGGCCATTGTAATTTGCACATTATTACTGCTTTTATTATATAAGATTCAGATCACGGTTGTTCTTGAATCATACATTATTTTTAAATGCCTACACAGTGGCACCCAAAGCATGGTCACTGGGCTTAAACTCAACATTGAAGTTAAAGGTAGTCACCTAAAAATCATAATGGAAGTTACAAAGTAACACTACATATTAGCTATAACAAAATAGTAAAGGTGCCACAGCTACCCCAGTAAAGTTGCATTCAGTTTTAAAACTCCAGTCATATGCGTAGGGATTTTTTATTATTATTATTCCTTTTGCAGCTTTTGGAGTGTAACCTGTTAATGGATATATTGGGCCGGATTCACATAGAGAGGCGCATCTTTGTGCGGGCGTAGAGCATCTACTTTACGCTACACCGGCCCAACGTTGAGAGGCAAGCATGCTATTTACAAAGAATATGCGCTCAACGTTGCACTGGTGTAGCGTAAGTCAAAGTAGGTGGAAGTGGGAGTGATATATTATAATGAAGTGTGACCCCATGCAAATGATGGGCTCAGCTTCAAAAAACGAACTGCGCATGCATCGTCTCTTGGACGCATCCCAGTGCGTATACTCACAGTAACGTCGAAATAGCTGCCTAAGATACGTCGAACACTGCCTACGACGTGAACGTAACCTACGCCCAGCCCTTTTTACGTAGTACTACCTACTACGTAAACGACGTAACATACGACGGCTGTTCCGACATCAATTCCTTTGAATGGGTTGCGCCACCTTTAGGTGGAATAACTTTACGCCGGACGTACGCCTTACGTAAACGGCATATATTACAACGACGGGCGCAAGTACGTTCGTGAATCGGCGTATCTCGGTCATTTACATATTCGACGCATAAATTAATGGAAGCACCCCTTGCGGCCACCATAAATATGCGCCCAAGATACGCCGGCATAGGCAAGTTACGTCGGGCGGGGGAAGCCTTTTTTTCGACGTATCTAGTGTCGGGAATCGGTGTAAAGATACGACGGCGCACATTTGGACTTACGTCGGCGTATCTGGAGATACGTTGGCGTAAGTCTTTCGTGAACCTGGCCCATTATCTGCAGAATTATCAAAGTGGTGGGCTACAACAATAACGGAATCTACCCATGTATACGATAATCATACTGCAGTTTCTCCGACATGATCCAGAAATTTGGGTCATGCAGAAGAAAAACAAATTAAAAGCAAAAAGGAGTTGTATGGCTTAATGGGGTCAATTCACTAATGTTTACAGCATGTGATAACATGGTAATGTGACAAATGTTCATAAATTATCGCATTTAGTAAATAAGGCCCAATTCACAAAAAAATTACGATTATGCAGTATTTACTGCAAAATTCAAAATGCCAGTAAATATCATCACAAAAACATGCTGTAAGTCCAATTCACAAACAGATCAGAGAGTAAAAAAAAAACATGCAACATTTATCACATGTGTATAGTTAGGATTAAGTGAGTATGGAGATGCCAAATGTGTGATACTCTTTCAATGTCTGTTCTGATTATATAACTGCTATTGTATCTTGTGTTTGACACAAATCATAAAACACTGAATCAAAAACTGTACCGTAATTCCCACTTTTGTAAGTGTGGTCATCGAATATTGTTTGGTTACCATATCTTCACCCATAGCAGTCCCCATTTCCCTAAGGAAAGCAGGATACTGGTATTTGGTTTCCCCATGAAAATGCTATGCTGGTGTCTGGCATGAATATAGTCAGATGGATATTCAGATGGGCCACTCCAAGTGGCAGCCGCAGACCTGGTCAGCAAAGAGGCAAGGAATGGATCTGGTGTCAGGTGAAGACATGGTCAGCAAACAGGCAAAGGATCAGCCCAGGCAGCAAACAGAGACATGGGCCTGGATTCAGAAACGCTTTACACCGGTGTATCAAAAGATACGCCGTCTTAAGTACAAATGTGCGCCGTCGCATCTTTGTGCCGATTCACAAAGCGAGATACGCCGAAAAACATGGCTGCAGGCATCCGACGTAACTTGCCTACGCCGGCGTATCGTGGGCGCATAGTTACGCTGGACGCATTCGGCGTTCCCATTTTAAATATTCAAATGAGTAAGATACGACGATTCACGAATGTAGATGCGCCCGGCAGCTTCATATATGCGATTTGCATAAGGCTTACGTCCGGCGTAAAGTTACCCCTCATATAGCAGGCGCAGGTAATGCAAAGGTATGGGCCAGGGAACGACGCCGTCGAATTTTACGTCTCGTACGCCGTTTACATAGTACTATGTGAATAGGGTTGTGCGTAGGTTACGTTCACGTCGTAGGCATTGCGCCGACGTATGTTAGGGAGTATATGGGACATGATTCTGAGCATGCGCTCGCATGCCCAGTTCGACCGGCCATTCATTTGCATGGGGTCACGCTTAATTTAAATAGATGACGCCCACCTCCTTCCTACTTTGAATTAGGCGGGCTTACGCCGGACAATTTACGCTACGCCGCCGCAACTTACGAATCAAGTGCTTTGTGAATACTGCACTTGCCTCTCTAAGTTGCGGCAGCGTAGCGTAAAGAAGATACTCTACGCCCGCACAAAGATACGCCAATGTATCTGAATCGCGGCCATGGTCTACAAACAAGCTAATGTTTGGTCCAGGGGGTGGGTAAAAGTGTGGTCAATAAGCAAGTGTCAGTTTTGGTGGCAGACATAGACATAGTCAGTATACAGATAAAGGGGTCAATTCACAAAGAGAAACGTTATTGGTTTTCTTCAGTTGTTAAATTACCACTCCTTATTTAACGCTAGCAAACATGGTATTCACGAAAGCTATAATCGTTATTCAACATAGTCGTTATGGTTTTCAACTGACTCTTTATCCAATCGTTATGCTAACTACTCAAGAGTTATTTTAACGTCCCAAATCGTCTAAGATCGTTAAATAATGCTGGAGAGATGCATTCTGGGAGCAGAAGGGGAGGAGAACAGCTGCATGTGGAAAAGAGCAGATGCAGAGAGAGAGAGACAAGCAATACACACGTGGAGATTGAGCATGTGATGTGCATAACTTCTAGTGTGTGTTTTTCTAAAGCCATGTGTATTTCCTCATACAGAGAATAAATTATGGGAGATGATAATCGGAATTTAGCTATCACCTGGGTTTCAGAAAAGTCATCCAAAATAGTACGTGAACGGAATACACGTTTATTAATCTGAACAACATTCTAGCGTGTTCTTCTTCACCTCTGGATAATTTTAAGTTCAAATAGAGCATGGTTTCATCTTGCCCAACACTACTAAATACTTCACTACACTACAAAAATTGCCAAAAGCTTCCTCTAACAACAAAATATCGCCTGGGAAATGTCATAACGACACCCTGAGGGAGGTGTTAAATTAACGATCGATAACTGTCAAAAAAATCTTTGTGAATTGCACTTCTGTACATATTTAACGATTTGACTCTTTAAAATAACGACTTGACTCTTTAAAATAACGATCGAATCTTTAAATAAGGATCCACACCTTAAAAAATCGGTTCGGTGTAGTGAAACATTATTTGATGATTTTTGTTCAAAGCGTTAAATCGTTTAGTGAATTGAACTAGCTTCAATAACGTGCAAAATCGTTAAAATAACACCCGCAATCTGAAAATAAAGCTTTGTGAATTGACCCCAAAGTGTCAATGCAGGCAGCAGGCAAGAACATGTCTGAAAAAAAGAGGCAAAAAGTTGTTACAAATGAGATCAGATAAAAGGCAAATAACATATTGTCAGACACATATGAAACAACTTCACCACACTGTGCAGTCTATTACTTTATACTAATACTCTAGTGAGGTGTGGTAGTGACAGAAGTAGTCTTTTATGCAGATGCCAGTTTTTTTTTCAAAGATATTTTATTTGTTTTGTTATAATTTTGACAATTGGAGTGGTTAACAAACAAGGTAGTCAGATAACCAATATAATCTTTGCAATGATAATACCATTGCTACAAGGAAGGTGCTTAGGAGATAAAAGTAGAAGAAAAGAAAAGAAAAAGGGAACAGCTATGGGTGAGAGGACTAAAGGGAAAAAGGATGTGAGGAACAAGAGGAGGCACAGACTAGGGACAGATAATAGCTGACCAGGAAGATATACATGTACATTAATAATATTTCACCCGCAAGATTATCTATTTTGTACATTCTAACAGACAACATATTAAAGGGGTGTCCCAGCCACATTTAGTGTTTATTAAAAGTCAGCAGCTCCAAAAAGTGTAGCTGCTGGCTTTTAATAAACACACACTCACCTGCTTCAGCGTTCCAGCGACGCGCCGGCCGGAGGGTCCGCTCCTCTCCCCCCTCTCTGGCCGGCGTCCTTATCCTAAGTGTGGGCACCCGACTATGACAGCCTTCGGCTTCACGGCCGGGCACCCACTGCGCATGCGCGAGCGGCACTGCGCATGCGCAAGCTCCGCAGCCCGCCGCTGATTGGACAGGCGATCGCATGTGATCTGTCAGTGTCCCATGCGATCGCCTACAGGGAGGGGCTGCTGTAGGCGATTAAGCTTAATCGCCTAACCAGTCCCGCGGCGGAAGCAGGAAGTGGGACAGGAAGTCCCACTCCTCCTGAAGCCCCCACTCCCCCCAAAAAATTACATGCCAAATGTGGCATGTAAGGGGGTGAGGAGTGGGATTAGCGGAAGTTCCGAATTTGGGAGGAACTCCGCTTTAACTCAAAGTGAAGTCGTCCAAGCAAAACATGTCCAAATTATTCACAGAGAGGACGAACTCTTGGTGTCGAGGCATATGGAGAGGATATGCATGTCTGCCTGTAAATAAGGTGTGAGGTTGGAATGTGATTTTGTTCGATGAGAGGGAATTATGTCTAGTATAAGTGGGTTTTTTTTTAAGGCGTCAGACAGCAGTCGATAAAGGGTGACCATTTTCTCGTGAATTTGGTGTTGGGCCATTTGTGTTGGATTATGGCTTCCAATTTTTCTTGAAAAAGCAGAGATTTGAGGGGACTTATCGTTCTGGATACTTTCGGCAGAGCGGGAACAATCCAATGGTTAAGTATGTTTCTACAGGCTATGAGCAGCGTTAGGAGGATCCATTGACGGTTTTCTTGGGGTAGCAAATTAGATGTGTTTGGGGATTCTGAATTTGATGTGGGGTATCCGAACAGGAGGTGCATAGGGTCTTTCTCGGGTTGCCAGTTAGTCACTTCATAAATATACGTGAGGATTGAGGAACAATAGGTGGTGATCCATGGACAAAGCCAGAAGCGGTGGAGTAATGATGGTTTATGGAATGAGCACCATGGAAAATATGATCCATTGGTGGTGGGATAATTTGATGAAAAAGGTTAGTAGGGTCTGTGCAATAGCTTGAATTGAGTTTCCCTCCAAGATACGTTCAGTGTAATTGTTTTGGTGATCCTGTAGCCTGTGAGGATGTTATCTATATTAACTTGACCAGGTAGGTCTGTTATCCAGGATCTGATCGAAGTGTCATGTAAAGGTTTTGCAAATTTCCTGTTCAGAGGGTTGTACAAGTCTCAAGCAGAGTATCCAAGAAGGATGGTTGGAATCTAATGTTTTTTCTTGGGCAGGTCTTGCTGATGAAGTCTGAAATTGTAAGACTGGAAGTAAGTGGTGGGTGGGTAGGTTAAATTCTTTCACTATTAGGTGAAAAGGTTTAAAGGCACCATTCTCGCTGTGATATAGATAATAGGCTCTGGTCAGCCCTTTGTCTTTCTATTTGGAAAAAAGTTCATATTGTAGACCAAGGGGGAACATAGGGTTGCCTTGAATTGGGAGGAACTTGGATATATGTGGTAAGAGGCCTTATTTTTTCCTCACTTCTCTCCATGCTATTATCGTATTTCTAAACATCAGGTTTTGTTTGATACAGCTCAGGATTTGTCGCAGAGAGCTATGTAGGAGTACTGACAGATTTATCGGGTGGACCATGGCAGATTCCAGGTCATAGTTAGAGTATTTGGACGATTGTGATAGCCAGTCCATGCCTGATCTCAATCAACATGCTAAATTGTAAACTCTAATGTTCAGAAGGCTGGCTCCCCCTTCACTCCTTGGGAGAACAAGTTTTCTTAGAGCTATTCTCGGTTTACCCTTTTTCCATAGAAAGGCAGTAATTGCCTTATTTAAAGTCTGTACATCTTTATGTTTAAGTAGTAATGGTAAAGTTTGTAGAAAGTTTGTAGAGGGTGTAAAAGGCGAACAAAGCTGACCATTTTGAAGAGTGTGCATCTCCCAAAGAGTGATAGTGGAAGGTTGGCCCAGGCCTCCAGCTCACCCACAATTTTCGAAATCAGATGAGAGTAATTGAGGTGGTAAAGAAAGGATGGATCCTTCCCTATTTTGATGCCCAAATAGGTGATATGTTTCTCGTTTATGTGAAAAGGGGAGGAGGACACCCATAGTGGGGACGTGTGTGCACCTAGAGGAAGGATTTCACTCTTGGAAAAATGTATTCTCAGGAAAGTGTGCCATCAGGATGGCGTAGGGCCTTCTCATTCCTTCTCATAAGTTTATGCTTGCTAATCTCAATCTAAAACAGTTACTAAACCGTGTGCGCGCCGCCGGCGGCCCAAGCGCGCGCCCCCCGCTTGCCCACCGAGTCCTGTGCGTGTGCCCGGCGGGCACGATCGCCGCCGGGCACACGCAATCGCTCATTACAGAGCGGGGAACGGGAGCTGTGTGTGTAAACACAGCTTTCGTTCCTGTCAGCGGGGAAACGCTGATTTTCTGTTCATACAATATATGAACGGAAGATCAGTGATTCCCCCTAGTGAGTCCACCCCCCCATACAGTTAGAACACAAATAGGAACACACTTAACCCCTTCCCCGCCCCCTAGTGTTAACCCCTTCACTGCCAATGGCATTTTTATAGTAATCCAATGCATTTTTATAGCATTGATCGCTAAAAAAATGCCAATGGTCCCAAAAATGTGTCAAAAGTGTCCGAAGTGTCCGCCATAATATCGCAGTACTGAAAAAAAACACTGATCGTTGCCATTACTTGTAAAAAAATAAATAATAATAAAAATGCCATAAAACTACCCCCTATTTTGTAAACGCTATAACTTTTGCGCAAACCAATCAATAAACGCTAATTGCGATTTTTTTAACAAAAAATATGTAGAAGAATACGTATCGGCCTAAACTGAGGAAAAAAAAAGTTGTTTTATATATTTTTGGGGGATATTTATTACAGAAAAAAGTAAAAAATATTGCATTTTTTTCAAAATAGTCGCTCTATTTTTGTTTATAGCGCAAAAAATAAAAAACGCAGAGATGATCAAATACCACCAAAAGAAAGCTCTATTTATGGGAAAAAAAAGGACGCCAATTTTGTTTGGGAGCCACGTCGCACGACCGTGCAATTGTCAGTTAAAGCGACACAGTGCCGAATCGCAAAAAGTGCTCTGGTCGTTGGGCAGCAATATGGTCCGGGGCTAAAGTGGTTAAACAAAGTTTGAAAATGCAAGATACTACTATTCCTCAAGGCTTAACGCAAGATGTAGAAGGTTTCTTTTACAAGCATACTCAACTTTTTAATCACCCCCCATGACCAGGCTGCAACTCCTGCATTATATGATGCTACATTAAATGTAACAGACTGCCATTGCCGTGGACAACCTAAGAGATCTTCCTTGCTGACAGCCTACACTACGGAATCCCTTGATGCTACACTTAAGTCCTGAAAACGGATAAGTAGCAATTGTTACTTGTAGTACTGTAGAAAGATTTGCTGTATATATTCCTCCTAAAACAATTGC
Organism: Rana kukunoris; assembly: GCA_029574335.1. NCBI lineage: Eukaryota > Metazoa > Chordata > Amphibia > Anura > Ranidae > Rana > Rana kukunoris. The sequence goes on from CM056051.1 coordinate 132,421,082, forward strand.
TATTGTTAACTCTGGCTTGTAGCCATTAACATACTACTTGGGACTGACTGCTGTGTTTATGGCTGTTTGCTGAGGAACATCTTAAAGGGACATATACTCTCAAATTACCCTAGCTATATTTGCCTCTCTTACACAATTATTAGTTGCCTTTACAATCCCCATTTACTACGTGCTTGACATAAGTTGTAACTTCTTTAAGGGCCTTGCCCTAAGTTGCTGATCATGTTCGCTTACACTTTTCTATGCTAAGGGTTGAAGATATTTTATATCAACTCCCTTAGTGGCCTAATGCACCTAATTATGTTTAAGTGATATTATGTAGAGAACCCCCAAACTCCTGTTCTGTTTGGAGTGCACACCTGGGGTCCCGTACTGATGATCACTTGCATATAGAAGTGCATTGGAATCTTGACGTGCATCTTATATTTTAAACTCTAAGCATTGGTCGCATGTTGTAATACGTCCAACCTTAGTAGCTCAACGCCCTTCCTTATGTGAGAGGGAGAGAGGTGATGTAGAGAACCTCCAAGCTCCTGTTTGTGTGGAGTGACGCCTGGGGTCCAATACTGAATTCTCACATACAGAGGTGCATTGAAATCCTTGCTAACCACAGTTGTGGTTCACTCTGTTCACCAGAGCTGTTACAGTAATGGAGATAGCACATTCATCACGCTGTAACAGGCTGAAAAACACGAAGACAGATAAGTGTGAATTAGCAAAAGCAGCCCCAAGGGTGGCGCCATCCGAATGGAATTTACCTTTATAGTGCCGTTGTATGTGTTGTACATCACCGTGCTTTGCTAGAGCATTTTTTTTCACGATCGTGTGTAGGCAAGACAGGCTTAACAATAATCAGGTTGAAAAAAACGTTGTTTTTTCTAGACCATTAAAAATGGTCGTGTGTACGACATTAGGAGCACTTTAACTGGGGTCTTAACCAGCCTGCTGTCCCTCTATTCAATGAAATCATGGTTACTGGCCATGGAGTGGCATCTATTGCTTAAAAGGGTGATAGAGAAGAGGGCATAGCTCCAAATATGTGAAGATTCAAAATGTTATCACTGTACAGTGTATGTCTCAAGATACCTCAAATTAGGCAATACTGTCTATTTTAACTATTCACAAACCTGGCAGGTTTATATTATGTACAAAATGGTCAGAAAAGGAAAGGATTTTACAGGAACACCTTAGTGAAAATTATATTGTGCTTGCAACACATTTTTCAGTGAGATGTATGCTTAAACACCCCTAATCATGTAAATAGTTTTACAAGTTTTCCAAAAAAGACTACTTTTAACAAAAACAGACCTGAGGTCCAGAAATCCAGTCAAAATTTTTTGTATACATTATAACAAGAAAGCTAGAGCAATGCAAAGCTATGGAGAGTCTGTTCACTAGATAAAACCCTTTTTTACGAAAACTGACATTGGCAATCCAATTTCATATTATTATCTCAGCCAACAAAAGACTACTGGAGCCTTCACTGTGAAATTTGTGATCAGGAAGAAAATGAAAAAGTGAAGAGAAAATCATATTGAAAATAAATTGGTAAATTAGGACAATAAATAATATAACTGACATTGTTATTATTTTTCTCATTATGACCAATGTATGACGTGTCAAAGCAATATGCTACCAAAAAGCAGTAAAACAAAATGTGAAAGTTATGGTTTTTCAAGTTTAGAGCTCCAAAATGCGAGCAAGCCTAAATAAATAAATATATATATATCTATAGGTATCTACTGTATAGATATCTATAGAGATATACAGTATATAGATATAGAGATATATATAGAGGGGTAGATTCAGGTACACGTAAATTTGCGCAGCGTATTTTAAATACTCTACGCTGCCGTATTTTACCAGGCTCTAAATGGAATTCTGGTAGATTTTTGCCCGTACGATACAGCGGCGTAGTCTATTTCTCGCCACGTAATCAAAATACGCGATTAGGGGGCGTGAAGCATTTAAATTAGGCGCGTCCTCGCGGCGATCGAACTGCGCATGCTCCGTTCAGAAATTTCCCGCCATGCATTGCGCGAAATCACGTCGTCACGTAATATTTTTTTTTGAGTAGCGTCGTTTACGAACATTCCTATTCCCGGACGACTTACGTAAAAAATAAAAACAAATGTTGAAATTCAACGCGGGAACGACGGCCATACTTAACATGGGCTGTCTAATATTATAGCAGCAAAAAGCTAGTTAGACAGGAGTTACGGCTCTCTGAATCTGGCCCATAGTGTATATATATATATATATATGGTGGAAATATAAGTCTATGTTTGTCACATTGTTTTTGTAGCTGCTTCCATATTTTTTATCACTTTTTCAGTCAGCGCAGTTTTTTCCTTTTCTTCTTTTCACACATATATATATATATATAGATATATATAGATATATATATATATATCTATATATATAGATATAGATATATACTATATATATAGATATATATATATATATATATATACAGAGCTTTTTTTCTCAGAAAAAAGGTACAGGAACTCAACCACGACCCCGTTCAGATTTCACAAACAGTAGAGGGTCTTAAAGGGGTATTAAATACAGATTGCATTACATACAGAGTGCAAGTTTAGGGGGTTACACACAGAGTGCAGAGCTGTCACTTGTAAACACAGAAACCGGACTTCTGTGTTTACAAGTGATTGTGGTGAGCAGGCACCAAAGGGTCTAAGCCAGAGGTGGTGGAACTGAGTTCCCCCAAGTTCCCCCTGAAAAAAAGCCCTGTATCTATATATATATATATATATCTATATATAGATATATATATATCTATATATAGATATAGATATAATATATCTATATATAGATATATATATATATATATATATATATATAATATATATATATATATATATATATATCTATATATATAATATATATATATATATATATATATATATATATATATATATATGTATATCTATATATCTATAGATATATATAAATATTGTAAGATTGGGGTGACCAGACTCCAGCGGTAGGTGTGTTTTTCAGTGAGTACGCCAGTCCAGAACTGAGTTTTTAAGAGCCTGGTAGCCCACTTTTATTTAAAGTTTAAAGTTCACAAATACATCAGCAGCCCTCGTAGGGGGTTCCACCATTACTGTATCTTGCATCCTAAAGAGTTTAGCCTCCTGCCTTTCATTTTTACCACACGGATGTTTCAGGCCTGTAGCCTAGGCCTAAGTTCTGTTCCTCAGAACAGAGTTTCCTAGAGATAAGCACACACCTAGCTTACTCCTGTCAGTGCCTTGCTGCTCTATCACCAATGACATCGGCCTCCTGCAGACATGCATACTCTAGCTGCACCCATGCAGCATCTCTTACTCCTCTCAGAGAGCTAGGAGTCCATCTGACACCTAGCACAGACTTCATGTCTGTGGGTTGGGGCTCTGAGCCATGTCAGATCAGAAGTAAAAAGCCCAAGACACAGCTGTGAAATTAATGTGTCTTTCTTTCCAAAATATGGCGTAAACCAGCAACCTTTCACGTAGAACAGAGTCCCACCATCACAATATCGATAGATAGATAGATAGATAGATAGATAGATAGATAGATAGATAGATAGATAGATAGATTAGGCGCGTCCTCGCGGCGATCGAACTGCGCATGCTCCGTTCAGAAATTTCCCGCCATGCATTGCGCGAAATCACGTCGTCACGTAATATTTTTTTTTGAGTAGCGTCGTTTACGAACATTCCTATTCCCGGACGACTTACGTAAAAAATAAAAACAAATGTTGAAATTCAACGCGGGAACGACGGCCATACTTAACATGGGCTGTCTAATATATAGCAGCAAAAATATAGACAGGAGTTACGGCTCTCTATGGCCCATAGTGTATATATATATATATATATGGTGGAAATATAAGTCTATGTTTGTCACATTGTTTTTGTAGCTGCTTCCATATTTTTTATCACTTTTTCAGTCAGCGCAGTTTTTTCCTTTTCTTCTTTTCACACATATATATATATATATAGATATATATAGATATATATATATATATCTATATATATAGATATAGATATATATCTATATATATAGATATATATATATATATATATATACAGAGCTTTTTTTCTCAGAAAAAAGGTACAGGAACTCAACCACGACCCCGTTCAGATTTCACAAACAGTAGAAGGGTCTTAAAGGGGTATTAAATACCAGATTGCATTACATACAGAGTGCAGAGTTTAGGGGGTTACACACAGAGTGCAGAGCTGTCACTTGTAAACACAGAAACCGGACTTCTGTGTTTACAAGTGATTGTGGTGAGCAGGCACCAAAGGGTCTAAGCCAGAGGTGGTGGAACTGAGTTCCCCCAAGTTCCCCCTGAAAAAAAGCCCTGTATCTATATATATATATATATATCTATATATAGATATATATATATCTATATATAGATATATATATATATATATCTATATATAGATATATATATATATATATATATATATATATATATATATATATATATATATATATATATCTATATATATATATATATATATATATATATATATATATATATATATGTATATCTATATATCTATAGATATATATAAATATTGTAAGATTGGGGTGACCAGACTCCAGCGGTAGGTGTGTTTTTCAGTGAGTACGCCAGTCCAGAACTGAGTTTTTAAGAGCCTGGTAGCCCACTTTTATTTAAAGTTTAAAGTTCACAAATACATCAGCAGCCCTCGTAGGGGGTTCCACCATTACTGTATCTTGCATCCTAAAGAGTTTAGCCTCCTGCCTTTCATTTTTACCACACGGATGTTTCAGGCCTGTAGCCTAGGCCTAAGTTCTGTTCCTCAGAACAGAGTTTCCTAGAGATAAGCACACACCTAGCTTACTCCTGTCAGTGCCTTGCTGCTCTATCACCAATGACATCGGCCTCCTGCAGACATGCATACTCTAGCTGCACCCATGCAGCATCTCTTACTCCTCTCAGAGAGCTAGGAGTCCATCTGACACCTAGCACAGACTTCATGTCTGTGGGTTGGGGCTCTGAGCCATGTCAGATCAGAAGTAAAAAGCCCAAGACACAGCTGTGAAATTAATGTGTCTTTCTTTCCAAAATATGGCGTAAACCAGCAACCTTTCACGTAGAACAGAGTCCCACCATCACAATATCGATAGATAGATAGATAGATAGATAGATAGATAGATAGATAGATAGATAGATAGATAGATAGATAGATAGATAGATAGATAGATAGATAGATAGATAGATAGATAGATATATAGATAGATAGATAGATAGATAGATAGACAGACAGACAGACAGACAGACAGAGTATCTCACAAAGTGAGTACACCCATAGGCGTGCGCACAGGGTGTGACAGGTGTGCCTGGGCACACCCTAATCATGCTATGCTGCACAGATTCACCCTGCTGTTTGGCTGCATAAGAAGGGACTGGGGAATCGCTGTCCTAAAAGTGTTTAGACCTCCGATATCTCACCAAAGCCAATGGAGCTCCTAAAAAATTGTATAAAATAATAATAATAATATATTATTAAATACAATTGTAAAAAAAATTGAAAAAAAAGTTATGATAAAAAATAATAATAATATATTATTAAATAAAATTGTAAAAAAAAAAAGTTCTGATAAGAAATAATAATAATATTATATTTTTAAAGAACATTAAAAAAAAAAAAAAAAAAATGAAAAATAAAAATGAAAAATAATTATAATAATAATATATTATTGAATACAAAAAAAGTTCTGATAAAAAATAATAATAATATATTTTTAAGTAAAATTGTAAAAACATATATATAGAAAAAAAAAAAAAAAAATACGATAAAAAATAAATAATATATTATTATTAAAGAAAATTGTAAAAAATAGAAACATTTAAAAAAAAGTCACGGCATGTGTGTTTGAGCTTTGGGTGCACACCCTAATGCCATGGTATGCGCACACCTATGAGTACACCTTTAACTTTTTATGTAAATATTTTATTATAACTTTTCATGTGACAACACTGAGGAAATTACAGTGCTACAGTGCTACAGTGCTACAGTGCTACAGTGTAAATTAGCTGTCTCCTGAAAATAACACACAGCCATTGAAGGGGTTGTAAAGGCTTTTTTTTTAATTTTCTAGATATGTAGGTTCCTTTAAAGCGTAAGCTCCATCCAAAAATGGGGCTTCTGCTTTTCGGAACCCTCCCCCCCTCCGGTGTCACATTTAGCTCCTTTGAGGGGGAGGGGGGTGCAGATACCTCTCTAAGATAGGTATTTGCACCCACTTCCAGAAATACGGGACTGCAGCAGACACGCCTCTACCCGCAGCCCCCGCTGTCTTCTGTTCCCCGAAGAGAGCGGGGATCAGTGACAGTGCGGCGCACTACTCGTGCATTTCCTAACCGAGGATGGCAATAGGTGCAGCCGAGGGATGAGCGATTGCTCGTCCTCGGCTAAAGACATTGTGGGCGCGCTTGACAGTGTCCATTTTTTAAAAGTCAGCTGCTGCAGTATTTGTAGCTGCTGGCTTTTAAAAAAAAAATTGGCGGAACCTCCGCTTTAAGCTAGTGCTTTGTTGGTTTACTTACATTTTGCTTCAATTTGCCTTCTAAATGTTTTTTCTCTTTGTCTGAACTTCTCACTTCCTGTTCCTTCTTAGTAAGCTTGCGAGCCAGAAAAGCTCGTATGACGGGGGCAAGCTTACTGAGGAGGAACAGGAAGTGAGAAATTCAGACAAAGAAAAAAAAACATTTAGAAGGAAAAGGTAAGTAGTGATGAGCGGAATACGCCATATTCGATTTCGGGATATTTCGCAAATATTTCGAAGAATATTCGCGAATATTCGTTAATATCGAATATTCGTGATATTTTATAAAAATGCGAAATGCGAAATGCCAATGCGAAATTTCGCTATTTTTTTTTGGGATAAAATATCACGAATATTCGATATTTACGAATATTCGCTATATTTTATAAAAAATAAAAAAATAGCAAAATTTTGCATATGCGAAAGCGAAAATGATTGCGAAATTTCGCTATTTTTTTTTTGGATAAAATATCACGAATATTCGATATTTACGAATATTCGCTATATTTTATAAAAAAAAAAAAATTGCGAAATTTCGCTAGTGCGAATGCGAAGTTTATTGGGAAATTTATTGCGAAATTTGAAAAAAAAACGAATATTCGAAATAGCGAATATTCGCTGCGATATTCGAGTTATTCGCGAATACTCGAATATGCAATATTCGTAGCGAATATTCGCAATGCGAATATTCGTGAGCAACACTAAAGGTAAGTGAACCAACAATGCACTAGCTTAAAGGAACCTATTTAGAAAATAAAAAACAAACCTTTACCACCCCTTTAACGTCTAAACCGCTGGCAAGAAAAGTGAGTACATCCCTAGGTGAAAATATCCAAATTGGGTCCAAAGTGTCAATATTTTGTGTGGTCACCAGTGTTGTTCATCTACCTTTAAAAAAGTAACTAGTTACAATTACAACAATTGTCGGATTTCTTCATCAATAAAATTGAGAAGATCCGGGAAAGCATTCCGCAAAACAATACCCCTGAGCAACCACACAACACCAAGAGGAATATTCTACAACCAACAAAGTTCACTCTGGAACCCATCTCCATCGATGCCACAGAAAATATCATCGGCGCTTTGTGTAACAGCACATCGCCTAATGATATCATCCCCACTAAGCTGCTGAAGGAATGTGCCGATATCCTGGCGCCTCCCATTACGCAGCTTATAAACCAGTCATTTAAGGAAGGCATAGTGCCCTCCCTGCTGAAAGAGGGCATAATCCAGCCCATCTTGAAGAAACCTACCCTGGACCCCAAGGACCCGACGCACCGCCGTCCCATAACAATGCTAAACGTTTTCTCCAAGGTAATGGCGAAAGTAGTGGTACAACAGCTGCAACAGCATCTAGATACCCACAACCTACTTGACCCACTGCAATCGGGATTCCGCCCCGGACACGGGACGGAGACAGCACTGCTTAAAATATGGGACGACGTTCTTGAGGCAGCAGACGGAGGAGAATCTTCTCTCCTGGTTCTGCTGGATCTAAGTGCAGCCTTTGACACGGTGGATCACAAACTGCTACTGACTCGGCTGGCTGAGGTAGCCGGAGTCACAGAAGGTGATTTACCATGGTTTTCCTCCTTTTTGGAAAACCGATCACAAACCGTGAAATTGGGACCGTTCACTTCTGGAAAACGCATGGTGTCATGTGGAGTCCCCCAAGGATCACCCCTGTCACCGGTGCTCTTCAACATCTATCTTCGTCCTCTCTTTGAAGTCATCAGTAGTCAACAACTACTTTATCACTCATATGCAGACGACACACAACTCTATTTTCGCATCTGCAATAAAAAGGATCATCATCTCAGTTTAGAGAATTGTCTCTCTTCGATAGAAAACTGGATGACTAAGAGTTATCTTAAACTCAACAATTCCAAAACAGAACTTCTTCTGTTTCACGCCAGTCGCAAGAGTCAGCTGGCAACAACCTGGACTCCCCCGCCCATTCTGGGCCAAATCATCACCCCTAGCGCCAAAGTCAAAAGTCTCTGAGTCATTTTCGACACCCACATGACAATGGACGCACAAATAGGGTCAGTAGTCAGCGGATCTCACCATCTGCTGCGCCTACTACGCAGACTTATTCCATTCATTCCCAAAGAAGACGTAGCAGTCGTGGTGGGAACAATTGTGAACTCCAGACTGGACTATGCAAATGCCCTTTACCTCGGACTCCCAAAGTACCAAATCGCTCGTCTGCAAGTCGTGCAAAATACAACCGCCAGACTGGTGACTGGAAAAAAACCATAGGAATCGATCTCCCCTTCTCTGAGATCCCTCCACTGGTTGCCAGTAATAGACAGAATTGCTTTTAAAGCTCTCTGTCTGACTCATAAATGCATCCATGGAAAAGCCCCGCAATATCTTTGCGATAAAATAGATCGCAATCCCAATCGCGTTCTGCGATCCAGCGACCAAAATTTGGTCAAAGTACCCAAGGCCAGATTTATGTCCAAAGGACAAAGAAGGTTTGCGGTTTTGAGGTTATGAGATACTGGAACAACGAGCGCCCAGAGGCGATTTAGTTCGCATGTGCCACGCTATATAAGTTTTTCATTCATTCATTCAAGTTACTTGGCCGAAAAAGTCATTGAGTTAGTGACTTTTTAAGCAAAGCAACTAGTTACTCGGCAAAGTAACTGAGATTTATTTTTTATATTCTACAATGCAATTACGTCAAATTCATCACACTCCACCTCCTCATGCCCAGCAAATTACTGTACTATAAAATTATACATATCTGCAGGGTGAAAAAAAAAACACAAAAAAAACCAGCGCAGATGGAGGAATCCCCCCTGTTGGGCTGCATCGGATGCAACCTGTGACTGACCAACAATTTGCTGTCAGACTTCTTAGGTTTCTCAATCAAAGAATGTCAGGTGGAATTGGAAATGGCCCTACAGGGCTAGGCCACCCACTAAGCAAAATTTGTACAGTGTATGGTCTCGGTCAGACTCAGCTTTACCCCCTTTGGAATAATATTTCTTACTAGGCCTTAGGCCTTAGGTCTTTTAAGCTTACAAGCAATATCAGCAGTGCAGGCTGAGTCAGCTCAGCCAGTAAGCAGCAGCAGTGCAGCACAAAGTACATATTTCGCCATATTTCGCCAATCGCCGCACCAGGCCTAAGGCCTTAGACTAGGCCCCGACCCCCCTCCCAATCCGATCCTCGGATCCTCACCTGGCTCTGGCTGCGCAGGGGCCACAGTCGGTCGGTCCCGGTGCTGCTGTGTGTCACTCACTGTCACTGTGAATGTCTGCTTGCGCTCTAGCTCAGGAGGACAGGAGTCAGTCAGGACTGGAGGTATCCGTGGTGGAACGGAGCCTCCGCGGGACCGCGGGGGGGGGGAGGGAGATGTTGGCGGCTGGATTGTGACTGTCTGAGTGACTCAGACCAGTCAGGTGAAGTCACTGCAGGTGAGGATGAGGAGGACTCTGAGTTGTCGGACTCAGAGTTGAGCGCCAGACTCCCTCGGCGACACTGCAGGCGGCCACGGGCGGGAGACACCAGGCGCGTCCATGCACCAGCGTCACCCACTCACGAGTCCAACACATGACCCGCGGCGACGAATAGAATCAGAGACAAGAAGAACAGTGCAGTCATGTGACCCTCCTCACCCAATCACAATCCACACTGGCCAGGCCAGCTCCATCCCACCGGCCCTGACAGTGACTGACAGTGATCATTCATCATCACTCAGACAACGACCCCAGAGTCTGCCCGGACTGCCCCCACCCGCGCTCCAAATGTAATCTCGGTAACGCCGCCCATGTAGTGGGAACGACGTTGTCGAGAGGGTAAAAGTAATCAGGTAGATTACTAGTTACCCGCAGGAGGCCAATCGTTACTTAACTGTGTTTATTTAAACGCCGTTACTTACAACACTGGTGGTCACCATTATTTTCCAGCACTGCCTTAACCCTCTTGGGCATGGAGTTTACCAGAGCTTCACATGTTACCACTGGAGCCCTCTTCCACTCCTCCATGATGACATAATGGAGCTGGTGGATGTTAGAGACTTTGCACTCCTCCACTTTCCATTTGAGGGTGCCCCACAGATACTCAGTAGGGTTTGGATCTGGAGACATGCTTGACCAGTCCATCACATTTACCCTCAGCTTCTTTAGAAAGGTAGTGGTCGTCTTGGATGTGTGTTTGGGGTCATTATCATGTTGGAATAGTGCCCTTCAGCCAGTCCCCTAAGGGAGGGGGATCATGCTCTAATGTTGGCATTCATTTTTTTCCACAATGAGCTATAGCTTCCCAGTGCCGGCAGCACTCATGCAGCCCCAGACCATGACACTCCCACCACCATGCTTTACTGTAGGCAAGACACACTTGTCTTTGTACTTCTCACCTGGTTGCCACCACACACGCTTGATATCATCTAAACCAAATACATTTATCTTGGTCTTATCAGACCATAGGACCAGTAATCCATGTCCGTAGTCTGCTTGCCTTCAGCAAACTGTTTGTGGGCTTTCTTGTGCATCATCTTTAGAAGAGGTTTTCTTTCTGGGACGACAGCCATGCAGACCAATTTGATGCAGTGTGCGGCATATGGTCTGAGCACTGACAGGCTGACCCCCCACCCCTTCAACCTCTGCAACAATGCTTGCAGCACTCATACATCTATTTCTCAAAGACAACCTCTAGATATAATGCTGAGCACATGCACTCAACTCCTTTGGTCAACCATAGTGAGGCCTGTTCTGAGTGGAACCTTTCCTGTTAAACCGCTGTATGGTCTTGGCCACCGTGCTGCAGCTTAGTTTCAGGGTCTTGACAATCTTCTTATAGCCTAGGCCATCTTTATGTAGAGCAACAATTTTCTTTTTTTCTTTGCAATGAGGTGCCATGTTGAACTTCCAGTGACCAGTATGAGAGAGTAGGAGCAATAACACCAAATTCACACCTGCTCCCCATTCACACCTGAGATCTTGTAACACTAAGGAGTCACATGACACTGGGAATGAAAATGGCTAATTGGGCCCAATTTGGACATTTTCACTTAGGCGTGTATTCACTTTTGTTGCCAGAGGTTTAAACATTAATGGCTGTGTGTTGAGCTATTTTGAGGGGACAGCAAATTTACACTGTTATACAAGCTGTACACTCACTACTGTATATTGTAGCAAAGTGTAAATTCTTCAGTGTTGTTACATGAAAAGTTATTATAAAATATTTACAAACATGGGAGGGGTGCACTCACTTTTGTGAGATTGTGGGCCAGATTCTCAGCGGCGCTACGACGGAGTATCTCAGATACCCCGTCGTATCGCCGTTTTTTTTGCCTTGTATCTATGCGAGTGATGCTTAGCATCACTTTGGCATAGATACGCTTCAACATCCGACAAGTGTAATACAATTACACTTGCGGATCGTAGTTGTAATGACAACTCCGGCCACTAGGTGGCTTTTACTTTGTTTTCTCATTTGCATATGCAAATGAGGCTAGAAATCACAATGTATGATTTTTTTAACTATTTATTTGTATGATACAGCTGCAAATAAGTATTTGAACACCTGAGAAAATCAATGTTAATATTTGGTACAGTAGCCTTTGTTTGCAATTACAGAGGTCAAACGTTTCTTGTAGTTTTTCACCAGGTTTGCACACACTGGAGGAGGGATTTTGGCCCACTCCTCCACACAGATCTTCTCTAGATCAGTCAGGTTTCTGGGCTGTCGCTGAGAAACACGGAGTTTGAGCTCCCTCCAAAGATTCTCTATTGGGTTTAGGTCTGGAGACTGGCTAGGCCACGCCAGAACCTTGATATGCTTCTTACAGAGCCACTCCTTGGTTATCCTGGCTGTGTGCTTCGGGTCATTGTCATGTTGGAAGACCCAGCCTCGACCCATCTTCAAAGCTCTAACTGAGGGAAGGAGGTTGTTGCCCAAAATCTCACAATACATGGCCCCGGTCATCCTCTCCTTAATACAGTGCAGTCGCCCTGTCCCATGTGCAGAAAAACACCCCCAAAGCATGATGCTACCACCCCCATGCTTCACAGTAGGGATGGTGTTCTTGGGATGGTATCATCATTCTTCTTCCTCCAAACACGGTTAGTGGAATCATGACCAAAAAGTTCTATTTTGGTCTCATCTGACCACATGACTTTCTCCCATGACTCCTCTGGATCATCCAAATGGTCATTGGCAAACTTAAGACGGGCCTTGACATGTGCTGGTTTAAGCAGGGGAACCTTCCGTGCCATGCATGATTTCAAACCATGACGTCTTAGTGTATTACCAACAGTAACCTTGGAAACGGTGGTCCCAGCTCTTTTCAGGTCATTGACCAGCTCCTCCCGTGTAGTCCTGGGCTGATTTCTCACCTTTCTTAGGATCATTGAGACCCCACGAGGTGAGATTTTGCATGGAGCCCCAGTCCGAGGGAGATTGACAGTCATGTTTAGCTTCTTCCATTTTCTAATGATTGCTCCAACAGTGGACCTTTTTTCACCAAGCTGCTTGGCAATTTCCCCGTAGCCCTTTCCAGCCTTGTGGAGGTGTACAATTTTGTCTCTAGTGTCTTTGGACAGCTCTTTGGTCTTGGCCATGTTAGTAGTTGGATTCTTACTGATTGTATGGGGTGGACAGGTGTCTTTATGCAGCTAATGACCTCAAACAGGTGCATCTAATTTAGGATAATAAATGGAGTGGGGGTGGACATTTTAAAGGCAGACTAACAGGTCTTTGAGGGTCAGAATTCTAGCTGATAGACAGGTGTTCAAATACTTCTTTGCAGCTGTATCATACAAATAAATAGTTAAAAAATCATAAATTGTGATTTCTGGAATTTTTTTTTTTTTGGATTATGTCTCTCACAGTAGACATGCACCTACGATGGCAATTTCAGACCCCTCCACGATTTCCAAGTGGGAGAACTTGCAAAATAGCAGGGTGTTCAAATACTTATTTTTCACACTGTATATATAGAGATATATACAGTATCTCACAAAAGTGAGTACACCCCACCTCTATATATATATATTATTATTCAAAATGTAGTTAGCAAATCATTTTCAATGCATCAATTGCATGTCAAATTTATACACCTCTACTTTGACCAAGGGTCAATGACTAGTCAAACGGCAGGTCTAATTTAACAAATTAAGATTGATGATTTAAAACAGCAATTGTTTTCCAAATCCTCCTATTTCTAAAAGAAAAGCCAAGCAAGGACTTATAGCCTAGGCATAAATAATATTTTTTTTTTTTTAGTAATGAGACAGAAATTTGAGAATTTGGAAATTAATAAGGTCTACAAGTGAACATCAGTAAAGTAATAAACACACAGTACTTCTCAGACCCAGCTGCCACAGCGTGCCAAACTGCCTCTCTACATTATTGCTTTACTCCTATTTCTAAAAGAAAAGCCAAGCAAGGACTTACAGCCTAGGCATAAATAATAGATTTTTTTTTAGTAATATGACATAAATGTGAGAATTTGGAAATTAATAAGGTCTACATGTGAACATCAGTAAAGTAATATACACACAGTACTTCTCACACCCAGCTGCCACAGCGTGCCAAACTCCCCCTCTACATTATTGCTTTACTGATTGAAGAATATTATTATTATTATTATTATATAGGATTTATCAGGGAAGACAGTACAGTCACAATACAAATCAATACAGGAGGGATCAGAGGGCCCTGCTCGTTAGAGCTTACAATCTAGAAAGGAGGGTCTAGTGGAACAAAGGGTAGTTAGCTGTGGGGGATGATCAGATGGACTCAAATGAAAATACAGTTGATAGATGTGGGTAGGGTAGGCTTCTTGTTGAATATGTTTCAAGCCCATCAACAACTCACTCATGTACCCTGCACTCCTCCTCACGGAAGTGCTGCCTTTCAGTCTGACACATCGCAAATTCGATCGTGGCATGAAGCCTCTGACAGAGGCTTCTTACCACGTGATCAGATGTGACCAATCACAGCTGATCATCGCGTGAACCAGGAAGTGCCGGTAAGCAGCTTTATGCTGACAGGGAGAACCGATTGGCAGCTCTCCCTGTCAGGGGGGGGGGGGGGGGTCTGTGCTGATAATCAGCACATTAATTATCAGCACAGCCCCCAGCAAAAGGTGCTAATCAGCTGCCAATCAGTACTCATTACCTGCCAGCCTGCCCCCTTTATAAAGCCTGACAGTGCCCATAAAAGTGCAGATCAGTGCCCACAACAGTGCCAATCAGTGCCCAAAAAAGTGCCAATCAGTGTGTCATCAAAGTGACAATCAGTTCCACTCAGTAATGCCTGTCAGTATCTCTTCATCAGTGCTTCCTATCCAGTGAAACCCATCAGTGCCTATCAGTTCCCATCAGTGCCACATATCAGTGCCCATCAGTGCCACCTATCAGTGCCATCAGTGCTGCATATCAGTGCCGCCCATCAGTATCCATCAGGTTTCTTTTTCAAAATTGACGGTATTTTTTTTGTTTATAGCGCAAACATTTTAAACTGCAGAGGTGATCAAATACCACCAAAAGAAAGCTCTATTTGTGGAAAGAAAATGATAAAAATTAAGTTTGGGTACAATGTTGCATGACCAAACAATTGCCATTCAAAGTACGACAGCACTGAAAGCTAAAATTTGTCCTGGGCAGAAAGAGTGGAAAGTGCCCGGTATTGAAGCGGTTAATCAAAGTGGTAGACTATATTCAAATTAAAACCAATAGCTGTCACTAATGAATAGCTCAGTAATCACACTGATGATTTTACTGTTTTGTAAATCTACTCTTCAATCTGCAATGAGTTTTGTTTTTAAATTAAACTTCTCATTTAAATAAATATCAAAGGCATTGGAGGATTTTTTTATTCTTACTATGTGTTTCCTGTACTCCCCCTCCAAGTTTTTTTACACTAAATAAGCAATATTAACTGTACAATATTATATTAAGTATGTCAACATTTATTATTGTAAATCAGAAATACTAATGGGTTAATATGTTGTAATCAGTTCTGTTCCTACAGTATATGAGAAAAAATGAAGCACAGGCCACAAGCTATCAACTTCCCACACAGACACATCAGACGATCTCCAGCTTAATTAGCCAAAAAGACAAACCATAGATGATGGTTTATGATGTGATTTTTTAAAGTTGGCTAAAGGGTTCATACACATGTTTTTAATTTGATGTAATGGAAAATGCATTGTCATTATATCTACAGTATGATATTTTAACAAGTAAGAATACACAAATTATATAATTTTAAAAGCCTTTAAAGTGTGATTGTTTACCATTAGGAGTATAATTTGCTAAACTGTTAAATATTTTGAGCTATGCATTCTGTGTTTTGAGTACTTGTCATAAAATGATGCCCATTTAATTAATAAAAGAAACTTGTCCACAGTAGTAAATGAGGTAAACACATTTCTGTGATGTGCAAAAACAATAATGCCAAACTACTGTAGTTGTTGCATTTAAATCCATAGATGTTTTATGTCTATTTCCCATTGCCTATTGTTTTTGACAGGATCATATTCAAGATGTGCATGATTACAAAAGATTTTGTAATGGAATGTATACATAGGTATACTGTATATATATCATAGGCGTGCGCACGGGGTGTGCCGGGTGTGCCTGGGCACACCCTAATCCCCCCACCAGCCAGAACTCTTTTCTGCTCTGCTCTGCCAATGGACACTTCCTGGCAGTGACAGAGCTACGAGTGAGACTAGTTTGTTAGTTATACTCCACTCCAAGACTGACCCATGAGAAGGACTACAGCAGCGGAGTAAGCGGCAGCCAGCCGCATTTTCCGATGCTGCCTCTATAGTTCCGGCAGCAGATCCCTTACTGTAGGCGGCGGAGTGATATAGCTGCACTCCGCCTGCCATCCTGTACCTCTCACCTGAGACGAGGTCAGCGGAACCTAGAGGGGAGCATGGCTTAATCACAGAGTGTGGATTTCATATGTGCACCCCCTGGCAACATCCCTCTGGCAGAAATTGTCAAACATCCATTTCTGGAGAAGATAGAGCTGTTGTCTGCACCTCTGTTACTGTGACACAATGCCGACTGCAGAGCAATCAAAATACTACTTCCTCCCCTCCATAAACAGAAGAGGAGAGAGGGCTCGGTCCGGTCCGCCTTCTCCCACCCCTGTGCCCTGTGTCTACCCCGCCCACACTGCAATCCTAGTGTGTGCAGCCTTTACCTGAGAAAGAGGATGTATGGGGGTACAGCAGCTGGAAGATCCCGTGTTAGCTGAGATACCAGCCTCTTGTGAGTGAGCAGTCCCCCATCTCCCTCCCCTCTCTCCCTCATCTGTCCCCTTCCAGGAGCTGCCAGATCGATTTCTTCTCTAGCTAGCACTTAGTGAAAACTTGGCTTCTGCTGTAAGGGGGACTCTGACAGGGATTCTGGTGTAAGGGGGACTTTGACAGGGATTCTGGTGTAAGGAGGGACTCTGACAGGAATTATGGTGTAAGGAGGGACTCTGGCAGGGATTCTGGTGTAAGGGGGACTCTGACAGGGATTCTGGTGTAAGGAGGGACTCTGGCAGGGATTCTGGTGTAAGGGGGACTCTGACAGGGATTCTGGTGTAAGGAGGGACTCTGACAGGGATTCTGGTGTAAGGAGGAACTCTGACAGGGATTCTGGTGTAAGGAGGGACTCTGACAGGGATTCTGGTGTAAGGGGGACTCTGACAGGGATTCTGGTGTAAGGAGGGACTCTGACAGGGATTCTGGTGTAAGGGGGACTCTGACAGGGATTCTGGTGTGGGGAGGAACTCTGACAGGGATTCTGGTGTAAGGGGGACTCTGACAGGGATTCTGGTGTGGGGAGGAACTCTGACAGGGATTCTGGTGTAAGGGGGACTCTGACAGGGATTCTGGTGCAAGGAGGGACTCTGACAGGGATTCTGGTGTAAGGAGGAACTCTGACAGGGATTCTGGTGTAAGGAGGGACTCTGACAGGGATTCTGGTGTAAGGAGGAACTCTGACAGAGATTCTGGTGTAAGGAGGAACTCTGACAGGGATTCTGGTTCAAGGGGGACTCTGACAGGGATTCTGGTGTAAGGGGGACTCTGACAGGGATTCTGGTGTAAGGGGAACTCTGACAGGGATTCTGGTGTAAGGGGAACTCTGACAGGGATTCTGGTGTGGGGAGGAACTCTGACAGGGATTCTGGTGTAAGGGGGACTCTGACAGGGATTCTGGTGTAAGGAGGGACTCTGACAGGGATTCTGGTGTAAGGAGGAACTCTGACAGGGATTCTGGTGTAAGGAGGGACTCTGACAGGGATTCTGGTGTAAGGAGGAACTCTGACAGGGATTCTGGTGTAAGGGGGACTCTGACAGGGATTCTGGTGTAAGGAGGAACTCTGACAGGGATTCTGGTGTAAGGGGGACTCTGACAGGGATTCTGGTGTAAGGAGGGACTCTGACAGGGATTCTGGTGTAAGGAGGGACTCTGACAGGGATTCTGGTGTAAGGAGGGACTCTGACAGGGATTCTGGTGTAAGGAGGGACTCTGACAGGGATTCTGGTGTAAGGAGGACTCTGACAGGGATTCTGGTGTAAGGAGGGACTCTGACAGGGATTCTGGTGTAAGGAGGGACTCTGACAGGGATTCTGGTGTAAGGGGGACTCTGACAGGGATTCTGGTGTGGGGAGGAACTCTGACAGGGATTCTGGTGTAAGGGGGACTCTGACAGGGATTCTGGTGTAAGGAGGGACTCTGACAGGGATTCTGGTGTAAGGAGGAACTCTGACAGGGATTCTGGTGTAAGGAGGACTCTGACAGGGATTCTGGTGTAAGGAGGGACTCTGACAGGGATTCTGGTGTAAGGAGGGACTCTGACAGGGATTCTGGTGTAAGGGGGACTCTGACAGGGATTCTGGTGTGGGGAGGAACTCTGACAGGGATTCTGGTGTAAGGGGGACTCTGACAGGGATTCTGGTGGGGAGGAACTCTGACAGGGATTCTGGGAGGGACTCTGACAGGGATTCTGGTGTAAGGAGGGACTCTGACAGGGATTCTGTAAGGAGGAACTCTGACAGGGATTCTGGTGTAAGGAGGGACTCTGACAGGGATTCTGGTGTAAGGGGGACTCTGACAGGGATTCTGGTGTAAGGAGGAACTCTGACAGGGATTCTGGTGTAAGGAGGGACTCTGACAGGGATTCTGGTGTAAGGGGGACTCTGACAGGGATTCTGGTGTAAGGAGGGACTCTGACAGGGATTCTGGTGTAAGGGGGACTCTGACAGGGATTCTGGTGTAAGGAGGAACTCTGACAGGGATTCTGGTGTAAGGGGGAACTCTGACAGGGATTCTGGTGTAATGAATCCTGCTGATTTAGTTCAACCTTTTTTTGCCCATACACAATTGCATAGTCATGCAACTCTGTACACAAATTATTTTTATATCGATTTTTCTGTTGGTGGAATTTGATCACCTCTGGGGCCTTTTATTTTTTTATAAAATATGAAAAAAGACCAAAACATTTGAAAAAATACCAATACATTTCTTCATAAAATTAGACCAAACTGTATATTGCTACATGTCTTTGGTAAAAATAAATCCTGATAAGTGTATTTGAATTGGTTTGTGTGAAAGTTCTCGTGTCTACAAACTGTGGTATATATACTGGAATTTACGCAGCTATGACACTATACTGGTAATGTCGGTGACCAGCGACTTATAATGGGACTGTGATAGGGTGGCAGGCAATTTGGTAAAATACTGGCTGGGAGGGTCGCGAACTGACACTGACGCCATTAGTAACATCAATACAGTGAACGGTGATAATATTGTACACAGTACTAATGACACTGGCTGGAAAGGAGTTGACTGTTTGCCTAACAACGTGTACTGTGTGCTGCTTTTACTTATTTTGGCTATTTTTTCTCCCTGATTCTCAGGGAGAAGAACCAGATCGCTGTCCCTTCGGACACAGAGCTCCGTGTGCTGTGTGTGTGTTTATATATATATATATATATATACACACACACACATGCGTATTTGAGGTTCTGTTTGGGGTGCATACCCTAATGCAATAGGCTGCGCACGCCTATGATATATATATATATATATATATATATATATATATATATATATATATATATATATATATTTGTACTCGGAGTCTCAGGTAAGTGCTGAGATAAGGACTGAGGGGAAACAGGGAAAATGACCTGCGGAGGGAAATTGACCTGAAAGTGTGCCTGGGGTCACGTGGTCAGTATGCCTAAAAGGGGGCACACCCAAGTGGAAGTAAAATAAGGAATGCAATAAAAAAGGGGATGGGTGGGTGGGCCACCAGAAAACCAGAAGGAGGAAGGAGGGAGAGTTTAAATACCTGCGGTCAGCCTTACACTTGTACTCGGAGTCTCAGGTAAGTGCTGAGGAAAGGACTGAGGGGAAACAGGGAAAATGACCTGCGGAGGGAAATTGACCTGAAAGTGTGCCTGGGGTCACGTGGTCAGTATGCCTAAAAGGGGCCAAAAATAAAACCGTAGGATGAGCTGGTGAAAGGATTGAACTGAAAATAACCACAAGCCCCGAATGCAAGAATGCCCGAGACAGACATGTGGAACCGGGATATCCAGAAAAGGACGCTGACTACCGCCCACCTAACTTCTCAACAACAAGAATACAAACCCTTTGACGAATGGCAGCAAACTGCACCTGTACTCAACCATGGCCTGGAGTGCCTGTTGAAGAGCTATCCTAGTTGGCAGCAGAGAATGACTGAGTGACATGCCCTGTGCTGGCAGGGAAGGGGGTACTAGGGAAAAGGAAAAGTGGCCTATCCCTGAGTACCTCCACAATGGTCTGGTGCCCAGAAGTCCCGAGCCCAGCTTGGAACCCTTTTGAGCTGCAAGTGGCAAAAGAAAAACAAAACAAAGCAAGTAGGTACTGGCATGCTTGTGAGAAAAGAACCCAGGATACCGAGATAGAAATGCCTGGAAGATATCCCAGGCCGAGTGACGAGCTTCCCAGGCTGAATTGAAAAGGACACTGCATCGTCTATAACAAAATTGGAATATACAAGGAGGGCGTGCAACCATGTAAAGAAACCTGTAACTGGAGAAGAATGGATGGCGGCAAAATCTGTGATGTCTGCTGCCCGTGACATGAACTCTGCAAAGAAGAACAATATCGTTAAACAAAACATGACCAACGAGTTCCAACTACCTTAGGAAAGGAAAACCCCCCCACCTCCCCTTACCCCTACCTATGTATGTGTCCGTGATTGACACATGCAGTAACGTAGAGCAAGAACGAATGCGTGCCGGTCTGCGGAACTAGCGCGGCTGAGCAACCTGAGGCAAATTAGGCCAACAGAAAACGTAACACTCAAGCCTAGAAACCTGAAGACGTGTCAGGCAAGTGATGTGCGTGATGAGATGGCATGACGTATGAAAATGTAAAGAAAGCCGTGAGAAGCGGATGAGGGGACTTGCCACCGCACAAGCCAATTATAAACGAACATCTCAATCCGACAGTACCTGTAAATGTGACAAGTAAACGGCAGTGGAAAGTGGTCATGAACTAACGAGGGCATAAGAATGTGACATGTATGCCCAGACTGTGCAAATAAATGTAGGTAAGTGTGGGACTAGAGCAGCTGGCATGAGAACGTGACAACCCCATGAAAAGCAAAGGCCGAGCGATCTGTGGCGTAGCAGGCAAATTAAAAACGTACACTCAGGCCCGATGAACCTGAAAACGTGTCAGGTTATTGTATGCGAAATGCAAAGCCAAGAAGAATGAAACGTGTGAGAAACGGATGAGGAGACTTGCCACTGCACAAGCCAATTAAAAACAAAACATCTCAATCCGACGGTACCGTAAACGTGACAGGTACCCAGCAGTGGAGGGCGGCCACGAACAAACATGTATGCCCAGACTATGAAGATGGAATGTGGGTAAGTGAAGGACTGGTGCAGCTGGACTGAGAATATGACAACCCACGAATTGCAAAGGCCGAGCAACCTGAGTAGCAGGTAAATTAAAAACGAACACTCAGGCCCGATGAACCTGAAGACGTGTCAGGTTAATGTGTGAGGCATGCAATGCCAAGATGTATGAAACGTATGAGACACGGATGAGGAGACTTGCCACTGCACAAGCCAATTAGAAACGAAACATCTCAATCCGACAGTACCCGTAGACGTGACAGGTAACCAGCAGTGGAGAGTGGCCATGAACTAACATGTATGCCCAGACTATGAACATGAAATATTGGTAAGTGTAGGACTAGTGCAGTTGGACTGGGAATGTGACAACCCGTGAATTTACCAAGGCCGAGGAACCTGTGGCGTGGCAGGCAAATTAAAACGTACACTCAGGCCTGATGAACCCGAAGACGTGTCAGGTCATTGTGAGAGATAAAAAATGTCAAGATGCATGAAAAGTATGAGAAACGGGTGAGGAGACTTGCCACCGAACAAGCCAAATAAAAACGCTCATCTCAACCCGTGAGCACCCATAGACGTGATGAGTGACCCCCCCCCCCCCAGTGGTGAACGCCAAAAATCAAAATGAACCTACCAATGCTACCAACTAGAAAACCTTCCCACTGAACCTGCATGAAAAACGTAAATTGCATGAAATGCACACACCTGAGCATATGAATAGCATGGGAAACAAAAACATGAGAAACGTATTAGTATGACAAGCAAACCTTGTTATGAAAAGAACATGAATAGCATGAGAAACGTGATGTAAAGGAAAGTAGAAACGTAAGATTGAATGAGAAACAGAGAAACATGAACATGAATAGCATGAAAAGCGATTTGCATGAACAACTTTAACCCCCCGAGAACATGAGTAGCCAGAGAAACGTGTACACATGACAACCTTGATCGCATGAAAACATGAAACGCGACCACACAAGGACATGACTAGTATAAGCCACGTGGTGCACGAGAACATGAACCATGAGAACGTGATCGCCTGAGAACCTACAATGCGAAAACGTGACGCATGATGAACGTGATGCATGAGAAAATACCACGAGGAATGCAATCGCATGAGAAAATGCAAGAGAAACGCAATCGCAAGAGAAACGCGACCGTATGAGAAATTGCCTGAGAAAAGTGACCACATGAGAAAAGTGACCGCGTGAGAACGCAACACATGAGAACGCAAACCCATGAGAACGTAAACACATGAGAACGTAAACACATGAGAAACGTAATCGTGTGAGAACCTCCCATGAGGGACGTGACCGCACGAGAACTACCATGTGGAACGTAACCGCACGAGAACTACCATGTGAAACCTGGTCGCATGGGAAACGCAATCGCATGTGAAACATGGTCGCAAGGGAAACGCAATCGTATGAAAAACGCAAGAGAAACGTGATCGCATGAGAAATGTGAACGCATGAGAACCGTGAATGCCCGAGAAACGTAACCGTGTGAGAACCTACCATGTGAAACGTAACCGCACGAGAACTACCATGTGAAACGTAACCGCACGAGAACTACCATGTGGAACGTAACCGCACGAGAACTACCATGTGGAACGTAACCGCGCGAGAACTACCATGTGGAACGTAACCGCACGAGAACTACCATGCGGAACGTAACCACACGAGAACTACCATGCGGAACGTGGCCGCATGGGAAACGCAATCGCATGCGAAACATGGTCGCATGCGAAACATGGTCGCATGGGAAACACAATCGCATGGGAAACGCAATTGCATGGGAAACGCAATCGCATGGGAAACATGGTCACATGGGGAAAAGCAACCACGCGGGGAAACGCGACCACACGGGGAAACGCAACCACCAGAGAACTACCAGGCGAAACGCAACCACATGGGAAACAACTGCATGAGAACTACCATGCGAAACGCAACCGCATGGGAAACGCAACCGCATGAGAACTACCATGCGAACCTAACCGTGTGAGAAAATGGCACAAGACCCGTGACGCCGCGAGAACATGATCGTATTAAAACTAGCATGCGACACGTGATCGCATGAGCAAAGCCATGAGAAAAACCGCATGAGAACTATCATGCAAAACGAAATCGCATGAGAACTACCATGTGGACGTAAAAGCATGAAAACATGAGCGCACGAGACGCGTGATCGCACAAAGTCATGACTTGCAACATGGGAAAACGTGACACCTGAAACATGATAGAATCTGACTAGCAGCATGAGAAAACGTGGATGCACGTGAATCTACCTGGCACATGAAACGTAATAGCATGAGAAACAAACACGTGAAAATGGAAAATATGAGAAACATCACAGCATGAGGAACATGAAATGAAAAGCATGCCGTAAGTGACTAAAACACATGCTCACTGAGCTCACTACCCGAACCCCTACCCTCAAACCAAAGTCCTAAGACCGGGGGAGATGCGCATGGAAGCCCACTGCTGTGATGAGGAGAAGCTGGGAAAGGGGGGGTGAGCACAACACATCACCCCATGCAAGGTTCCCAACTAGTGAGGGGGCCGAGAGCGGGTGACGTCAACGGAGTGCGATTCCACTAACAGGCTGTGAAATGAGCTTCCTGATGGAAATGTGTGAAAGAGACCGTATGACAACGCTCACCAGGGGCTGGGTCCATGACAATGAACTTGCTCGAGCCCGTGTGTGTGGGGCCGAACAAGATCGTGCTGTCGCCGGAGGAGGTGATGCCTCGACAAACACCAGATAAGGGGGCTGCCTGTCTGAACTCCTCAGACCTGTATGTGTGGAGCGGGTGACGCCGAGACAATAGATAGCGCTGCCGCCGGAGACAGGAAGTTTCAACCCAGAACAGAGCAGATGGGGGTAGCTGGTCACCCGTAGACCTCCCCCTAACAATACCTGAACCCCGTACGAGAAAGCGGGAAGACTCGGAGCCCCCGTTGCCGCCGCCCATCCTCCTGGCTGAGACGAAAACCCGGAAGTGACGTCAGACCGGTCGCACCGGAAATGATGCTGCAGGTACAGCAAGGCTGCCACCAGAAAACCGACGCCCAGAAGGAGGAAGGAGAGTTTAAATACCTCCCGACTCCTCCTACAAATACAGGCTGACCTGCGGTCAGCCTTACACATATACATACAGGTGCATCTCATAAAATTATATCATCAAGTAAGTTTCCTGTTGCATCATGGCAGCATACACCTTTGGGTTGTGGCCCGCCTCCACAACCCGATAGGACCGCATAGCTATTAAATCCAGAGAGGGCCCCTACCCAGGTATTTTTCTTTTTTTTCCTTACCTGATCAGGACTGGAATCACGAGGTATCCCTTACCATTTTTGTCGCCCCAGCCAGGTTCAGCCTCTCCTGGGTGGAAGTCCTTCCTGTACAGTCTCTAAATGAGCTATATGGTTGCAGCCCCATTCTGGTGGTCTGGGGGGGCATATTTCAGCCCCTCCTGGGTGAAAGTCCTTACTCTACAGTCTCTAAATGAGTTACATGGTTGGAGCCCTATTCTGGTGGTGCAGGCTTCTCAAAGAAAGCTTTGACGTAAGTGACAGCGTTTCCTTTTGTTTTCCATATGCTTTTACTACCTTTCTCTATGTTATGGGCATTTGCCATTACCAAGATGGCTGCAGCAGTGCAATTTCACTGAGCTTGAGAGGCAGGGAGTGATGAGGCCTCTGTGTTTCCTGGCTAGAGCTTTCCAGGATGGTGATCTGATCATGCTCAGGCACTGATAGCATCACTAATGGCAAATGTGAGTTGTAAATGATTTTACTGCATTTTTGGCAACAGATGGTGGAGATCTCTACTCATGCATGCTGGATGCTTATGTGGTCATTGTTTACAGGTATGTTTTCACCTTTTATGACATTTTCCTTGTTTTTTTTTCCTATCTCCTTTCCAGTGTTGCTCTAGGATCATTGTGCTCTTTTATGGCATTCACCTGAACTCTTCCTATCTCCTTCTCAATGCTTGCTCTGGGATCACTGTGTTGGGCTCAGTTTCCACTAGTGCCAGGGCTGTCTTAATGAGTGGGGACACCTGGGCCATGACTAAGCACTGACTGTAAGTGCGAAACGCGTCGGCCATACTGTATTTTGTTGGTTGCAGTGACTGTGTGTACAGTTGAAAATAAAAGACAACTTATTTTAAGTAATTTTGGAGTGCGGCTGTCCAGTCTTCGTCCTTCCATTTGCCCCATCTGCATGGGGGGCCCCCTGCACTTTCCTCAAAGCAGTTGGTCGTTGAGCCCACACTGCCCCAAAATTGGGGGCCCCATGATGGCACTGAGAGTGATGGATACACAGGGGAGGCAGGCTGGCAGCAGTGTGCCGTAGTGTGCAGAACGATGTCTGCCTCCTACCCACTTGATGTCTGTTTACCTGCGCTGTCTCAATTGTAGGAGCACCAGAGCATTACTTTGCCCAGGGGCCCATGATGCTATTAAGATGGCCCTGAGCCAATTAGGAGAGACAGGGGGCGGGGCCGAACCACAGCTCTGTGTCTGAATGGATCCATGGAGCTGCAGCTCTGCTTGGTTGCCCCCATGGTAAGCTGCTTACTGTGGGGGTACTCAAAAAAAGGGAGGGGCCAGGAGAACAGAAGAGAGATCAGAGAAGAGGAGAATCTGGGCTACTCTGCACAAATCCACTGCAACAGAGCACTTTGTAACAAGACTTTAGTATCACTTTAAGTTTGGAGATCGAGATTATTCACATGTAGCTGGTCTATGAAATGCTATACACGGTGGCAAGCATTTTCTTATGTAATGCTTTGTGAATTTTTTTTTAAATAAGGTAAAGCTGGCCATACACTTTCATTCAGTCTGTGGGCTAAATTTAAAAAATGAACAGATTCCTCAATCCACGCTATACAGTGCTGATGGACAAAAGCCTGATATGTGCTTATTTTATTCTCAGTCACCAAAAGCAGCAGTCAGAACACCATAACAGTGGCTGTATTAGACTGGACACAGCCTCTATTCAGCTAAAAAAATTGTGATCAAATTCATAATAACGTGTGATAAGGGACTGAAAGGTCTATCCTTGCAGCGCATTTTGGCTAGTTTATCAGGAACCAGCCAAAATTCACATAGTGTATGGAGGACTTTAGATTTTCAGACCATGTTTAGCAGTGCTGGGAAGGGGCCTGTTAGCTTGGCAATCATTTTTCTCAGTGACTACAGGTCTGAGAACCATCAGACAGTTCAAACAAAGAAATTGTCTCTTTAAGACGCTGGGCGGGACTGACTTTTTGAAGTCACTTCCGCCCAACAGAGCTATGGGGATGGGTGAGGGACATTTTTTCCCTCACTCGCATCCACGAACAGCAGACGAGCAGACGTGATCGCATCCGCCGCTACCGACGGCAACAGTAAGCGGCGGGAGGGGGGCCCCTCTCCCGCAACCGATAAGACCGGAGACCGCCGTTATCGTTGACAGAACCGCCCACTGTAAAGATGGATATCTCGGTTATAGCAGCAGCTGCTGCCGTTACCGAGATACCCATCTTTAAAAAAAAAAGGACATATATATACAGTGGGCAGTTTCTCTCAGTCGCACAGCAACAAGCCTGGAACACACCATCTCCAACAGTTGCTTAAATCCTTGAGTTTCTCCAGTTAGGCTTAGAGAAAGGCCTTGGGTCAAGTACCCTGAACGTCTACGTATCAGCCTTATCTGCCATGACAGGAGTCAAATGGGCGCAAGAGCCTCTCCTCATTCAGTTCCAGAGGGCCTGCCTAAAGATAAGGCCCCCACAAAGCCTTTCTTCCCGACCTGGGAACTTTTGGTTGTACTAGAAGTTCTATCCCTTGAACCATCTGTTGGAAAACATTTCCATGTGGGACCTAACGCTCAAGGTCACCTTCCTAATAGCGATAACATCGGCCAGAGAGTCTCAGAGATGCAGGCTATCGGCGAACAGTTCAGCCCTCTACCAGGAAATTATAGAGCACTTTGTGCTTCCCTCTGCTGCCCATCTTTATAGAGATGCTGATTTAATTTTCCAGCAGGACTTGGCGCCTGCCCTCACTGTCAAATGTACCAATACTTGGATTCATTGATCATGGTATCACTATGCTTGATTGGCCAGAAAACTTGCCTGACCTAAACCCCATAGAAAAGCTGTGGGGTATTGGCAAGAGGAAGATGAGAGACACCAAATCCAACAATGCGGATGAGCTGAAAGCCACTATCAAAGAAACCTGGGGAAGGGACAATACAGAAAATGATATACAATTGATAGTTACAGCCGTGCATTGTTCACTCACAATATTGAAAGGGTCCTCTACGTGTTTCACGGCATAAGTCACTTTCTCAGGAGGAGACCAATGGAGCGTGAGAACAGCACAATTAGAGGCACCCAAAGGTAGTCCTCCCTCCCCAAATATAAGAGATACTAGAGAACGTTAAATTTTATAGTTCCTAGTATATCTGGATATTCAGTATAGCAACCTGGGGGCCTGAGGCAAGAGGCTGAGGATAAGTTCATATCATGAAGATTAGAGTTTTTTTTAAAGAAAAATAGGCAAGCAGGTTGGTATGAAGAAATCAACTGTGGGAGCAATAATTAGAAAATGGAAGACATACAAGACCACTGATAATCTACCTCAATCTAGGGCTCCACGCAAGATCTCACCCTGTGGGGTCAAGATGATCACAAGGACAAAAATCCCAGAACCACACGAGGGGACCTAGTGAATGACCTGCAGAGAGCTGGGACCAACGTAACAAAGGCTACCATCAGGCTACCATCAGTAACACAGTACGCCGCCAGGGACTCAGATCCTGCAGTGCCAGACGTGCCCCCCTGCTAAAGCCAGTACATGTCCGGGCCCGTCTGAGGTTTGCTAGAGAGCATTTGGATGATCCACAAGAGGATTGGGAGAATGTCATATGATAAGATGAAACCAAAGTAGAGCAGTTTAGTAGAAACACAACTCATCGTGTTTGGAGGAAAGAGAATGCTGAGTTGCAACCAAAGAACACCATACCTACTGTGAAGCATGTGGGTGGCAACATCATGCTTTGGAGCTGTTTCTCTGCAAAGGGAACAGGACAACTGATCCATGTACATGAAAGAATGCATGGGGCCATGTATCATGAGATTTTGAGTGCAAACCTCCTCCCACCAGCAAGGGCATTGAAGATGAAACATGGCTAGGTCTTTCAGCATGACAATGATCCCAAACACACCGCCCGGGCAACGAAAGAGTGGCTTCTTAAGAAGCATTTCAAGGCCCTGGAGTGGCCTAACCACTCTCCAGATCTCAACCCCATAGAAAACCTTTGGAGGGAGTTGAAAGGCTGTGTTGCACAGCGACAGCCCCAAAACATCACTGCTCTAGAGGAGATCTGCATGGAGGAATGGGCCAACATACCAGCAATATGTGACAACCTTGTGAAGACTTATAGAAAACGTTTGACCTCTGTGATTGCCAACAAAGGATATAT
The DNA here is from genome assembly GCA_029574335.1 of Rana kukunoris. Classification (NCBI taxonomy): domain Eukaryota; kingdom Metazoa; phylum Chordata; class Amphibia; order Anura; family Ranidae; genus Rana; species Rana kukunoris. The sequence continues at coordinate 132,450,047 of CM056051.1, forward strand.
AACAAAGTACTGAGATGAACTTTTGATATTGACCAAATACTTATTTTCCACCATAATTTGCAAATAAATTCTTTCCAAATCAGACAATGTGATTGTCTGGATTTGTTTCCACATTTTGTCTCTCATAGTTGAGGTATACCTATGATGACAATTACAGGCCTCTCTCATATTTTTAAGTGGAAGAACTTGCACAATTGGTGGATGACTAAATACTTTTTTTTCCCCACTGTACACGTGGTTCTCATATGTTGGTTGCTATTGTTTTCTTCATAATTTGAACAATTGGGGCAAGGGCCAATATCTGAACTGTTTTTCGTGGATTACAATACCAGTTGCAGATTAGGTTTCCCACGCATTTGTTGAGCATGTAGAACAGTATTATATAGACAGGTTACAAATCAACCTGGCAAGTTCAACATATGTTAAATAAAGCCAACCTAAGGAATTAAACACCAACAGACAAATACTGTACAAGTGACAGGCAGTAAGACATTTTGCCTGGTCTTGTTCACCTTGCAGGAATCTCAGGATTACCACAGTACTTTCTCCATACTTGGCAAGCACATGTACATGACAAAATAAATCTGCGCTTTCTAGATAAATGAGTGGCTAGAAAAACCAATAGACAAGTAGAAAGTGACAGACAGAACATAGAAAATCTGCACTAAATATTAACCCAATTATGCATATAAACTGTGGTCCAGATTCACGTACATTGGCGCATTTTTGGACCGGCGTAGTGCAACTCCTTTAAGTTAGACCGGCTTAATTTCGAGGCGCAAGTACCGTATCCTCCGGTGCAACGTAAATTCCGTGGCTGTGAAGTAATACGGCTGCCTACCATCCACAATAGTGGTTATCATAAGAATAAGGAGAACCGGTAACGTGTACTGGGTATGGCACTCAGTGCCATACCCAGTACACGTTACCGGTTCTCCTTTTTCTCATGATAACCACTATTGTGGATGGTAGGCAGCCGTATTACTTCACAGCCGCCCTGTGTTCATCACATATAGTCCATCCTGCGGTCACTTGGTTTTCTTTTGGGTACCGTCTATCGTTATGTAATCCCAGCACCCCTAACTCATCTATTACCATCTAACTCTCCCTGTATTGTGTGAGCACATCACCACCAGTGCCCCTACAGTGATACATGTATATACCTGTACTATAATAACCCTCTTCCTGGTGTATCCCTGCATGCCCCATCTATGGTCCCTCACTGTGTTACCTCTTGATGGCACCATGGCAACCTGGTCATCATCGCACCTATTATAGTGTTTTAGTACTCAAAGGATACAATCTAGTGCTACGCACAATTTTTTTTATATTATATGAATTTATGCCTGTAAACCAATAATGTTCCTTTTTTCTCCTCTAGAAAACCTACAGCTCCTGAAGAAGCATTAAAATGCGAAACATGTAGAGCTTATGTTCACTGCTACTTATATCCAGAGTAGCCACCAACTAGCGTTGATGTCTACATTGGACCAATTTTGGTTTTAATAATTCGTTTTTCTGCTGTTCACTTATCTAATATTCTGTGATCAATTATGTGTTTTTTAATGTAATTTTATGACTTTATATTGTAACGTTGATTCGGACACCAAAGTCCTTTTGGGGTTGCATCAATAAAAACGTATTTCTTGCTAATGATTGGTACCTAGAAAGTCAATTTTGTTCTTCAAACAACAAATCTTTCTACCCAATATCTTAGGACGTGGCACTGCAGTACCTTAGGTCACCCATAGTCCATTCTATGGTGTGTGTACCTCGAATCTCTTTTTAAATCCCTACTAGTGTGGTTACTAGTGTAATCAACCACACTAGTAAGGATTTCATTTTTTTCTTTGTTTTATATGGCTTAGGGTGCATCGGTCACAACTGGCATCCTTATAGCAGCATAGGATCATTTTACTTTAGCAATCTTTGGGCCTGCTGGCCTGCACAGGCTCCTGACCTAATTAATCCATCTTTACTCAATTTCACTGAAATTAGTGGAAGCTGAGGAACCAACATCTACCCTCCTATTAACACAGGGTATCTCTCCAATTGCACCCTAATTCCAGCCAAAAGGGGGGCCTATTACCATTGGGCTCACCCCACGGATATACCTGACAAAGATCCTCTCCCGTGCCCTCCTCCGTGCCCTCCTCCTTCTGCGCTCATCTAAAGTCAGTAGTATAGCTATGAGCAAGGATGTCCCTGGCATGTTTGCATACAGATTAATGTCCTGCAAGTGTGGCTGCTCAGCTTGGCCCTAATGATGTTGCTTTTGCTGACATGTAGACGGATTGTCTAATTTTAAGCAAGCTTTTATATGGTCTAATTTTAGACCGGCCGTGCAGCTGATAAGCACATCGTGTAGACTGCACCGCACAAACTTACTTTTGTGGATCGGCGTATCTCCCTCATTTGCATATTTGCATAGCAAATCAATGGTGTGTCTAGTGCAGTTTTGCACGCACGCTGCGCCGGTCTATCCAAATTACGTTGGTCTAAAAAATTTGGCTTTCAGGCGTATATCGTTTATGGGATACGGTGCATAGATAAGCGTGTGCATTTTTAGACTTACGCGTGCCTAACTCGTGATACCATGGAGTAAGTGCTTTGTCAATCTGGCCCTGTGTGTCTATTCCCAATAGACATATAACAAGGGTACATATGAAAATAAACAAAAATCACCATGTGAATGGTGTACAATCAAAATTGAATGATTAAATACAAGAACATGTGTGGGTGAAAAAACATAAATGTCCAAAGAGTGAAAAAGTCATGGGCAGACTTGTGAAGTTATAAAAACGTGAACTTCCAATATGTGAATGGTCCTATATAGACAGGAAAGCCAAATGGTATTTCCACAGTCTGGACGTGAAAAACACTTGTGAAGAAGTCTTTCATTACGTAGGGTCGTGCCTCACGTGATACATCACATGTTGCGGCGATGACGTGCGGAAGGTCGCGCCTCACGTGATTGGTCACGTTTAGCGGCGATGGCGCATGGAAGTGGGGCCGGCTTACTCCTTTTTGTTCGATGGAGGGGTAAGTGTTTGCGTTTTATCAGCACTTCTTACCATCGGATTTACATTTTGTATGACACACCCCCTCTGAGCTCTAGGACCATTCTCCTCCCCCTTTTCTTTTGTCTATATTGGACTCTATGTGGAGGTTTGGAGCATAGCCTAGCTACCATCATGGTGACCCGGAAGTGGTTGCTAAATTGGATGAACATCCGGGTTTTTTTTTTTTTGAGGGGCAACAGTGGAGGCATACCCAAGACGATGCAACATATTGCAAAACGTGTCGGGAGACTCCACTGTTGCTGCATTTTTTATGTTCTGTCAAGCACATGTACATGCACATTGGACATTTCTTTCTCGTCTCTCAATATAAAAGAAAATTGCTTAATGGTCAGCAGGAAGTAACAAAGTAGGTAAGGAGGTTTGGCTTAAAAAATCCTACTTTCTTAATTTGTGATGTAAATTACATCTGCCATCAGCATGAATGCTACAAATGTAAAAGCTATGGATAACCAACAAACATCACACTGCAACAGCACTAGATGAAAATGCAGAGGTATAAACAGACCCAAAAGGCAAATGTCACACAGCACACCAGCCAATGCCATGTGATCTTACAGATAATATCACTTTCGAGTATGCCAGCCAGCTTATTGTTGTAAATCAAAGCACATTTTTTGCTCATAATGAAACTTCTGCTTTTGGTATTTGCATGAGTATATAACACAAGTTACCTCAATCTAGAAAGATACAGTTATAATGCTTACTACACATGTAAAGTATACCCAGCAGGGGGTGCTATAATTACAGAGAAATATGTAATTTTTCAAAATACCCATCTTCTTATAATACTATGTAACTGATATCCGGCCTGTATGCATGCTTTTTTTGATTGTGCAGATTATATTATTTTTTTGGTCTTAGAAATGTCAGTATTTTTACATATATTGGCACCTGCTATCTTTGTTGCTGTATAATAAAAATGTTATTTAAAGACATAGAAGCATACTAACATGTATACCACATGCCTAAGGACTTATAACACTTTGGCTAGTGTCTCTTTCTAATATTGCAACAATTCATAATTTAGAACACCTAATTTGTAATTCTTGTGATTTAATAATATGTAGGAAAACTTGGTTCAGTTTCCCCTTATGAAAGAAATGAATCATGTCTATCAATATTTGGTAGCAGATCTTGGATTACGATGAGAAAGAGCAAGCTTAACCAAAATGTTCTGAAACTGAACTGTTTTCTGAACTACCATGTATTGTTCTTAATGATAAAGGAAGTACAGAGGTTATTGGGGAAGTGAATCAGTAAATTTGCAGTAATCATGTATGAAATGCTTTCTTTCTTTTATAATATATTTTCGGTAGGGGTGTCCTAGAGCATTTGGAACCTGGGGAGCAAGAATCCACCTCTGGTTCCCTTCACATCACACAGTGCCCATAGCTCTGGACCCCTTTACATTACAGAGCCCCCGCACCTCTGGACCCCTTTACATTACACATACTGTATGTAGATACTTGCCATCACTATAAGGATCATCAATGTCTTCCAAACTTTTTTTTTATTCAAGAATGATCACATCACAAAACAGTGTAGTGCAATGTTATAAAGCCACGCAGGACCTCTTCATCAGGCATGTGCTGATCTTTTGTGTGCTGTTGAATATCTACATATCGTATAGGTTTCAGTATCTAGCTGGAAGTCGCTACAGCACCCAGTACTCCAAGAGCTTATTCCAGGAACGTATGCATTGGGAATATGGACTATGGCCTTTACATTACACAGTCCCCACACCTCTGGACCCCTTTAAATTACACAGTTCCGCACCTCTGGACCCCTTTACATTACACAGCCCCCCACACCTATGGACCCCTTTTACATTACACAGCCCGTAACACTGTTGGACCACTTTAGATTACACAGCCTCCCCCACACTTCTGGACCCCTTTATAGTATATAGTCCGACCACACTTCTGGATTCCTTTACATTACACAGCCCCCATACCTATGGACCCCTTTTACATTACACAGCCCGTCACACTTTTGGACCACTTTAGATTACACAGCCTCCCCCACACCTCTGGGCCCCTTTATATTACACAGCCTCCCCTACACCTCTGGACCCTGTTACATTACACAGCCTCTGCACACATCTGGAAACCTTTACAATACACAGCCCCCCACACCTCTGGACCCCTTTACATTACACAGGCAACAATTGTGGGCCTCTTCACATTACACAGCCCCCCACACCTTTGAATCGGTCAGGGATCGGATGGAAGACTGATTTGATGAGGTCGGCCTCTTTTATATCTCCTGTCCTGGCTCCGCTGAAGGTGAGACAGAGGAAGCCGAAGGACAAGAGGACACGAGTGCCTGGAGTAGGAGGTCCTGGGAGAACAGCTTGGCAGGGTTCAGCGGCCAGGAGTAGACTGTGGTGAGCTGAGCAGGGACAAGTAACAGCCAGGCAGGTAACCGAGAATTAACAGCAACCAGGAACAAGGAGCAAGGTCTCAGGGATAGCCAGGTCCGTCAGCAGGCGGGCAGTGAGGTACCAAATTATAGACAGAGCCAGAGTCAGGGACAGAGCCGGGTCAGAGATGGGCATTAGTACAGGGACAGAACACAAGAGCCAAGGTCAAGAGCAAGCCGGGTCTAAATACTGGGGGGGACACAAGATCAGAGCAGGATTCAGGAACACAGCTGAAGATCAGTCAGCAAAGCACAGGAGCCCAGACTCCCTTTAAATAGGCTGTCTGGCGCCAAAAGGAAATAGGCTCATACGTGTGCGCGCGTGCTCGCGCCTGTGCGCATGTGTGCCCGCAATTGCACGCTCTGGCGCGTGTGCCTGTGTGCCATTCCATGGCAAAGGCTATGTGCTTGCGCACGTCTGTGTGCAAAACGTCTCACAGGAGTTCCCTGACAGAATCCCTTTACATTACACAGCCTCCTTACACCTCTGGACACCTCTGGATTCTACCATCTAATCTGTGGAGAGACCCGGATTCGTTCCTGACACCCCAAAGGATCAGAATTTCCTGCTATGCCTGTTTAGACTACTCCTGAAAGAGATAGTCACAGGCTTTCTGGTAAACCTTTATTTCTACTGGTGTTGGGCCACTGATGTCTGAAATCTCCCTCCTTTCTCACCTGTGGATCTCCTAATTGGACTTTCATTGTTTGCATCTTTTCATCACCTGCATTGGAAGGGGCTAATAACTCCCAGTTTTTTTCTGTGGACTCTATTTGTTTTGCACCTCATATGCTGAATTGGTCACTTTATTTTTACACTGTTTATTTATCTGTTGATATTTATAAGTACTTTATGCTCAGTGCCATATTGATTGGTACAGTGTTATAACAACCTATGCATTCAAAGCTTTTGTGTATTCACATATTGATTGTTATTATTTATAGATTATCACTGTTTACACCTGGTACTTTAGAGATACGTATGTGGTATATGCTGTCCAGCGCTACACTGTTTTTGCACATTTTTCTTTACACTTTATATCTAAGTTGTAGTGTTTAGCAGCAGGACGTCCTTCTCAGGACCATATCTTAATTGTTTCACTAATATACATTTTTTACTAAGCGCAAATTATTCCCATTCCCTTTTCCCTTCCTTTTACACATTATAGAAAAAGAAAATTGCGCTAACCAAAGAATACAGGTGATGGTGATATCAAAAAAGCAAAGGCAGCAATAAGCGTGTATATCACAGTAACATATAGAAAAAAAAAATTGCGCCAATAAACCAATATAAAGTCCTTATATATTGAATAAATAATAAAGTCCACAAAAGTGCATATATTGAACGACACCCAAGTGATTGATACGATCCAGTGAACCGCCACCTTATGGACAGAGGCTTACCAGCAAGCAGTGGGTAAACAGCATATCACAGCTCCACAGCTGTTCACAGGATGAAGACTGAAGACAAAATCAGCAGATGACATGAAGCAAGCAGAAATCCAGCTAAAACAGCCACTCAGAGGCCGAACGGATGACAATGTTTGATTCTGAAGTGTGGTCTCATAGAAGGTCCTCAATACAGGTGCAGGAACCGTCAACCATAATGAAAGAAACAAAGAGGCCGCACATAGTGTAAAACCATCAAGGAGATTTCATATCAAATAAAAAAACTACTTACAAACGAATATGAAATTCGATCATAAAAACGAAAAATTGGATGCGCTCCTAAAACAATATATGCACTTTTGTGGACTTTATTATTTATTCAATATATAAGGACTTTATATTGGTTTATTGGCGCAATTTTTTCTTTTCTATACCTTTTACACATTACCCTACTCCCGTAAGCTCTCACTGTTTATTCAGCACTGCTGTTTCTCTCTCCTGTTCTACATCCTGCTCCCTGCTCCACTCTCCTGTGTTAGTGAGAGGCAGAGGAAATCTGGTAGTCGGTCCTAGGTGTTACCCCTTGGGAAAGACGACACTGCTGACACCCCCCCCCCCCACCCCTGTTGGTACACCACTGATTTTAGGCACAAATAATATTAAAACTCCTGGAAAATGTTTAGATAGACAAATTAAATGCAGTATATAGGGGTGTTTATATATCATAGAAACTGTTCTTTCATTCAACTCCGAAATATTGCACAACTCTGCCAAGCAGTACAGTATAATCTAACTGCAAAATTCGGAAAATCATGTTTCCTTATTGTCAAATAACACTTTCAGTTATCATACCTACCCCATTCTGTAATGCCGCGTACACACGGCAGAGAAACTCGACGGGCGGAACACATCGTTCCGGCCGTCGAGGTTCTCTGGCGGCCGTCAGATTCGGCGACCCGCCCGTCGGGAAAGGCAACCAGCCATTCATTCCGACGGGCCGTCGAGCAAATAGAGAACCTGCTCTCTATTTGCTCGACGGATTTCCCGACAGGGCGGGGCTCGCCGAGAGCGTACACACGGCCGAGGTTCTCGGCAGAATGCGGCTCCCAGCGAGGTTCTCGCTGGTTTCTGCCGAGAACCTCAGCCGTGTGTACGGGGCTTCAGAGGGAAAAGAGAAGCAGTTATGCTGTCACTCTACTCTCTCCTTTTATCAACATGTTCTGTGATAGCACATGAGCACTGTTGCATAGCTGACTGGATTTGCTTGCTGATTCTTCATTCTTCATTATAAAATTCAGGTCTTTTTTTTCAGGTAGGGTTTTCATTAAAAAAAATGTTTGTTTCAATGGGCTTATTTCCCAGTATGAGTCTATAGAAAAGCAAAAGTGACTTGTAGCAGATCGAATATAGGTCAGAATCATGTCAGCTGCAGACAAAATGCACCTTTTATGATTTACAAATGATATCCAAAGCATATCAAACTATTGTCAAATGCACACTGCATTTGCCCATTAAAGTTATTACTATTAGCCCTTAGGCCGCATACACACGACCGGTACATCCGATGAGAATGGTCCGGCCTGATGGTCTGATGTGCGTACACACCATCAGTTCAAAAAACGATCAAGTCCAACGCGGTGACGTAAAACACAATGACGTGCAGAGAAAAATGAAGTTCAATGCTTCCAAGCATGCGTCGACTTGATTTTGAGCATGCGCGGGTTTTGAACCGATGCTTATGCGTACTAACCATCGGTTTTGACCGATCGGTAAGCGTCCATCGGTCCGATTTTAAAGCAAGTTCTAAATTTTTGGACTGAAGGACAACAGACTGATGGGGCGTACACACGGTCGGTTTGGACCGATGAAACTGAACTTCAGTCCGTTTTCATTGGTTTGAACTGATCGTGTGTACGCGGCCTTAAAGGATAAGTTCACCTTTGGTAACATATTACATGCTAAACTCCTCCTATTTAGGGTGTAACATTTTACCAAAGAGCAGATGTCTCTTAGTTCCCCTGCTGTGACGGTGGATGGGGAAACTTCTTCCTGCACCTGCTATCACAATTTAAAAAAAGCACATGGCTCCACCCACACTACTGTGTACTGTGATCTGTGAATGAATGAACTTCAACTACCATCTGCCATCACAGCAGTTGACTTGTAGTTCTCAATGGACAGTGAGGGTGCTGGTGATCGTTCTGGTAGTTCATTGATCTTCCTGCTCTCAAATAACTGTCTGACTGTATGGGAGTTATGGGTTGACAGAAATATATATATATATATATATATATATATATATATATATATATATATATAGTGAACTTAGCCTTTAATTATGTATTCATGAACACTGGACTGCATTATTTGTGTCTTTCAATGTAATGCTGGTCAACTACATCTGCCACATATTCTTTACATTTGAGTTGTATTGTTTTAAAGTGAAAGCCAAGGCAAGTATAACCTTATTCTGTACCATTCCTTACCCCTTGATGTATGTTTACTCAGCAAAGTAAATGTTAGTGAATAAGGTGAAGCTGCTCTCTTCAAATACCCAGTCATGTGCAAGGGAAAGGATAGAGAACCTATTTTATTTTTATTTTTTTTAAAGAACACAACTTCACCTTATTAACTACTCTATTAATACACTACACTACAGGACCAGGAGGTGATGCTACATCCTGTCATTTTATCTGGCAGAAGGTTCCACTGGACACCTTACCCATTCACCTTTATAAAAGAGAGCCTAAAATTCCTCCTTATTTTGTACTTTATTTTAACCATATAGTGACTTTTACATTGACACAATGGCACAGGCAGGCAAATGGACGTACCTGTATGTCTCTTTAAATTTACTGCCCAGCGGGCATGCGCAATGTGCCTTGTGAGTGCGCTCGTGGATCCCGGGTACTCAATGTTCCCTGGCGAACCACGATTACGGTCGGCAAAGGCAGAACAGGGGGGTGTCTTTGTAAACAAGGCATTCCCCTGTTCTGCCTAGTGACATGTCACTGATCGACTGTTCCCCGTGATCGGGAACTGTGCATAGTGGCGTGTCACTGGAAACTCCTCCCCCTTACAGTTAAAATCACTCCCTAGGACACACTTAACCCCTTCAGTGCCACCTAGTGGTTAACCCATTCACTGCCAGTGGCATTTTCACAGTTATCAGTGCATTTTTATAGCATTGATTGCTGTAAAAATTACAATGGTCCCAAAAATGTGTCAAAAGTGTCCAATGTGTCCGTCATAAAGTTGCAGTCATAATAAAAATTGCATATTGCTGCCATAACTAGTAAACAAATTATATTAATACAAATGCCATAAAACTATCCCCTATTTTGTAGACGCTATGGGCCAGATTCTCGTACATTTGCATATTTTAATTCTGGCATAATGTATCCCATTTACGCAACGCCTCCGCAGCTTTTATGGCCAAGTGCTGTATTCTCAAAGCATTTGCTCCGTAACTTGCGGCGGCGTAGCGTAAATGGGCCGGCGTAAGCCCGCGTAATTCAAAGTAGGAAGGAGGTGGGCGTTTTGTATTTAAATTAAGCACGCCCCCGCGCCAAACGAACTGTGCATGCGCCAGCCGTAAACGTAGCCAAGTGCGCATGCTCCAAATCACGTCGCTAAAACTCAATAAAACCAACGTGAACGTCACTTACGCAAAGCCCTATTCGAGAACGAGTTACGCAAACGACGCAAACGACGTAAACAACGGAAAAACACGACGCTGTCCCGAAGTCCATACTTAACATGGCGTACGCCGAACCTACGCAAGGTTAACCCTCATATAGCAGGGGTAACCTTATGCTTATGCAAACATCGTAAACTATGTTCGGGAATACGCGTATCTAGCTCATTTGCATATTCGACGCAGAAATCGATGGAAACGCCACCTAGCGGCCAGCATAACATTGCAACTTAGCTACGACGGTGTAAGTGACTTACGCCAGTTGAATCTATGCCAAATCTATGCGTAACTGATTCTAAGAATCAGTCGCATAGATAGGACGCCTCAGAAACAGAGATACGACGGTGTATCTGGAGATACACTGTAGTATCTCTTCTACAAATTGGGCCTAATAACTTTTGCGCAAACCGATCGATATACGCTTATTAGTTTTTTTTTTTTTCTACCAAAAATATGTAGAACAATACGTATCGGCCTAAACTGAGAAAAAAAAAACTTTTTTTTTTAAATGGGGATATTTATTAGAGCAAAAAGTACAAAATAGTGCTTTAAAAAAAAATCGCTTTATTTTTGTTTATAACGCAAAAAATAAAAACCGCAGAGGTGATCAAATACTACCAAAAGAAAGCTGTTCTGTCTCTCCAATATGAGCATTGAAAGTGTGATCTCTGTAACTTACAATTAGATGTGTTGAGATGTCGATAACCCCAATATTATTAGGATAAACAGACAGTGACTCGATCCAGACGACACCTTGTTGCTCTTGTGAAGTTTAATCCATAAACTGTGAGGATCTTACAACAATGAACATTGGATAGGTTAAAAGATCATAATGTGATCTAGCCCACACATGTGCATTACTGGAAGAAGGGGTGAGGCTAACTATACCTGATAAGCTCAGGTACAGGAAGGGGAGGAACAGGGACAGAATAATACATATAACATTTAAAGGCATATCACAAAGCATGTGAAACATGACAAAAGCTCTATTTGTGGGGAAAAAAATGTCGATTTTGTTTGGGAACCATGTCGCATTACTGCGCAAATGTCAGTTAAAGCGACGCAGTGCCGAATCTCAAAAAGTGGCCTGGTCTTTGGCCAGCCAAATTGTCTGGGGCTTAAGTAGTTAAAGATTAAAAGTATCAAAGGGCTATATTTAATTGGCTATTTATTTATAATATATAGAAAATGAAACTGCTGCAAGATAATAGAAAATTGTGTTTGTTCAACCTCAAAACTCAAAAAATTTGTCTCACTTCTGTATGATAAGTAATACAAACATTGCTGAATTCTGAGGTCCATAGCTGACTTACAGAAATGACTCTGAAGCTTACCTGCTTAAATACAGTGGTATATTTGTGTACACTTTTAACAATATGGTTGTCAATCTTTGACACTGAAATCGATAGATTGTATTTGACTTATGAGGTTACTTGTAAATCACAGCATTACAGAATATTCTTATAAAAGCCATGTTTCTAGGCTCACAGCGAGGCAACATGTAAACAATCAGTCCAACTGACTCGTTAATTAATCAAGTGTACTTGCAACTGAGAAATTAGCTTTGGGTGAACTAAAGTTGGAATATAAATGTATCCTGGGAATGAATACTTTTTTACCACTGTAAGCAGTTTAAAGAATGGGCATAGTGAATAGAGAGATTTGGCAAATGATAACAGTAATAAGTAGTTTTTATTGTGAAGCCAGTGAGGGCAATTATTATTCAGAACCTGAGTAATCTGTGTAGAATCATCCCATGCAGCTCCTTATAGAGAGGGAGAAGGAGTGCACGTCTTAAATCTTTTTTCTTTATAGCTGTATTTCAGTGCCTGCTTTCTAAATAACCAATAACATTTAGGCTTTCAAAACAGGTATGAAATTGATTACTCACTATAGGAAACTTTATTGTACTGAATTTCTGTGTTAGAGAGGCAGCAAGATAGATGTATTCTAGGATTGTCAGATAACAGAAAAAAAGGGAGTAATGTGTAATGGTAAATAGGGTTTTGCCGAAAGACCCCATGTTTGGGTCACACCAGAACTTTTGAACATTGGGAAAGTTCAGACATGAATATGAATCCCATATTGTGGGACCCTAACATGAAAAATCAAAAGTGCCAATTTTGAAGGCTTATATTCAAGTAATTTGGCATACAATCCTGCTTTAAACTTTTCCACAACTTTATCCCTGACCTGTCTGGTGGGTTCTTTTGCCTTTATGATGCTTTATGATGCTGTTGGTTCACTAAGGTTCTCTAACAAACCTATGACGGCTTCACAGAACAGCTGTACTTATACCGAGATTAAATTACACACAGGTAGACTCTATTTACTAATTAAGTGACTTCTGAAGGCAATTGGTTACACCAGATTTTAGTTAGGGGTATGAGAGTAAGGGGACTGAATACAAATGCACATCACACTTTTCAGATAGTTATTTGTAAAAAAATTGAAAATTATTTATAATTTTCCTGCCTTTTCACAACCATGTGCCACTTATATTTTTGGTTTTACCACGACGAAATGTGGAAAATTTCAAGGGGCGTGAATACTTTTTCATGGCACTGTATATACAGTATATAAGGGTTGGAATGTACATACACTGTAACATGGTCTGTTTATATCCACAAAACTAAAAATAGGTGTAGTCCTCTTTTGGGGAAGTTGTGTGGGTAATGAGAAATTACCGTCCCCAAACAGCCCAAACAGGACTGTGTGCTAAACTTGTAGGTACATACTGTAGGTAAAAAAGAATCTTCACTAAGTGGAAAAGTGGGTTTGTTAATAAAAGTTGACAGTGCCTCCACCCAGGACAGGGAAAGGGGATTCCCTTCCTGGGAAATTATCCAATAACCTAATCAAAATAATTGGGCATACGGGAACTACTTTACTATATTAAAAGATCAATAATATTACAGACATTTAATGTACAAACAGGAACTATCAGAAAAGGGCCCAACAGGAGTCCCTGTAGAAATGTGCATACATATTTAGGGGAAAAAAATGAGGGGGGAGAATCTGCGCTAAGAGATTGAGGGCCAGATTCTCAGCTGAGATACGACGATGTATCTCAGATACACCGTCGTATCGCAGTTTTTTTTCAATGGGTATCTATGCGAGTGATTCTTAGAATCACTTACGTATAGATACATTAAAGATCTGACAGGTGTAAAGCAATTACACTGTCGGATCTTAGATGTAATGACAACGCCGGCCGCTAGGTGGCCTAATACGCCGATTCCCGAACGTTTTTGCAACGTGGCGACGTAGTTTACGTAGGTTGCGTACACGTAAGGTTACCCCTGCTGTATAAGGAGTATGTTTCCGAAGTGCCATCGTTGCCATGTTAAGTATGGCGTCGGGTCAGCGTTGTCTTTTTCCGTCGGTTACGTCGTTTTACTAAGTCGTTCGCGAATAGGGAAATAGGGAATAAGTGACGATCACGCCGTTCTGACGTCGGTTTCAACTACGCTTTCCGACGTGAGCTGGAGCATGCGCACTAGGCTTTTTTCCCGGCCGGCGCATGCGCACTTCGTTTGACGCGGGGGCGCGCTTAATTTAAATACAGCACGCCCCCTCCTTCAGTATTTGAATTACGCGGCCTTACGACGCCACATTTACGCTATGCCACCGAAAATTACGGAGCAAGTGCTTTGAGAATACAGCACTTGCTCCAGTAATTTGCGTAGACGTAGTGTAAATGCGATACGATACGCTACGCCGCCAGATACGCCATTTTTTGAGAATCTGGCCCTGAGTGTTTAGTGAGTAGGCTTATCAAGCCACAAGACTTGCTAAAGATTAAAAAATAAATAAATAAATTGGAACCAGCAAACCTTATGTAAAGCAACATACAACGGACAAAAATGTGAAAAGAAGTTATGGTCGCGCTAAACCTGTAGTAATAACAAATCTCAGTGCAACCTTGTGAATACATCAACACTTCAAAAGTGGTTAATCCAAAGTAAATACACTTATACATAACAAAAAACTCAGGATGTGAACAGTCTATTGATAGAGAAATTATCCAAAAATGATCCCTAACTAAAAATTAGTCAGGCCGCGTACGCACGATGAGACATGTCCGCTCAAACATGTCCGACGGACCGTTTGCAGCGGACATGTGTCATCAGATTTTGGTCCGATGGCGCGTACACACCATCGGACGAAAATCCCCTCTGGCTGAGGACGCGGTGACGTGGCAGTGACGTTGACGCCGCCACATCACCACTCCAGGAAGTAAAATCCATTTGACGCATTCGTGGACAGTTATGTCCGCTGGTGAGTGTACTAACCAGTGGACATATCCGACGGACATGTCTCTGGCGGACAAATTTAAAGCATGCTTTGAACTTTGTCCGCTGGGAAAACATGTCCGATAGCCCGTACACACGATCGGAGATGTCTGCTGAAACAGTCCATCGGACCAGTTTCAGCAGATAAATTTAAATGTGTGTATGCGGCCTCAGAGTGATTAATGGATCATAAGGTGAAATAAAAAAGTTCATAAATGAAATTCATAAAACATTGATCAGTCAGTAATTAAGTGAACAGTTCATGAATAATAAAACGTTTTCGAAGAAAGTATGTCCATACACCTGTGCAGAAATACTCCTTAGTTAAATTAATCGATAAATTAAGACTCCTTAAGTGTTGAAGAGAAGCTATTGTAAAGTCCACCACAGAATTTGAAAAAAAATGCCTGCTTACCAGAGCTCCGTGACCCCCTGTAACAGGGGATCCGGAGAAGCTTTAATATACAAACACGGTTTACTCCAAAGACACCAAAGATGGATTGCAATCCCTGTCAAACACACTCCGTGGATACTCAATGGATATCAGACTTGTGTATGCATACCATGTACGAGACATAATGCTTCCATAGTGTTAAAAAGCTTTGAGATTTATTTAAGAACAAAAAGTAGCACACTTACAATTATGCAAATTTAAAACAGCCTTAAGCCTGTTGTGCCGGCTGGACACAAACAGGCAAACCTGTCCTATACACGAGTATTGTGGGTGATGACGTCAGCGCGCAGTTCCACTCTGCCCTACATCATTTCGTAATAGAATTACATCTTCCAGGGGCACGGGCGGCATGGCACGTCACCTCCCATTTACACAAAAATTGTGTGGCTAAACCCTGCCCAGATCCACAGTGCACAGGCGCACTTGCCTTGCAACCAAGCTATATCCAGCTATATATAGTTATTGATAAAGATAACTCTAGTTGAATGTTGCAGCAAAGTTCAACAGCAAAAGTTCCTAAGGATTAGTGTTGAGCGGAATACGCCATATTAGATTTCGCAATATATCACGAATATATAGTAGAATATTCGAGAAATATTGGCTAAAATCGAATATTCGTGATATTTTAGCGGAAAAAAAATATTGCGAAATTTCGCTAATGCGATTGCGATATTTATTGCGAAATTCTCGTTCGCGCATGCGCAAACGCCCGAACAACACGCGACCAACACGTGACCATTTCCTGGATCCTTGCCAGTTGATTTTCGCATCGCATTTTTGTGCTGCCCAGTCCTTGGAAGTGAAAATGGTTGGAAGCAATTTTACACCCAGTGAGGAAAAGATGCTGATTATTGTAAGTATTTTCACCACTGTTATTTCATTATCTTTAACTGCATTTTAGACTAGTTTAAAAGTTAGTATATAAGATCAGATATTAGTATTTCCCAAACATTGTGTCTCCTGCTGTTGTAAAACTACAACTCCCAGCATGCCTGCACAGCTGCAGACACCCTGGTTGGTAAATGTGTATTTAGGCACTTTCCTTGCTATTTAGCATAATTAATTTAACATGTTGTGGACATAGGACGTATGCGAACGTCCTAACTTCAGGGTCCTTAAGGCGCAAGGACGTTCGAATACATATTGCCCTTTAGATGTTGCAGAACTACAACTTCCAGCATGCCTGGGCATGCTGGCACTTCTAGTTTTGCAAGTTCTGCAGGCCCACATTTTTCAGACCACTATACACGGGTCTCTAAACTGTGGCACCCTAGATGCAGCAAAAGTAAAATTCTTACCATGCACTGACAGACCATGGCTGATGGGAGTAGTAGTTTTGCAACAGCTGGAGGTGGACTGGTCTTGAAACCCTGAGTTAGGTAACAAACTCGCAGTGTTTTGCAACCATTCTGCCTCCAGCTGTTGCAAAACTACAACTCCCTGCATGCAACTGGCTGCAATAACCCCCCCCCCCTCTCCCCCAATGTGAATGTACAGGGTACATTCACATGGGCTGGGGCTTACAGTGTGCTTCTAGCTGAAGCAAATTTGGCACTGCAGCTCAAACCCTCAGCGGGAAACTACTGTGAACCCCACGCCCCTCTGACTGTACCTTAAAAACACTACACCACGCTAAATATAAATTAAAAAACAAAACATATACACATACCCCTACATAGCCACCCTCCCCTCCACAATAAAAAAAAAACATCTGGTACGGCACTGTTTCCTAATATACTTTGTTCTTCATCTTGCAGAGGTTCCTGCAAATAGGCTACGATCAGCTGCGGAGGCAGCCGGAAAAAAACAAAGTGATCAGCTCCCTAATGCAGGACTTACGCGACCAACAGGGCTGCACACACGACCGCATGGCCATATTAAAAAAATGGTCGGACCTGAAGAGGCGCCACATGGACCAGGTAAGTTATTGGTGACAGTTATGTATTTTTTTTTTCTAAAGTGTATTTTGTGCGTGTACTCGAGAGAGGAGCCGGACTGCAGGAGTTGGGAGTAGGCAGGCCTCCCCCAGAGGCAATCTGCCACCTTTCTCCATGCTGCGGGTGGCAAAGGCGGGTGTGAGGGTGTCCTCCCACACAACCCGTCCTACCTGCTCCGAGTCCTTCGCCCCTCTTTTTAGAGACCGCGTGGTCAGAGTGCGTGCATGTTTACCCAATTTCGAGTGCGTGTGTAAGTGTGGTGGTTTTTGTGGGAGGGGGGTGGGCGTACTAAGTGCAGGCTTACCTCGCATAGCACACCCACCGGGAGCCGGGCTGAGACCACCAAACTCAATTCACATGTAGCCGAGAGCGGGATCCGAACCCCTAGCTGCAGAGGTGAATGGCTTGTCAGCACAGTGCCAATCGCGTTGAGCCACCGCAGCTCCTTTGGTGACAGTTATGTAAGGTCATATGTAATTAATGTAAGGGCAGATGTTGTTAACCCAGACGCCATGTTGTGGTAACATATATCACCACCAGCCAAGGTATTCATAGTACTGTTGAAAAAAGACATGGGACAGCAGACAGGAACACAGAAGTTATGTGGGAACATACTTTTCCCATTGCTTTGCATGGGACTTTAAACAAAAACCCCTACCCTCACAAATGGGGGTAGTTAAGGGATAAATTAACGATCCTATACTTTAAGTGGACGTATAAGTAACATGTGACCAAGTGTTATCAAAATATCTACCGCTGTTATGAAGTAACATGTATTTCCCAAAGAGTTGAATGGGACTTTAAAGAAAAACCCCGACCATGGCAAATGGGGGTGGGTAAGGGTTAAACCACCTATCCTATGTTTGTGGCTGACATATAAGTAACCTGTGTGCCAAGTTTCATGTAAATATCTTCAGCCGTTTGGACGTGATGCTGGTACATACATACATACATACATACATACACACACACGTTGAGTTTTATATATATAGATTCCCACTAAATTCCTGTGTTAGGCGTGGGGTTGTCATAGTAATCCCGTGTGCTCCATCAGGCCCTTTTTTAACATGAGATCGTCTGAACAAAACAAAGGAGACAAAAACAGCTTATTTTACCATGGTGGCAGCCCAGCTCACGCTGAGTCCCCTGTAGTGCCCACAAGACCCTTTAATATAACATTGTCCCATTGGTTAACTGTCTATATAAATTAATTTGTATTCATATACAATACAGCAGAGTACACAGAATTTGCATACGTCATTATGAACATTGTGTTATTATAGGAGCTCCTCTACCAACTGTGCGCCCCAAAAGGCGACAGGCCATAGAGGAGGAGGATGAAGAGGAGGAGCAGGAGGAGGATGCAGAAGAGGAGGAGAGGGATGAGGAGGAGCAGCCAGGGCCCTCCCACTCGCCAACCCCAGCTCCTGTTGAGGAGCAAGATGAGGAGCTGCACCCCCCCCCAAACTTCTGCTGGAGTATCGGCTGTAGGAGAAGACGAGCAGGAGGAAGAGACCGTTCCTATGAGCCTCAGTCAGGAGGGTAAATATGTGCACAAAGATTAATAACATTTCAACAATAAGATGTAGATATAAAAATGGACAGCATTTAAAGCGCACCCGTCAGATTTCAGAACAATAATATGCTGTTTTTGATAGAAGTATACAGGTAGTGCAGAATTATTAGGCAAGTTGTATTTTTGAGGATTCATTTTATTATTAAACAACAACCATGTTCTCAATGAACCCAAAAAACTCATTAATATCAAAGCTGAATATTTTTGAAAGTAGTTTTTAGTTTGTTTTTAGTTTTAGCTATTTTAGGGGGATATCTGTGTGTGCAGGTGACTACTATTACTGTGCATAATTATTAGGCAACTTAACAAAAAAAAAATATATACCCATTTCAATTATTAATTTTTACCAGTGAAACCAATATAATATCTCAACATTCACAAATATACATTTCTGACATTCAAAAACAAAACAAAAACAAATCAGTGACCAATATAGCCACCTTTCTTTGCAAGGACACTCAAAAGCCTGCCATCCATGGATTCTGTCAGTGTTTTGATCTGTTCACCATCAACATTGCGTGCAGCAGCAACCACAGCCTCCCAGACACTGTTCAGAGAGGTGTACAGTGTTTTCCCTCCTTGTAAATCTCACATTTGATGATGGACCACAGGTTCTCAATGGGGTTCAGATCAGGTGAACAAGGAGGCCATGTCATTAGTTTTTCTTCTTTTATACCCTTTCTTGCCAGCCACGCTGTGGAGTACTTGGACGTGTGTGATGGAGCATTGTCCTGCATGAAAATCATGTTTTTCTTGAAGGATGCAGACTTCTTCCTGTACCACTGCTTGAAGAAGGTGTCTTCCAGAAACTGGCAGTAGGACTGGGAGTTGAGCTTGACTCCATCCTCAACCCGAAAAGGCCCCACAAGCTCATCTTTGATGATACCAGCCCAAACCAGTACTCCACCTCCACCTTGCTGGCGTCTGAGTCGGACTGGAGCTCTCTGCCCTTTACCAATCCAGCCACGGCCCATCCATCTGGCCCATCAAGACTCACTCTCATTTCATCAGTCCATAAAACCTTAGAAAAATCATTCTTGAGATATTTCTTGGCCCAGTCTTGACGTTTCAGCTTGTGTGTCTTGTTCAGTGGTGGTCGTCTTTCAGCCTTTCTTACCTTGGCCATGTCTCTGAGTATTGCACACCTTGTGCTTTTGGGCACTCCAGTGATGTTGCAGCTCTGAAATATGGCCAAACTGGTGGCAAGTGGCATCTTGGCAGCTGCACGCTTGACTTTTCTCAGTTCATGGCCAGTTATTTTGCGCCTTGGTTTTTCCACACGCTTCTTGCGACCCTGTTGACTATTTTGAATGAAACGCTTGATTGTTCGATGATCACGCTTCAGAAGCTTTGCAATTTTAAGAGTGCTGCATCCCTCTGCAAGATATCTCACTATTTTTGACTTTTCTGAGCCTGTCAAGTCCTTCTTTTGAACCATTTTGCCAAAGGAAAGGAAGTTGACTAATAATTATGCACACCTGATATAGGGTGTTGATGTCATTAGACCACACACCTTCTCATTACAGAGATGTACATCACCTAATATGCTTAATTGGTAGTAGGCTTTAGAGCCTATACAGCTTGGAGTAAGACAACATGCATAAAGAGGATGATGTGGTCAAAATACTCATTTGCCTAATAATTCTGCACTCCCTGTATGTGCTAGACACATAACAATTGTGTATACATGATAATGATTGTTTAATAAGCAACATAAATATTTTATGTATTTGGTAACGGTCTTTGAAATCAAATTTTTTTTTTCTTATATCCTAACAGCTATGAAAGAGATTTTGGGGAAACAGAGCGAAATACAGAGGATCCAAGATAGAATTTGCGTAAATCAGCGGAAAATGCGGTATCTGGACCAACAGAATATTCAGCTGGAGCAACAGCATATGAAGAAGTATGCAGAGATGATAGAGATTCAGAAGAGTTTGCAGAATTCTATTGGATTTATTTTCTTCTAATAATTTTTTTTTTTTCAATGTTTCCTTTCTTATTGAGATTGGTAGGTTTTTCAACACATCTAACTTCACATCTAACACATCAACATCAACATCAACATCAACAGATCTAACTTCATAATAACCAAAAACATTTTATACTGTTTGCTCTTATACTATCTATATATATATATATATATATATATATATATATATATATACTATATACAGAGTTGCTCTTGCAGACAGGCTAATGGTTGCAGTATAAAGGCCGCAAAACAGGGTTTAACATAAAGTTCAGTGTTTTAGTCACACTTGCTGTTACGGTCCGGTCTGGTAGCTTGTAGCGGAGGCTGTTGGTGGATCCGCTGTGCCAGAGAGGTCGTGAAGCATTACTCAGCATGAAGGCAGCAGCAGTAGTATTAAAATATAATGTAATTATCACACAGGCACCATTTACAAGCAGTAGTGGTAATAGTACTAGATAGCATCTAAACACTTGGGCAAGACTTTACAGCAGCAGCAGTGGTAATAGTAGTATAGAGTGGCAAATAACTTGTGATATAGGTGTCTTGACTGAGCAGCAGCAATAGTAGTAGTAGTAGACAATACAGAGTCAAATCACTTGGGCAAGAGGTGCCATGATGAGCAGCAGTGGTAATAGTAGTATAGAGTGGCAAATAACTTGTGACATAGGTGTCTTGACTGAGCAGCAGCAGTAGTAGTAGTAGTAGACAATACAGTGTCAAATCACTTGGGCAAGAGGTGCCATGATGAGCAGCAGTGGTAATAGTAGTATAGAGTGGCAAATAACTTGTGACATAGGTGTCTTGACTGAGCAGCAGCAGTAGTAGTAGTAGTAGACAATACAGTGTCAAAACACTTGGGCAAGAGGTGCCATGATGAACAGCAGCAGCAGCAGCAGTAGTAATAGTAGTATAGAGTGGCAAATAACTTGTGACATAGGTGTCTTGACTGAGCAGCAGTAGTAGTAGTAGTGGACAATACAGAGTCAAATCACTTGGGCAAGAGGTGCCATGATGAGCAGCAGTGGTAATAGTAGTATAGAGTGGCAAATAACTTGTGACATAGGTGTCTTGACTGAGCAGCAGCAGTAGTAGTAGTAGTAGACAATACAGTGTCAAATCACTTGGGCAAGAGGTGCCATGATGAGCAGCAGTGGTAATAGTAGTATAGAGTGGCAAATAACTTGTGACATAGGTGTCTTGACTGAGCAGCAGCAGTAGTAGTACAAGACAATATAGTGTCAAATCACTCGGGCAACAGATGCCATGATGAACAGCAGCAGCAGCAGCAGTGGTAATAGTAGTATAGAGTGGCAAATAACTTGTGACATAGGTGTCTTGACTGAGCAGCAGCAGTAGTAGTACAAGACAATATAGTGTCAAATCACTCGGGCAAGAGATGCCATGAACAGCAGCAGTGGTAAGAGTAATAAAAATGGCAAATAGCTCGGCCAAGAGGTGCCATCAGCTGCAGCAGTAGTAATAGAAAGTGGCAAATCTCTCGGACAAAAGGTGACAGCAGCAGTATGAGTAATATATCGGTACATAATCACTCAGCCTTTTGGCATTAGCAGTAGGAGCCCATATGGTGGCAAAATTACAAAAGCTTGAAGTTGCAGTAGCATGGTGATTAAATTTGAAAAGCAGAATGACACAGGCCTTAAGTAGCTGTAGCCTGACTATACCATAGTGCCTCATAATTTAAAAGTTTGATTAACGTCATTTCTATGCCATCCGTGACTTTTTAAATTCATGATGAGCAATTACTTTTCAAAATAATGTGGCAGCAGCATCAGGACTCCTTATAGTGGCTTAATGACACAGCATGGAAATATTTATGCCCTTAACACTACCTGCCCACTATGAGTTTCAAAGGTATACAGTGAGGAAAATAAGTATTTGAACACCTGTCTATCAGCTAGAATTCTGAGCCTCAAAGACCTGTTAGTCTGCCTTTAAAATGTCCACCTCCACTCCATTTATTATGCTAAATTAGATGCACCTGTTTGAGGTCATTAGCTGCATAAAGAGTGACACCTGTCCACCTTATACAATCAGCAAGAATCAAACTATTAACATGGCCAAGACCAAAGAGCTGTCCAAAGACACTAGAGACAAATTTGTACACCACCACAAGGCTGGAAAGGGCTACGGGGAAATTGCCAAGCAGCTTGGTGAAAAAAGGGTACACTGTTGGAGCAATCATCAGAAAATGACTGTCAATCTCCCTCGGACTGGGGCTCCATGCAAAATCTCACCTCGTGGGGTCTCAATGATCCTAAGAAAGGTGAGAAATCAGCCCAGGACTACACAGGAGGAGCTGGTCAATGACCTGAAAAGAGCTGGGACCACCGTTTCCAAGGTTACTGTTGGTAATACACTAAGACGTCATGGTTTGAAATCATGCATGGCACGGAAGGTTCCCCTGCTTAAATCAACACATGTCAAGGCCCGTCTTAAGTTTGCCAATGACCATTTGGATGATCCAGAGGAGTCATGGGAGAAAGTCATGTGGTCAGATGAGACCATAATAGAACTTTTTGGTCATAATTCCACTAACCGTGTTTGGAGGAAGAAGAATGATGAGTACCATGCCAAGAACGCCATCCCTACTGTGAAGCATGGGGGTGGTAGCATCATGCTTTGGGGGTGTTTTTCTGCACATGGGACAGGGTGACTGCACTGTATTAAGGAGAGGATGACCGGGGCCATGTATTGCGAGATTTTGGGCAACAACCTCCTTCCCTCAGTTAGAGCTTTGAAGATGGGTCGAGGCTGGGTCTTCCAACATGACAATGACCCGAAGCACACAGCCAGGATAACCAAGGAGTGGCTCTGTAAGAAGCATATCAAGGTTCTGGCGTGGCCTAGCCAGTCTCCAGACCTAAACCCAATAGAGAATCTTTGGAGGGAGCTCAAACTCCGTGTTTCTCAGCGACAGCCCAGAAACCTGACTGATCTAGAGAAGATCTGTGTGGAGGAGTGGGCCAAAATCCCTCCTCCAGTGTGTGCAAACCTGGTGAAAAACTACAAGAAAAGTTTGACCTCTGTAATTGCAAACAAAGGCTACTGTACCAAATATTAACATTGATTTTCTCAGGTGTTCAATTAATTATTTTCATCACTGTAAATACATAAGGGAATACATGACAAGGGACCCTTCAGCGCCCTGAACCGACGGCGGGTGCCAGAAAGTCACCGCCGATCCAGGACTCATTCATCTTGATGAATGTGAGTCTGTCCATGGAGTCTGTGGACAGACGGGTCCTCTTGTCCGTGACCACCCCACCTGCCGCGCTGAATGTCCGCTCAGATAGTACGCTGGAGGGGGGGCAAGACAATAACTCCAGCGCATACTGAGCGAGCTTGCGGCAGGTGTCCAATCTGGCAACCCAGTACTCCATGGGGTCGTCGGTGCTCATACTGTCAGAAGCACCGACGGACGCCATGTAATCTGCCACCATGTGGGCCAGCCGCTGGTGGTGACTGCTGCTGCTGCTGCTGCTGGTACTGGGTCGCTCAGATTGGAAGAACATCCTCATCTCACCCATTAGGTCCCCTGCTCGGCTGCTACTGGGTGCAGCCACCTGCTGGGTGAGATGAGGGGGGATAACAGGAGGCCGGGGAGTTGCCTGCTCCAACCGGCTGACTATGCCTGCCTGCAGTTCCTCCCTCCGGCGCTGCCTTTCGGCTGGCTGGGAAGAACTGCTCCAGTTTCCCCTTGCACCTGGGATCTAAAAGGGTGGCCATCCAAAATTCATCCCTCTCCTTGATGGTCTTAACCCGGGGGTCCCTCCTGAGGCATCTCAGCATGTGTGCAGCCATGGGGAAGAGCACAGCCTGCTGTGACTCCGCAAGGCTGCCCGGGTCAATGACGTCCGACTATTCATCCCGGAGCCGCTGCTGCTCACGCTCAGAGATGCCCAACCCCCGGACTATCGGTGCCCCCAACACCAGCTCTCCCTCCTGACCAGGCCCTGACTCCAGGACGACACCAGTAACCTCCTCATCATCATCATCCTCCTCCTCCTAGTCCTGGGCCTGGTCTTGGTGGAGCAGTGTTGCCTCCTCCTGCTCCACCAAGGCACTCTCCCCAGCTTCGAGCAGGCGATCTAGTGTCCTGTCCAGCAGGAACACTATAGGGAGCACGTCATTGAGGCCGACATGCTCCCTGCTGACCATCTTGGTCGCCTGCTCGAAAGGGGCCAACACATGGCAGACCTGGTGTATCTGCCCCCACTCCACACTGGTGATGTACGGGAGTGTATGTGAAGGCCCGGCAGTGCCTTGCTCCAGCAGGTACTCCTTCACCGCCCTTCGCTGCTCCCACAACCTCTCCAGCATGTGGAGGGTGGAGTTCCACCGCGTCACACTGTCCACAATCAGCCTGTGAAGGGGCAGGCTGTTGTCCCGCTGCAACTTGGACAGGGACGCGGTAGCGGTTGGGGAGCGCCTGAAGTGGCTGGCAATCCTACGCACCCTTAGCACAATGTCACTCAACCCGGGATAGGTGCGCAGGAACTTCTGCACCACAAGGTTGAGGACATGTGCCAGACAGGGCACGTGGGTCAGACTGCCAGCCTGGAGGGCGGAGAGTAGGTTGCTGCCATTATCACAGACAACCATACCTGCCTGGAGCCTTCAGGGTGTCAGCCACTTCTGGACCTGAGCCTGAAGTGCAGTGCAGTGTGTCTCCGGTCCCCTAAACTAACAAGCTGGAGCACGGCCTGACAGCGCACGTGCCCCACACTTGAGTAGCTACAGGGGCGCTTGCTGGGAGGCTCAGCAGCTGCGGAGACAGTGGCTTGACGGAGACCAGCAGTTCTCCCCTGGACACCCCGGGGCGGCACCACAAAATCTGATGCCGCCGATCCCTCCCCGGCGCCTTGGAGGGAAACCCAATGGGCCGTGAAACTGATGTAGCGGCCCTGCCCATGCCTGCTGGTCCAGCCATCCATTGTGAGATGCACCCTGTCGCTGACAGCGTGATCCAGCGACAGGGTTACATTCTGCACAATGTGCTGGTGTAGGGCAGGGACACCAGTCCTGGCAAAGAAATGGTGGCTGGGGACACACCATTGGGGTTGGGCCTGCTCCAACATCTGCCTGAAGGGGTTGCTGTCAACGATGTTGAAGGGCAGCAGATGTTGGGCAATAACCCTTGCCAGGAGCTCATTGAGGGAACGCACACGTCGGTCTCCAGGGGGGAAGGGAGTGGTGCGTTCAAATGCGTCGGAAAGCAACGCCTGGCGCCGGACAGCAGTGTAGGACACAGACGGGGAGGGTGCTGAGGAAGTAGAGGTCTGGCTGCCGGTACCAGTACCTCTACTAGAGGGAGCGGGGGGGCATGACCTGCTGGCAACAGATGAAGCTGTGGCAGGGGCTGCTGTACCCTGCTCACTTGTGGTGGTGGCGCTGCTACCACCACCACGCTTCATCTGCTCAAACTCCCACCAGTGATTTATTCTCAGGTGCTGGTTCAGGGCTGTGGTACCCACCCGAGCCAAGCACTTCCCTCTCTTCACCCTGGCACGACAGATCTGGCAGATGGCCACGGTAGGGTTATCTGCTACCAGTGTGAAGTAGGCCCAGAGAGGTGACTTCAGCGCCGCCCTCCTGTCAGATGGGGTGACGCTGACTTGCACCTGCTGGGACTCAGTGCGCACAGGTGGAGCTGCCTGCTGCTGCTGCTGCTGCTGCTGCTGCTGACACCTCCTGCTGCCATCACCAGTGGAGACCCTGACGCTGGTCTCCCTGGTGACCTGGCGCACCGTTTCCCCAGGGTGCCTACCTTCCTCGTCGTCACTGCTGCTGTGAACCGACAACTCAGGTGGCACCCATGTTGGGTCACCCTCCTCTTCGCCCCCAGATATGTCAGACCCAGGGCTGAAATGTGGTGGTCTGAGGGAACCAGCTGACATGGAGCCGCTGATCCTCTACCAATAGTAGGGGCACGAGAGGTACCCCGTGCTGGCAGCGACCCAGCACTGGGAGTAACTCCCCTACCCCTGCTGCCACGGCCATGTATGCCGCTCATAATTGCTGATGTGGAGGGGGGGGTAAACTTTATTGGGGGGGAAATGTGAGGAAGGATTTTTTATTTTTTTTTAAAAGACAGGCACGTAGACAAAGACGTAGACAGACAGCTACTAAACTATAATAAAACTAGTACACCTAAAAGTTTTTTTTTTTTTTACACTGACTGAGTGACAAGGACAAAGACAAGAACTACAAAAAATAAAAAAAAATGCACTAAACAAACACTAACTGCTTACACAAAGTTATATGACTATAAACTAAAGCTATTTTTTTTTTTTTTTTTACACTGACTGACAAGGACTACAACTACAAAAAAAAAATATATGCACTAAACAAACACTAACTACTAAATTTTTTTTTTGTTTTGTTTTTTACACAAAACACAGACACTAAACACACACTAAACTAAGCTAGCTTAAAGAAATGTACACTTACAATATGTACACTTACTACACAGAAATCTATCTAACACTAAGCTAAACTAACATGGACAATACAACACAAAACTTAGCTTTTAAAAAAGCTGTTGGGTCTTTTGCTTTGAAAAAAGCAGTTTAGAATAAGGATAATATGATC
Source organism: Rana kukunoris (assembly GCA_029574335.1). NCBI lineage: Eukaryota > Metazoa > Chordata > Amphibia > Anura > Ranidae > Rana > Rana kukunoris. The sequence continues at coordinate 132,477,486 of CM056051.1, forward strand.
TGAAATCACTAGCAAGGAAGCACAATGCTGATGCTGCAAGCTGTAAGATCACACAGAAACACTCCACACTCTCTAGCCACCTTCTGAATCTGCAATGAAATGCTGCTGGGTGTGACCTTATATAATGGCCGTGCAGGCAGGTTCCTATTGGTTGCTATGGAGGTTGCTAACCTCTGACAACTGTGGTAGGAGAACTGTGATTGGCTCTGATGCAAAAGAAGGGCGGAGAAAATAATCGCGCAATATTCCTATTGCCGAATATTCGCTTTGCGAATATTCGGCAATATAAAATGATCGCTTCAGCTACTCAGCCCAAGGTCTCTAATCATACCAGCAATGATTTTAGACGTCGATGGAGATCACTAGGATGTGCTCTGTTTTAAAAATAAAATTGAAAAAATCGATCTGATGCAAAAGAAGGCCAGAGAAAATAATCGCGCGATATTCCTATTGCCGAAAAATCGCATTGCGAATTTTCAACAATATAAAATGATCGCTTCAGCTACTCGGCCCAAGGTCTCTAATCATACCAGCAATGCTTTTAGATGTCGATGGAGATCACTAGGATGTGATCTGTTTTAAAAATAAAATTGAAAAAATCCGAATATTCGGAATAACGAATATTGACCGCGAAATTCGCAATATATTCGCGAATACTCGAATATGCCATATTCAAGCTGAATATTCGCAATACGAATATTCGTGAGCAACACTACTAAGGATGACTGTGATGCAGCATACATCTTTGTGTCAGAGACTTGAACACAAGATCAGTAGTGATGGGGAGACTCTCACAAGGAGAAACTTTGTAAATTGTGTAAACTATTAAACATAGGAACACTCGCCTAAGAATCCCTGGCTCTTACCTGGGTTAGTAGCAGCTCCACCATAGCAGGACATTTGGTATTAGACTCCCCCTATTTAATTCCTATCTCTGTGGGATAGGAGAGGGAGCTCCAACTTGATTAACAGCCTCATCTCTGCATATTTCTTGTGTCCTGACCATGTGATAGTTTGGATAGACAAAGATGCAACAATTGGTTCATCCTTCAAATACAAACATGTCTATTCTCGAATAAGAGTGATGAGAGGTGGAAAAGATTAATTCCTCTCACCCAAGTGCTGGCATCTCCAGACTTCAAACAGACCATTTAAAAAAAAAGTGGATTTAGCCGTAGTGTCGATTAAAGGATCTGTTATAGCATTGAAGTCCCCTCCTAGTATTTGGTGTCCTTGATGGCATTTAGCAATTCTCTTGAGAAGTTTGTTTAAAAAAGAGGTCTGTTTTACATCTGTAATGTACATGTTGGAATAGAAGAGAGCCCTAACGGCAAGCAAAACACCTACCTTTTTACTTGTCAGCATTAGCAGTGAAGATCTGTGAGAAGTGTTTCAGTAAACGTTTCGAGGGGGGACGTCTGAGAAAATTAGTCTCCTGTAAAAAAGATAATATCTGCCTGAAGGGAGAGAAACTCGTTCTGTAATGACCTTCGCTTTTGTGGGCTATTGAGGCATTTCATGTTAAGTAATACAACTTTAGGTCCCATAGTCTCGGGAGAAGTAGAAGATGGTTGTGTGGTGCAATGGTTGCTGAGCAGCTGAGTGTTTCAATGGATCCCATTTTGGGTGGGAGGTTGTCAGGAGTATAAAAAGGTATGATCCAAAATCATGGTGGATAGTTTGGTGAAATACAGCAGGTAGTTTGGTTGCAGTAGGAATATGCCATGTCGGAGAGATGAGAGGGTGGATGCGGAACATCTGGGTACTTAGTAAAAAAAGGAAATCACTAAAAAATAACTCAGAACAAAAACCAAGCTCCATGGGCAATAAAAAACTCTTATTGCAAAGTGGGGGGAAAAACAAGAAGGTAACACAATATAACCTGTTTTAGTCCTCCATAAGGGTCGAACAGGGTTCATTAGTGGGTTTGATTCAGCAGATGGAGGTTCTTCATTGAGAAAACTAGAAAGTTCAAAGTGAAGTGGTATGGGAAGAATTCAGCTTGGATTAAGACCATACTATAGGGAGTTTAGAACATGTTGCTCTGTTGGGAGTTGGAGTATCCAGACGAGGATGTTCCAATCTTTCAGAAGCTGAATTCCCTTGTCCAGTGAGTGTACCACATGTTTCTTAATTTGATAGGTAATGATTTGTTTAGTAGGGCAGCCCTATTGAAAAGTAATCTTGTGCCAGAACATGTTGTGGTGTAGTATCAGGAAGGTATTATGGTTTAGTGATTCTGTGAGCCCTGTCTGAGGAGTTCCATGCCTAATGCCGACAGTATCAGTTCGGACAGTAGCTGATGGAGTAGTAAATCATGTAGCAGTGGTTGCGCAACTGTTTCGGGTTTGCCGTGGAATTTGACGTTGTTGTGTGTGTGAGAGGTCTTAAAGATCCACAATTTTAGCTGACATTCTTTTTATCTCTGCCTCGTGGTCATTATAGACATAAATAACATTATTATGGATGTGACATATATTCCCTATCTTATCTTAAGCATGGGACACTCTAAAGGATAAGTGTCAGAAACCATGAATCAGACCGAGACAGAAGTACAGTTAAATCACACCTTTTTAATAATAATAATAAAAATATTAGGTAAGCGTAGTCAAAACATAGCCAGAGTTCAGGAACCGGATCGGATAGTCAGCCAAGCCTAATGTCAGAGAGCCAGAGATAACCGTAGCAGAATAACAAGCAGGATCTAGAGCCAAAAAGAATGTCAGCCAAGCAAGTCTTCAACAGGAACGCAGAAGATAGTCTCTGAGATATTGACCAAGGCAAAGGCAGAGATCAAGTGAGCTTAATGACTTAAGTAGGCAGGACTGACGAGGAGGTATAATCAACAGGTGAGACACTGTGGAGAGATAGGAGCTGGCAATTAGCCAACAGCTGAGCGGCCAGCTCAGAGTAGCAAGGGCTGAGCCCAGCCCTGACAATTAGGGATGAGCCAAACACCCCCCGGTTTGGTTTGCAGCAGAACATGCAAACAGGCAAAAACACTGTTAAAGTCTATGGGACACAAACATTAAAAATCAAAAGTGCTAATTTTAAAGGCTAATATGCAAGTTGTCATAAAAAAAAGTGTTTGGGGACCTAGGTCCTGCCCCAGGAGATGTGTATAGTGTTGTGTTTTTATTTTTTTCTCTATATCCTTCCCTGGAGAATGGATGTACTTCGCTGGAATTTTTTTTCTTATTTTTCTTTTAATAAAGGACTTGTCCCAAGCTGTCTCTTGTGCTTTTTTTTTTTACAATTTTTGACAATTTTTTGTGAAATGGTAGGGGTACAATGTACCCTATTACCAATTCACATGTGTACCCCATTACCAATTCACATGATCTGGGGGTTCCCTTTGTGAAAGGGGGCCTCTAGATTGCAATAAGCCCCCTGACCCGCATACCCCTACAACCACCAGACAAGGGTTGTGAGGATGAGGCCATTGATCCCATCAACATGGGACAGGGGACATGGTGCTTTGGACCCCAAAGAATCCTCCCCATGTTGAGGACATGTGGCCTGGTACGGTTCAGGAGGGGGGCGCTCTCTCTTCCCCCTGTTTTCCTGCTGTCTGCCAGGTTGCATGCTCGGATAAGGGTCTGGTATGGAGAGGGGGACCCCTACGCTATTTAAAAAAATGGCACAGGGTTCCCCTTAATATCCATACCAACCCTAAAGGGCCGGCTATGGAATTTGGGGGGGCCCCCACACAATTTTTATTTTATTGTGGTCTGGCGTTCCCCTTAATATTAATACCAGACCCAAAGGGCCCTTGGGGGGGAACCATGTCCTTTTTTTTAATGACTTTGATCTGTATTGCCGGGACCCGACAATTCATTATACTTCGAGTAGTTTTAAATGACTTTTATTCCTTTAGAAATGTAATTTTGTGCAGGGACTTTTTTAAACACTGGAATCATATGCCACTTTACAAGCATACTATAGACACCCCCCAGGTACTAAAATTAAATGAATATTTCACCTTCATTGTTTCACTTTAAAGCATTATTAAAATCACTGCTCCAAAAAAAATGCCTTTTTAAAACTTTTTTTGCATTAATAAATGTCCCCTGGGGCAGAACCGAGGCCCCCAAACACTTTTTATGACAATACCATGCATATAAGCCTTTAAAATTAGCACTGATTTCTCCAATAGACTGTTAAAGGGTGTTCCGCGGCTGTGGAACTTGTCGGTAACACCCCAAATTGTTCGCTATACGGCAAACAAGCAAACACCTACTGACAATATGTCCTTGACAGCATAGCTGACATGTCCATTTGTAAAGAGATAGCAGCATGTCCTTAAGATCTGCAATGGTGGCTGATTGGTAGAAGGAGGGTTATTCCTCAAGTGGTCTTACTAATTGTGAGGCAGCATGGGACCTAATTGGGAGCCGCTCTTCTCCTTCCTCATTTTGCTGTCTGGATTTTGTTAACTTAGTAGGTCTGCGTGTGGTGGGGGAGTCAGGGGGAGAAGACTTGTCATTTAACTGACCTGGGACGATGTGCTCTGGATTGCTGCTGCATGTATGCTCACTGGGGCTTGCTTGTTCCTGCAGGCCTTGTGTGAGGTTAAGCTGTTGCTGCCATGTTGATGAAGCCGGTCTCCAGCTGGTGGGTAGTAATCTGTCAATTTCTGCCAGCCGTAGTGGTTATTCTGCCATTTAGACATGGAGGGCCAGTGCTGGGATAATGAGATGTAGCAGTTGGCTAAAAAAAGGAGCCAATGCAGTCTCTGTGTATGGTCGCTGGAAGACCCTCTATGCCAGAGCTTTCTCTGCTATGCTTCTATGCAAACCTGCGCCTGACCACCCACACCCCCCCATTTCTGGCATTTTAAATGTAATTTAATTTTTATTTCTTTAAGAAATTTCATTTTTCTGCACCATGTTCTATACATGCTTCATATGCACCACTTTACAGGCAGACTAAGGGGACCCCAGGCACGATATTTAAAGGAATTTTCATTTTTATTGTTGCACTTTAAGCATCATTACAATAACTGCTCTTGTAAAAATTATATTTAAAAAAAAAAATGTTTGCATTGATACATGTTCCTCAGGGCAGTACCTGGACCCCTGGGCCGCGTACACACGAAGGGACATATCCGACAGAAACGGTCCTCGGACCGTTTTCATCGGATATGTCCGCTGGTCTATTTTGGTCCGATGGCGTGTACACACCATCGGATCAAAATCCCCGCCGGCAGACAGCGTGGTGACGTGGCGGTGATGTTGACGCCGCCACGTCACCACACCAGGAAGTAAACAACTTCCAAGCATGCGTCGCATCCATACGACGCTTGTGCGGGAAGATATGTCCGCTGATGAGTGTACTGACCATCGGACATATCCGACGGACATGTCTCCGTCGGACAAATATGTCCGCTAGCCCATACACACGATCGGATTTGTCTGCTGAAATGGTCCGTGTACGCCAACTACTTGCATATTACTAAGCCTACAAAATGGGGACTTTTGACTTTTCAAGTTTGGGTCCCCATAGACTTTAATATGTTTTTCTCTATGCTAGAGTTCTTGTGTGAATCAAACATCTCTAGCCGTGGTGCATGGCATTGCAAAAAATGGTGCAGATCTGACTTTTTGGACATTTTGCTGCTTTGACAGCCCATTCGAAAATGTGCACTAATGGGCATGTGTTGATAAATGCAACAAGGCACTAAGGGGTGAATAGACCTTAAAGTGATTTTAAAGTCACTATGTGACTCTACATGTACCCCCTCTGGGTAGTCTGCCATTAAAATTAATGTTTTTGTTTTTTTAATGAAAAGGTTAAATACCTTTTCTCACACCACAGCTGTGCGGTCACATAATCCTCCTGTGCTCACCGGCCCTGATCTATGAGGGGAAGCGGGTGGGGCTGATATTCCCCTGTGACGTCAGCTGGCAAGCACCGGAGGATCTTGGCCCATCCTGCTTCTCTCTATAGATATGGCAGGCCAGCACAGGAGGATCACGTGACCACACATCGGTGGTGGGGAAAAAGGGTATTTAGCCTTTTCATAAAATAAAATAAATAAAATACACAGTAGTTAATTGCAGGATAATCAGGCGGGGGTACAGGTATATTTTCTGCATTATACATTATGGGGGAGAGTTGCTCCCAATCTGACAGAGAGGGAGGGGGAGAGGCTAGAGACTGTCAGTGCAGAACAGCGGGTGACAGAGGCACTTAACTGACCATGGTAATCAGGGATCTGCAACCATGATTACCATTGTCAGCACAGACAGGGGGCACAGGAATTGGCAGGATCAACCAGGCTTTTTACAAGATAGGAAGGGAAAAATTACATAGCACAAGCACTGTGCTATACAGCATGCCTTAAAGGAACAGGATCTTAGGTTTATTTTTTAGGGTGACAACTACTTTAATGGGTGATGCATTTTTAACCCCTCACTAAATAAATATATATTTATGCTTCAGGTCTGTCAGTGTTATACAATAGTTAGGGGAATCAATAGTAGCTATGCCACTCATTTGCCAACCACAATATGTATGTATACGTTGCAGTTTGCAACTGGTTTACTGGGGTTTTGGCTGAAGCCATTAGCTATTAACCATAACTAGTGTTGCTCACGAATATTCGTATTGCGAATATTCGGCTCGAATATGGCATATTCGAGTATTCGCGATATATTCCGAATTTCGCGGTGAATATTCGCTATTTCGAATATTCGTATTTTTTCAATTTTTTTTTAGAACAGATCACATCCTAAAGATTCCCATCGACGTCTAAAAGCATTGCTGGTATGATTAGAGACCTTGGGCCGAGTAGCTGCAGCGATCATTTTATATTGCCGAAAAATCGCAATGCAATTAATCGGCAATAGCGATATCGCGCGATTATTTTTGAGAAATTCGCAATATTGTTTTTAGCTAAAATAACACATATATTCGATTTCAGAGTGTTACTGTCGAAATTCCGCAATCAATTTCTCATTTGCATTTTTGCGAAATTACGATAAAATATCAAGAATATTCTGAGCCAATCAGAGTGCTCCTTCCGCATTTGCCGAATATTCGCAATTATTTTGTATTGTAATATATCACGAATATTCTGAGCCAATCAGAGTGCTCCATTCCGCATTTCTCGAAATTTCGCAATTATTTTGTATTATAAAATATCACGAATATTCTGAGCCAATCAGAGTGCTCCTTCCGCATTTGCCGAATATTCGCAATTATTTTGTATTGTAATATATCACGAATATTCTGAGCCAATCAGAGTGCTCCATTCCGCATTTCTCGAAATTTCGCAATTATTTTGTATTATAAAAATATCACGAATATTCTGAGCCAATCAGAGTGCTCCTTCCGCATTTGCCGAATATTCGCAATTATTTTGTATTGTAATATATCACGAATATTCTGAGCCAATCAGAGTGCTCCATTCCGCATTTCTCGAAATTTCGCAATTATTTTGTATTATAAAATATCACGAATATTCTGAGCCAATCAGAGTGCTCCTTCCGCATTTCTCGAAATTTCATTCGCATTCGCAATTCTCATTCGCATTCGCATTCGCAATAGCGAAATTTCGCAATCATTTCATTTCCAAAAAATATCGCGAATATTCGCATTTAACGAATATATCTCGAATATTCGACTATATATTCGAGATATATCGCGAAATCGAATATGGCATATTCTGCTCAACACTAACCATAACCCTGATATATATTTTTTTAAGCCAGTGGCTGGCTTTCTGATGAAAGCACTCTAAATGACTCATGAGCTGCTGAAACACTTTCAAAAGCAGTTGGAGGGGACGCTTGCCGGTGTTTCTTTGTACACCGAGAAATGATCCAACAGTGTGGCCGGCTAGTCACAGGGATGATAAAAGACTTTATCATATTTGATCGCCTATATGGCCATGGAGGACTGGAGCGATGTCATCCTCTATAGCCTTGGAAGACTGGAGCAACGTAATACAGCAATTTACTTTGCATCCAGGATGAAATTAAAAATTTTATTTGAACAGAAAATCAATAATTTTTTATTGATCTTTTGCTTTAAGGTAAAGGAGAGATTTTTGGTCTTTTTGACCCCAGATCTCTCCATAAAGAGGGCCTGTCATCCTTATTTATATAACAAGGGATGTTTACATTCCTTGAAATGAGAAATGGGAAAAATAAAAAAAATAATAATGGGGCAGTGTAACAATAGAAAATAAAATAAATAAGAAAAACATTTAAAGTGCCCCATGTGTGCAGAAGCAAACGCATACATATGTAAACAGTGTTCGCACCACACATATAAGGTAACGCAGTGAATATTGGAGGGAGAGCAATAATTCTAGCACTAGACCTCCTCTAACTCTAAACAGGTAACCTGTAAACATTTTAAAGTGTCGTTTATAGAAATTTTTAAGTACTGTAGTTTGACACCATTCCACAAACATGCACAATTTTGAAGTGTGACATGTTGGGTATCTATTTACTTGGCATAACATCATCTTTCATATTGTCCCCCAAAGATTGTGGTATTTATTGTGTTTTGGTTTCTGTTTTTTAAATACATTATTCATGTTCATTTTCCAAAAGTAAATTGCGTTTGAAAAAACTTGTGACATAAAATATTGCAGCAATCTACATTTCATTCCCTAGGGTGTCTGATTATATATATATATATATATATATATATATATATATATATATAATATTTGGGGGTCATATGTAATTTTATAGCAAAACATACTGATTTAAACTTAAAAACAAAAGTGCCAGAAAAGGCTTGGTCTTCAAGTGGTTAAAGCTGGTTTTAAATTGATGATAGCAGCTCAATCATTTCTAAATACTTGATAAAATGAAAGTACTGATTTCTAAACTTTTCCTGGTAATTTTCAGGATCAAAAAATAGCTGTACATTAGAAAAACAATGCTGAATTCACTATTACATGTGCCTAAACAACTTGAATAGCAAGATCTGCCATATACTCAATTTTAACAAAATATATATAAATTACCAGATAGCTATGTCATGGTGTAATGGTGTGCTTATGTTATTCATGTGCTGTTTAATGAGTAACAAAAGTGAAGGTGCACCATTTAGAAACCTTGTTAATTTACACAGTCAATCCATTCTTAACTGAAAGGCTCTAGCAGAATAACATCACACATTAATTCCTTCCTAATGTCAATGACCCTTTTAGGTGGTTAACTAAGATACTGCTTTCCCTGCAGATAGCAGTTTATTCAATATCCCACCCAATATAACAGGATTTTCAGCAGACTGAAGGCCACTATATTAACAATAATGGTGTTACTATTAGTCATGTGTAATGATGCAGTCTCCTGATGTCTGAAGCTTGGATTAAAATGAGATATTGATGACTTTCGGACTCAAAACCCCTTCCCCTTGTCTAGAATGTAATTATATGAGTTGAGTGTGGTCATGCCTGAATGAGATTAACACGAGGCTGGCTGTTTTACACTGGGAGAAAAAAACAACATAATGATTGTTGACAGAATTGTAAAGCAAGTTGGTGTTTCAACCTCATTGCAAAAGCATTTGTCTAGTAAAAATTATCTCTATGATGTATTTTTTTTAACAGATTTTGCCCAAAAAATAAATAAAATAAAAAATAAAACAATCAACAAGAGTGATAGAAGAATTTAATACTTGCGCTTTAGTCGTTGATTTCCTAACTTCTTCCTAACTTGCATTTTAGACTGATATGACTGGTGAAAGGCTGTATGTATAGAAAATACCTCACTAACATTTTGATAAAGCATTTAAAAAAGGGTAAATGCATGAATAAGCAATTTATTGTTTAAGGATAGTAAATAGTCATAAAACCCAAATACACCTTGTTTATATGTACCCTAAAGATAGTCCATTTTGGACTGCCAAATATGCAGTTGGAAGCATTTTGTTACTGTATGTCTGTTCAATAGGTGTACAAAAATAGCTCTTGACCATGCCAAAATCCAGTGCTGTCTTGTATCATGTCAACAGTGCAGCCTTATCTCAAGAAATATTAGACCTTCCCCTCTATCGACTACAGAACACCCCTCCCATTTTCTGAAGAGGAGTAGAAAGAGGAGTGTTCTTTAGCCCTAGCAACGTTCCGTCAAAAGCTATGCAGCTACCACATCTAAGTACTGGTAAGCTACATTATAATTTGTCACACTTTTTGTCTCTGGGTTCAGATATACTTTAAAGCTGGTATTTTATTTTTATTTTGGATAGTATAAAAGTGTTAGAAGCTCTGTTAGCTTTTTTGTTGTCCATGTCTCTGTTTATAATATTCTTCCTCATTTGTTGTTTTTTTTTGACAGGTTTCAGACTCAGAACAGCAATGAGGAAAAAAATGTTTTTCCCAATGGGGCACAGATCAGTATAAACACGGTTTCCATTAGAGAGGGGAAGAGTTCGGCCATTTTCAAGTATTATATACAGTACCTACTTCTGTGAAGGAATTGTATAGTGACGGTATACATGTTTCCATGGAGGCAGGTAAGTATACACATGCTCGGGTTTCTCGGCAGAAAACACTGCCGAGAAACCCGACAAGAAAATATCAAGCAGGTTCTCTATTTTTCTCGTTGAGATTTCCGGCAGTTTTCTCGACGAAAAACCATACACACGAGCGGTTTTCGCGGCAAAAAGCTTTGCCAGCAATTTTCTTGCTGTTTCTTGCCGAGAAAACCGTGCGTGTGTACGAGGCCTGAAAATTTTATTTTTTGTATCCTGTCCTGTTCCCATGAAATAAACAAAAAAAAAATAGTTACTGAGTAAGAATGTCATTTATCTCCCACTAAAATCAACTGTTGTGGGTGAAACTCCAAACTTATGAACAATGCTTTTATGGCCTATAAATACTTTTCTCTCTCTGAAAATATAGAAGTGAACATGACACTATAAACTCATAAGTGTTTACTGAATGACGATTGTATAAATCAATGCACACTCAAATAATTGATTAGTGCATGTTAGGATGCACCTTTACCTATAACCACTAGTCATGACTTTTCCCCCTTGTTTAATCTAATTATAATTACCTTTGTGCCGGCCGACTCTGTTGACCACACCCAAAAGCTTCTAGGCATAGGGAATAGCATAGATAAATGATTAACACAACACAGGTTGATTTCAAAACACTGTTTGGTTTATTTTGGCTCAGACAGAGTGTTAAATATGAATGAAAGATGGGTGTTACAAACCATTTTTCACCAATAAAAGGTACATCTTCAAATGACATATTAAATTTCCATATGCTCTTTAACTAATTATATTGATACATATTTTTAGAACTCTGTATCTAAGCAAGACCCATTATGTCACCTAGAACATTATGTCACATTAAGTAACCTAGACAACCCCCTTATTACTCCAGACAGACACAAATGTAGGTTTCTCATTTCGGGTTTCGATTTCAACACAAGCTCATTTCTTAAACAACAATATACCTATGCATTGTTAAGCAAAATACACTTAAAGGAACAGTCCAGCCTTAAATTGCAAAACGCAGTATGAACATAAGGGTGGCTTTTTACATGACCCTTGCAATCCTCTCTTTTGTCACAAACATGACAGTCACAAACCCTGTTGCCCCCAATATGCCCCCTACATTTACCTGGACTACTTTCCCATAAATTTACCACTATCTCAAGCATGTAAAAATAGAGAACAAACAACACATCAGAATCAGTAGATACTAGGGTTGTCCCGATACCACTTTTTTAGGACCGAGTACAAGTACCGATACTTTTTTTTAAGTACTCATCGATACCGAATACCGATACTTTTTTTAAAATGTCATGTGACAGTTTTCAAACCACAATACAGACTAAGGATATTTTCTTTAGAATTATGAAGAACTCTAACTCAAGACATTATAAAAGAATAAAAATGAGTAAAAATGATTAAAAATGTTTTATTTGCTTGTCACGCAAGTAGTAAAAAACTCAAAGAATTTTCACAGAACATGTTGATAAATACAAAAAAAGTATTCTATTTAGGTATCGGGAGCATTTGCGCGAGTACAAGTACTCCCACAAATACTCGGTATCGGTCCCGATACCGATACTAGTATCGGTATCTGGAAAACCCTAGTAGATACAGTATCAAAATCTCAACTGCATTGCAACTGTCCATGAAATATAAGTGAAAAGAGGCATAACAGTCAATAAAAGCATGAATGGAAGGGGCATGACAGTCTTTAGGTGAAAGGAAAAATAGTCTCAAAGAAGAATACGAAAAAAGAAGGGCCAGATTCAGATACAATTACATTGGCGCAGAGTATCAGAGATACACTACCCCGCCGTATTTTACCTGGCTCTACGACGAATTCATGTAGATTTTGGCCCGTAAGGTACGGCGGCATAGTGTATTTCTCGTGGCGGAATCAAAATACACGATTAGGGTGAGTGAAGCATTTAAATTAGGCGCATCCCCACGGCGATCGAACTGCGCATGCTCCGTTCAGAAATTTCCCGCCGTGCATTGCGCGAAATAACGTCGTTACGTAATTTTTTGTTTGAGTAGCGTCGTTTACGTACATTTCTATTCCCGGATGACTTACGTAAAAAATAAAAACAAACGTTGAAATTTGACGCGGGAACGACGGCCATACTTAACATGGGCTATCTAATATTAGACCAGATAAAACCTGGAATAACTTTACGCAGTAAAAAGATGACTACAGATGCCGTAAGAGATTGCGAATGATGCTCGTAACTTCATGGATCGTCGGAAAAAGCTAATTTGCATACCCCGATGCGGAAAACGGAGGGAACTCCACCCAGCGGCCGCAAATTTATTGCAGCGTAGATCCGAAGGCGTACGAACACGTAAGCCAGTCGGATTGAAACCCGAAGCCGTCGTTTCATGGTTTGAGGATTCAGACTAATGAAACGACATGCGTAACTTGAAAGTACACCGGTTTAACGCGAGATAGACCGGAGTAAGGGCTCTGTGAATCTGGCCCGAAGTCTCTTGTATGGCTTATGAATGTCCATAAAATTGTAAAAAGCAAATGTTCACATAATAATTTTCATTTGCCTAAATTTTTCCCCAAACGTTTCTCCAAACTTTTCCCAAGATTCCATACATTTGATTGGTTCTGCGTTCATCCACATAAACAGAAAATTCTCCGCCCCCCAACCCTGCCTCTTTGTAAGGACAGAACTCGACATCCTCAGACAGACTGGAACTGATGCATTGGGCTAGACTAGGGTCTTTGGGCTGGCATCTGGATATCTCCCTTGTGGTGCTCACTGGAATTTGTAGACCTTGGGCTTGCTTCATTTGCTCCCCCTCAAGGTGTCATTCCCAGGAACACTTTCCAGCAGGAGTCCCCCTTTACTCATCTCAGTACCTCCCAAGGCTTTCCATGTAAAAGATGTAGTCATTTCTTCAAGTAAATTGACATCTGAATATGTTATAGAGTAGGGTGTGGGCATGAATGGGGGGGGGGCATTTCTTCATGTGCATGGGGCTGGGGGTTAATACTGGTTGGGTTGGATACTCCTCATCCAACATGAATAACCACAGAATCTACCTGAATTAAAAATACAGGCCTTCCTTAACCTTTGGAGGTATCAGCAACTCTAGTAAGCTTGGCAGCGTACATGCAGGAGTGGGATGGTTTCCAGTTAAGCCATAGATGGTACCTGTAGTTTGTTAGTAGCCAGGCCGGCTACAGCCGACAATAATAGAACAGCATGCAGTCTGCATGCTGTTCTCTTTATAGGCGCGGTCGCCGAATGCGTTCCAGCGTGGAACGCAATACGGAGCAAAGGTGCCTGTTACAGTTTTTTCAGTTTTGATATTATAGATTCAATATATTTACCTGTAGATAAACATTTCTCCCAAGTCCAATATTACAGCAGAATTTCACAAAACATAAGCACATATTCTGACTCAGAAGTCAGCCTCCCAACTTTGTAAATGTATCTGACCATCACCAATAAAAAAAGCATTGATGAATAAACAACATTTCATTATTAACACTTTACGGTTGAAATTCTGGGAATTCAAAAAGTAATATATGCATAATAGTCACTCTGACTGATTATTCAAACAAACTTTTCACTCAAATGTTAGCACTTAATGGACTTAATATACGCAGCAATTTTTTGGTCGTAAATACTTAAAGCGTTTGTTAACCAAAAAAAATATAAAAAATTAAGATCCTGTTCCCTTAGAGCAAGTTATGCAGCACAGTGCTTGTGCTGTATTATTTGGCCCCTCCATCATCTGAAATACCTGGATTACCCTGCCTTGTTCTATCCTTCCCTCTTTGCACTGACTCACTTGTAGCAGGGCTTTAGAGTCCTGACACCATAGTGCATGTCTTGTCATACACAGCCTGATCTCCTGTGTCTCCTGCTCTCCCCTTCTCTCCCCCTCCCCTCTCTGCCTGACAGCTCTGTGTCGGCGCTGCCCCCTCCTGTCCTGCTGCTCAAATGAATGTCTTTATGCTACAATCTTCTCTGTTTATTACTGTAATGGCCCCCTGTGCCTGTGCTATATGAAAAAAAGGCTGTATATACCTTGTATATTGAGAGGTGATCAGTGCTGATTGACCCACTGCTTCTCTCCTTCCACGGCCCGACAGATGCAGTGGGCAGTAAAGCCTCGTACACACGCACGGTATACTGAGCGTATGTACAAGGCTTTGAGGTTTCTTGTCAAGAAAACTGCCCAGAATCTCAAAGAGAAAAATAGGGAGCTTGCTCTCTATTTTCCTTGTCATGATTCTCGGCAGTGTTATGCTGCCGAGAAACCCGAGCGGCTCTATACATAGCTGTTGCCGTGGAAACCCACGCATGCTTGAAATGACTTTGACGCATGCGCGGTAGCTTCCAAGGGCAGTGTAGGGTGTAGCAAGATGGAGGCGATGACATCGAATGTGACAAGCGCATGCTCATCATACTCGATAACGTCACATTGTTCTTGCTATTCAAAAGAACGGCGGTTCTTTTGAATTGAGTGTGTGTACATTCGGCCGGCAAGAGAATCTTACCAAGAATTTCGTCAGGAAAAACAATGGGCCAGATTCACAGAGCCATTACGCCAGCGTTACAGGAGATGCGCGGCGTAAGTCTAAATCTGCGCATGCGTATCGATGCACCGCATCCCCAAAACGATATACGCATGAAATCTACTTTTTTTTTCGACCGGCGTAATTTCGATAGACCGGCGTATCCGTGCACGCAAAACTGCGCTAGACACACCATTGATTTGCTATTCAAATATGCAAATGAGGGAGTTACGGGGATCCACAAAAGTAAGTTGGTGCAGCGCAGGCTACGCGCTGTGCGCAACAGCTGCACGTCCTGTCTAAAATTAGGCAATATAAAAGGTGGAATAAAATAAGACAACAAACTGTATGCCAACATGCCAGGGGCATCCATGCTCATAGCTATACTACTGACTTTAGATGAGCAAAGAAGGAGGAGGGCACGGAGGAGGGCACGGGAGAGGATTTTTTTTTTTTTTTTCAAAAAACTTTTTATTTGTTTTTTATAAACATTAAAAAAAATATATACATACATATATACATCAATACATAACATACATACATACAAATTACAAACACGGTCTCACTATCTTTCAATAGCCCTTTAAAACCTTGATGGATTAATAATCTAATCTAATACAATATTCTTATCTGATACAAGCTCCTCACTCTTCACTTGATATATCACACACGCATAGACATCTTTGGCATTAGTGATTCTGAGGTGTCTCGCATCTTCAGATTCACCCCTCATGCCATCCTGGAATTAACCACAACCCTGCAGGAGGACATCACCAGCCCAACACATGACACCACCCATGACACCCATGACAGCTACATACACAATCCTAGCCCCATCCCCACAGATTTCAAACAGAACATGTATGGGGACAGCTGGCTGGTTGGTGAGTGACATGGGTGGCAGGCATGACTGTCCCCCCCATGATGCACACATCACAAGGGGCACATGCACTACTAACATCCTCCTGTCTTATCCCTTCAGGGTGACTCTGCATATGCACAGGGACCCCATCTCATGACTCCTATCCGGAACCCCCCATGGTACCCTGTTGTATTCCCCAAACTTTGTATGCCAGATCATCGGTGCATGTTGCATGCTGCACAACTTCGCAGCGAGAAAGGGCCTGGAGATTGACATAAGTGATGACCTGACCCCTGAACCAGACAATCCCCCCCTAACCGAGGCTACCCTGTCTTCTGAGGGAAGAGCAGCCAGGAGCTAGCTCACATTAGGCATCTTTGCACGTTAAACACACACATTAATCATGGCACAATGGGAATGCATGCATGCACACCACTGTGGTCCCTAGCACAGACACATCACATCCTCATCACATTGGATTAGCACAAGCCCACCATGCAGGACTTGTGAGCTGCGACGCCGCGGCTCCAATTATGTCTCTGTACATTCATACACTATTCACACGGACCTGGGGAACCCTTCTCCACCACAAATGAGGGTGACACCCCTTTTCCGGCAGGAATGTCACCCCCACATTCCAAAATCATTCACAAACCGAAACAAAAAAAAAATTGACCAGCAAAAAAAAAAATGCCCAGCAAAAATATAATTAAAAAAAAAACACAACAAAGAAAACACAGAAAAGACAAAAATCACTCTGCAAAACAGTCCCCAAATATCTCAAAGACAAGTCACAAACAAACGCTAATAAACAACAGAACAAAAGCACCTTGCTGTATAGGAAGGGATACAAAGGGATGTACTTTTGCAAAGGAAGGACGTTTGTGTCTGTCTATTTAAGCTCTCTGCGTAGCTCACTAAGTTGCCCGGGTCCACTTCCAATTTCACTGATTGCGCCGTTCCCAAGTTGTGAGCATGCGCAGAGAGGTGCTGACCATGGTCTGCTTCATGTGCGCATGCGCGATCCGGCCGGCCCTTCATTGGGGTCACGGCTCATTTCAATGTAACACGCCCACGTCCTTCCCAATTTGAATTACTCCGCCTTACGCCTCGGGAATTACGTTGCACTGGCGCAAATTTCTGCACAAATACTACGAGGATACAGTGATTGAGCCTCTACATTGCGCTGGTCTAACGTAAAGGAGGTGCGCTACGCCGGTCAAAATATGCGCCAATGTACGTGTATCTGGCCCAATGTTTTTTACTAAAATTCCATATTTACACCAAATTTTTATTTAACCCCAAACCTTTAGGGAAATGATTTTTAAATATACACACATAATAATATATATATATATATATATATATATATATATATATATATATAAAAACCCTTGCCCTAAGTACTTTACTATTCAAATAATACCTTGTGCATTCATTAAACACAACACAATACCACTTTCTCATTCCACATTCATTGGCCATTTTATTCATTCATTTTATTCATTCTCCATTTAGAAATGTTTCCCCATTTTCCCCTAAAACACCTTTTCCCATACACATTTATATCAAATCCATATCATCAAAAGGTATATCTTTGTTACAATTTTTTTCTAAATTACACAACCTTAAGTTACTTCCTTTGTTTCTTTCTTAACCACAATTTCTTTGGCGTAACGCCTGCAACACAGACTTCCCCTATTTATTTATTTTTACCAATACATAGCAAGAATAACCTGATCCATTCCCTAATTGTAATATTCTTAAACTTGTGTTTCTCAAATATTAAACTAAAGTCCTAACCCAAAAGTCAAAATCAAACATTTTATAGTCCAATATTGTATTAACTGTATTAACCTCATCAACTTTACAATAGAATAGTTTAGCAACACAATTGAAACACAGCATGCCTCTAATAGTGGGACCCCATGTATGGAACAGTGGTATATCCAGATTTTTGCACTCGTACGTATAACAGCTTAAATGCAATGAAAAAAAAATCACAAATAGACCATTCCCTTTGTTTTGTAACAGGCAATGTCTTTGTGCAATGCCAAGTTTCCTTCTTTTTTTTTCTATTTCAATATCGGCACAATTACTTTTCAAACATGTAATCTATTTGTTACATAATTAATCTTGAACAACATATTTTTCCTACATATAACACCACCCTAGGTTCAACTACAAAAACTGTAATGCCATTTATTGTACACTTTGGAGTCCAGGGTAATTATATCAATCTGAAGTATAGTACATGTGTTGATATTTAAAAATACCTCCAAACCTTGAAATATGTGCCCAACACCTTCCATGAACATACTAACAGTAGTTGCAACCTTTCAACAATAAAAGTAGTAAATACGGAGGCGCATGCGTGGGAGCTCCTAGGATGGCAGCTTAGGACCGGAGCTCTGCTCACCACCGGCTGTCAAACGCAAATATATAGAGTTTCAACCCGGATACAAACGACAAAAAGATATCCGAGGACTGCGGATTCAACGGTGAATCGGAAGATACCGGGTAAACTATTCCTTATTCAGGGGAATTATATACAGGATCCTTGTAAAGAACAGCTGGGGACGGGGTGCCCACGCTGTTTCTTTTTTCTGACAAGAATTACAGGTTCTATATACCCGTTAAGAGCAGAGAAACAACAGTAGTGAATAGCTGACATACTGTGGACCCAGTTCATGCCGGGCAAATATTACAAAAAGAGCAAGAAACTTAATAAAAGGCTGGCTAAGAACAATTTACTTAAGATGGCCGCCGTACCTCAGACAAGTACACTGGGTACAGTTGAGACCTCATTGACTGACAGACAAGCTATATCTTCTATAAGTCCTTCTATAGTACCTCAGACACCAAATTCTGACACTTGCCCTATTCTCTCCCCTCCTGCATCATTTGAAATAAAAAATCTCATGGAGGCTGGTCATTTAACTCCTGAGGTACTTACCTCACAAAGTCCTGCACATATGAATACAAAGGCTGAACAGGCTCATGAGGTAACCTTCAATGTCTCTGAATTATTCACCAGAATTTCTGAAATGCTAGATAAAGGACTGGCACAAAATGCAGAAAGAATCACAGGAGAGATTAGGGCTGATTTTCAGAGCCTGGGAAGCAGAATAGAAAATATTGAACACAGCCTGGAGGTTAATACAGCACGGACTGATCAGAACTCAGATCATTTGCAATTCATGCAGGAACAGCTGGAAGCTGCTCAGGCACGGATCGACGAATTAGAGAACAGATCAAGAAGAGATAATTTCAGGGTCAGAGGATTACCAGAATCTATCTCAGACGTGCATACAGCTATACAGGACATTATCAAAATCCTGATCCCATCTATACCAAACCACAAACTAGAATTGGACCGAGCACATAGGGCCCTGGGTCCTTTAAGAAAGGACGGTTTACCAAGGGATGTGGTAGTTAAACCACATTTCTATTCCATTAAGGAGGAAGTGATGAAACAGTCTCGCAAACATGAACAACTACAGTACCAAGGCGCCATAATTCAAATATTTTCTGATATATCGCCATACACAATACAGAGAAGAAGAGCTATGAAGCCCTTATTGTCTGCCCTCATGAAAAAGGACATAAGATACAAATGGGCCTTCCCCTTTGCTTTGACATTTTCATTTAATGGCAGGCAGTATGTAGTACAGAATTTTCAGGAAGGTGAGAGACTATTATTGGACTTGAAGATTATTTCCTGCGAGCCAGAAATGGACACTACTCCTATCCAGCAGGGCTCTGCCAAAAGACAAACCCTTATCAGCCCAACTTCCTCTGCTTGGAGCAGAGTCAAGCACAGGAAGGTTAAAGATAACTTTGCAACCTGAAGAGAAGGAACATGTTTGTGGATGTCTTTTCCCCTTTCTTCAAAGGGATGGTCACCGATGTCTCTTTTTTCCCCTATTTTTCCATACCCGGGAAAATAGATCTCACCAAAGCTACATGTTAATACTTTCCTAGGAAATGTTTATATACATACGTGTATATGTATATATATGTATATTTCTATTTTTTTTTTGTGTGTTTGTTGTTTTCTTAGGAAAGTTAAAATAGTTTATTGTCTCTTTTAATATGTCATACTGGGTTGAATTATTCATAACAGTGATTAACATTACAGTTTGTTGAGCTGTCGCTGGCAGCCGGTGGTGAGGCATTGGGCCTCAGCCTACCCCTTGGATCGGCGTTCCGTCGCCCCGGGGAGTGGGAACATAGTTTCTGGGCTATTCTATGGTCACGTGTTTGAATGGGGGAGGGGAAATACACCCTCCCCTCATTCTGGGTCATTTTTTGACCTTACGTTAATTTACATATGGATAAAATGTCTTTGTCTATTTTCTTTTTTCTCTGTCATTTCTTTCTCTTCTGTTCACTCTTCCCCCGACCTACCTGCCAATGAGAGCTCCTACGTTTAAGTGTCTACAGTCATTATTTTGCAAACTGGATAATGTACCTAAGTTGTTTAATGTGTCTCATGATACGGATATTGTTTGGGAAGGCATGAAAATTAGCTTTGCCAATTTTATATCCCATGGCTGGTATGGCTAATCCTCCTGCTCCCATCCGTGTTGTTTCACACAACACGCAGGGGCTGAATTCTCCAGTTAAAAGACGAAAGGCGCTACAAGTCTACAAGTCCCTTCATGCTGATGTGGTATTTCTACAAGAGACCCACTTCCCAAAGCGGTATACTCCCTCGTTCTTACATGCTCATTTCCCATTATTCTACCTGTCAAAGGCCGAAAATAAGACTAAAGGAGTGGCAATTTTATTCTCCAAACACTGCAAATTTAACTTAATTAAGGAATACGCGGACCCAGAGGGTAGATTCATTCTGGTAAAGGGCACTCTGGAAGGAAATACGTACACTTGTATATCATACTATGCTCCCAACCGGGGACAGAAGGGGTTCTTCTGCCAAATGCTTGAATCTCTCCAGCCTTTGGTAGAGGGAGTCATAGTTATGGGGGAGATTCCAATCTGGCTTTTGACTCTGGACTGGATAAATCCGGCCCAGCAAAGGCTAAATTAATTAGACCTACTAAAACCAGTACCCAAGTCGCTCGCGTGCTTCACCAATATAGATTGACCGACATATTGAGAGAATTGAACCCAACTGCTAAAGATTTTACTCACTTCTCTAACCCCCACCAGTCGTATTCACGTATAGACCATATATTACTTTCCAATCACCATGTCCCCTCGGCCCAGAAGTCCTCCATTATGGACGTCCCATGGTCGGATCATTCCATGGTTCTGTTATCTCTAAGAAAAAACAGTTCTAATCAAAGAGTATCTCATTGGACCCTCAACCAGTCATTGTTGAAAGACCCAACTATAGCCACAGAGATTGAACAAGCTATAACAGATTATTTTAAAAATAATGACATAGAGGAAATCTCTCCAGAAACCTTATGGGCGGCCCACAAGGTGACAGTGAG
This sequence comes from Rana kukunoris, assembly GCA_029574335.1. Lineage (NCBI taxonomy): Eukaryota > Metazoa > Chordata > Amphibia > Anura > Ranidae > Rana > Rana kukunoris. The sequence goes on from CM056051.1 coordinate 132,498,820, forward strand.
GGGAAAACTAATACAGATCGCAGCCAGACAAAAAAGACTGAAGAGGCTGGAGGTGGAAGAACTTGAAAAGACATTTGACGATTTAAGCAAAAAGCATAAATTGGACCCCTTTGGTTTCCCAACTTCTAAATTGGACGCTGCCAGGACAGCTCTGAATCTTGCGCTTACGGTAAGAGCAGATGAGGCACTTAAATGGTCGGGAGCTAGATTTTATAGATTAAAAGATAAAATTGGTCCAATGTTGGCGCATAAACTATCCCCTAGACTAAGGCCGAGAGTCCTCCCTAGGATTAAACAAGCCAATGGCTTATTTACCTTGAACCCTCAGAAGGTGATGGATTCCTTCCAAAGCTTCTATTCAAAACTTTACGACTTTGAAACACTCTCCAATTCTAATAGCGTGGGAGAATTCCTAGATAGTTTGGACCTTCCCTCGCATGCAGAAGTGCATAGAGAGAAAAATGGAAGCTCCCATCTCAATTGAGGAAGTTTTGGAAGTGATCAAAATGTTAAAAACAGATAAAGCTCCAGGACCAGATGGTTTCTCTGCTCCTTACTACAAGACTTTCTCGGCTCTTCTATCTCCATACCTTACTTGTTTTTTTAACCATTTAACGAAAGGGAATCCTATAGATATTCAGCTGAATTCGGCATATATCTCTGTGATCCCTAAACCTGACAAGGATACCAGTCAAGTGGAAAACTATAGACCAAAATCGTTGATTAACAATGACCTTAAAATAATAGCCAATAGACTAGCATCCTTCATTGGTCAGTATATACATAAGGATCAGGTGGGTTTCATTCCTGGTAGACAAGGCCCTGACCAAGTAAGGAGAGCGGTAGACATAATCTCCATATTGCAATCCGGTTGGATAGGAGATCAAAAACAAGAAGGGATGCTCTTATCATTGGACCTTCAAAAGGCCTTTGATTCGGTCTCCTGGCCATATATGTTTGAAGTTATGAGACATTGGGGGTTTGGGCATATTATCTGCACTCTACTCTTCTCCTGAGGCTAAAATAAGACTGCAGGGACTATTTTCAGAATCTATTAAAATTAAAAGGGGAACCCGCCGGGGATGCCCATTGTCTCCTTTGATATTCGCAATTGTTATAGAATCTTTGGCAATAGATTCGGAATAACGCGAATATCAGAGGAGTTCAATGTACCCGTAAGGACCACAAATGTGCATTATTTGCGGATGACCTGCTACTATTTGTTACTTCCCCAATTTCCTCTATGTCCGAAATCTACTCTGTACTTGACAAATTCTCCAGGGCCTCTGGCCTTAAAGTCAATGGGCCAGATTCATGAAAAATTAGGCTGGCGGATCCAGTGATCCGCCAGCCTAACTGTCACTTTAAGCCGGCGTTTCTGTTTTCTATAACCAGAAAACAAGAAACGCCGGGTTGGAGTTCCGATGCGATCGGCGTAATTGAATTTCGCCATCGCATCGTTACTTCAACTTAAAAATGGCGAGGGGGCGTTCCCGCCGATTTACGCTCAAAAAATATGTTAATGAGCGGAAATCGGCAATTCACGATCTTTTTCGGGCGCGACGCAGTGACTTTACGACGTTTCCGGAAGCGATACGCGGCGTATAGATAAAGCAGCCCCCTAGTGGAGTATCCTATGTTAGGTATAGCCGTCGTCATCACGTCGGGAAAAAAAACAAATCGCGTTGTTTGCGTAAAACAATCATGAATGGGGACGTGACGTCATTGACGTTCACTGACAGAACTTGGAGCATGCGCACTGGGATGCATTGACACTCGACGCATGCGCAGTACGTTCGCCGCGGGATCGCGCATAGTTAGAATACTACACGCCCCGTACCCGCCCAATTTGAATTCCGCTGGCTCATTTGCGATGCGCTGCCGCAACTATAGGAGCAAGTGCTTCATGAATAACAGCACTTGCTCCTAAAATTTCTGCAGCGTAACGCAAATGAGATGCGTTACTCCAGAGCAAAGATGCTCTGATCTACCTGAATCTGGCCCAATATGTCCGAATCTAGGGCCCTCAATGTCTCGCTTCCTGTAGATGTAGTTTCCTTACTACAAAAGAAATATGAATTTGGTTGGAATGGCTCATCTATAAAATACTTGGGTATCAATTTATCTTCGAAATTTGAGGATCTATATACAGCCAACTACCCTCCTATGTATAAAAAACTTGAATCTGATTTAGGTGATTGGGATACACAGAATATAGGCTGGATTGGCAGGATAAACTCTGTCAAGATGACTCTTCTTCCTAGACTTCTATACCTCTTTCGTTCTCTCCCCATACCGATAAAAAGGAATCACTTGAAGGCTTTTCAGGATAAGATCACCAAATTTGTATGGAACAAAAAGAGCCCCGTGTATCATCGCGTAGCCTCTTTAATCTCCCTAATCAGGGAGGTTTGGGACTCCCAAATTTGCTGTGGTACTACCAGGCAGGTAGACTGGCACAACTGTCAGATATATACCTCAAACAGGACCAACCTGATTGGGTTAGTCTGGAAGAACAGGCGTCCCCCACATGCTCATTGGAAAATCTTGTGGGGTATATCCCCAAACCCAGACATTCTATTATGTCTCCGGCACTGTCACAGGCGTTGGTTCTGTGGGACTCGCTCAGGAGCAATCCCTCTTTAGTCTCTAAGAATCTACCATTAACTGATATATTTCAGGTCCCGTCCTTTGCATCCAATGTGAACGTTGAATCCTCCCAGTGGTGGCGAGATAAGGGAGTATACCGCATTGGACGATTCTTCTCCCACTCAGGTCCTCTATCAGAACAATATTTTAGGGACAGTCTTGATCTTCCTCCTGCAGAGAAATCAAGATTTTCTCAAATCGACAGTTTTTGTACAGAAACTCTGGACTGACAAGGCTGTAACTGGTAATTTTACGCCCTATGAACGAAAATGTGAACAGGCCCCAGTAAGGAAGGGTGGTATTTCTGTAATTTACAAATCCCTTGCGAACAATGTCAATAAATTACCCTATATGCTAGCTTGGGAGAAGGAAATTCAGGATGAGTGGGATTTGGAAGATTGGGGAGAAAACTTCCATAGATCTATAAAGGGTATCATCAACATGTCACTCATAGAGGCGAATGTCAAAATATTTACTAGATGGTATCTAGTTCGTCTAAGACTGGCATCCATATATCCTTCATCCTCACCTCTATGCTTCAGAGGATGCCAAGGTGTGGGCTCCATGATTCACACCTGGTGGGAATGCCCAAGAATACGAGGTTTTTGGAGTAAAGTGTTCCATATAATTAGACGGATTACGGGTTGTAATATACATCAGTCCCCGGCGATTGCCTTACTGAATGGATTCATACCACAAGTATCAAAGGTTACCAGAAGGCTGATATGGTTTATCCTAACAGGAGCTAGAATCACTATAGCTGCAGCCTGGAAGAAACAGGCGGTCTCAATCTTAAGTATGAAAAGAAAGATCACCTGGATAATGGAACAGGAAAGGAGAATTGGCTCAATGTTGGATAGACTTACTCAGTTTAACGCAATCTGGGAACCATGGATAAAGTACTTAGGGATCTCACACCCCATAAAGGGGTGATAACATAACTTACTGTAGGCTGATGTACACACCTGGCAGGTAGGATCTCTGTCTCTCTACCCTCTCACCACTACCCTCTTTTTCGTTCCCTCTCTTTCTATCTTTCTCACATTCCTCTTTTCCTTCTCTTCTACTTTTCTTCTCTATGTTCTGGTTTTATGCTGTGCTTGTGTTCAGGTTTTTTGTATAATCTGTGTTTGGGAAACGTTCTCCATATATATACACATGTTACGCCTCTATCATAGGGGTGGAGGAAGTTGAAGAGGGATTCTCCTCTCTTTTTCTCCCTCCCTCTCCCTCTCTCTTCATCGAACTTGTTATTTATTCTTTTTATTAGGTTCATTTAATCGGTCCAGATATCATACACTTCGTACCAGAGGTACTTGAGAAGTTTTAAGTTTATGAAATGGAGGTACATCACGAAGTGGACTTCACAAAACTTTAATATTTATAATAACTTGCTAAGGGGGCGGGATGGTTTGGGGGAATTACTCTACCTCCCCGGGCACAGAGTGATCCCATTGGGGGTGTCAGTGGGGGTGGAGGGTGCCCTTCCCATCTCATTTCTATATATGTTGGACCAATAAGGTTTTGATTTATCCCAACTGCTGTAGACTAGGGACCCTAGACGGATTGATAGGAACTGCAGGATTTGGGGGAGGGTAGGGAGCTACCCCGGTTAGACTATATGGCTTAGGGTCAGAATTTACTCCCTTGTTGAACCTGTTTTCCTTTCATCGCAGATAGAATGTTATTTAAGTATGGTTGAGAAATGACATAGTGATGACTTCAGCAAACGATGTCTCAATATTTAAGGATATGTAACAAAATGTATTGATTTCCTGATATGTTCTTTAAATTGTACTGACTTTATTCAGAAAATAAACTTAAATGAAAAAAAAAAAAGTAGTAAATACTTTAATTTTATACATATAACTTCTATTAACCACTTAAGGACCCCCGCACGCACATATACGGCCACAGAATGGCACGTACAGGCACAAGGGCGTAAATTTACGTCCCCGCCTAAGTGCGGTTCGGGGGTCCCATCGGGACCCCCTCCGCGGCGTGCGGGGGTCCCCCTGGCTCCGGGAGCGATCCGGGATCTGGGGGCGGATGTCGGCGAATACCCGCCCCCCCGCGATCGCTCCCAGCCAATGGGAGCGCGCTCCCAACCTGTCACTTCCCTCCTCCTGTGTTTACACAGGAAGGAGGAAATGATGTATTCTCTCATCGCAGCGCTGTTTCCCAGCGCTGCTGATGAGAGAAGACATCACAAGTAAGTGTGCACCAACACAACACTGACACACACTCACATAGGCATATTAACCCCTTGTGATCGCCCCCCCCACCCCCCCTGTCACAGTGTCACTGAATGCAGTGATCTAATCACTGCATTTAGTGTCAGTGTGACAGGCAGTGTAAAAAACAGTTAGTGTTAGGTTCAGGATAGCCCCCCCACCCCCCCTAATAAAGTTTTAACCCCCTGATCACCGCCCTAGTTAACCCTTTCACTCCCTATTGCCAGCGTCACTAAGCGATCATTTTTCTGATCGCTGTATTAGTGTCGCTGTTCCCGCTAGGTAGCTATTTTTTTTTATTGCGATTTTTTTTTTACTAAAGACATGTGGCTAAATAAATTTTGGCCTAAATGTTTGACTAAAATTTAGTTTATTTGATTTTTTTTTTAACAAAAAGTAAAAAATAGTGTTTTTTTTTTTCAAAAATTTCGCTCTATTTTTGTATATAGCGCAAAAAATAAAAATCGCAGAGGTGATCAAATACCACCAAAAGAAAGCTCTATTTGTGGGAAGAAAAGGACGCACATTTTGTTTGGGAGCCATGTCGCACGACCGCGCAATTGTCTGTTAAAGCGACGCAGTGCCGAATCGCAAAAACACCTTGGGTCATTTACCAGCGTATTGGTCCGGGTCTTAAGTGGTTAACTAAACCCTTCTCAACAACTCACAGTTGTCTCAACATTTACTCTCCCTTTCAGCAAGTCTAGGACTCGCTGAATATGGAATGCAAACACACTAATATGTATTCTAATGTAATATATATGACAATGAAGTGCACTCATAAAACAAAAAATCATAAGATCTACTTTATCATATCATCTACTTTTTAATTATTCAACTTCTATTTTTGAATATACAGAACAAAGGTGGCAATATTATATGTGTTAAAATTAAGTGTTATGCATTTAATCACTTGCTGACAAACCATTGCAGTTATACTGCGTCAGGTTGGCATTGCTGCGCAAATCATCTTAGCTATATGTCAGCTTTTACAAAAAAAAAAAGCTAAAGCATGCACCCGCAGTATGCCTCCAGAGCCAATGCGTGTGCTCCTGACAGAACGAAAAATGGGGATCTGTGTGTGTAAACACACAAATCCTGATTACTGTCAGGGGAGTAGAGACAGATCGGGTGTTCCTGCTAAGTAGGAACAATGATATGTCTCTTCCCCCAGTCAATCCCATCCCCCCACAGTTAGAAACATACATAAAGAACACAGTTAACCCATTGATCGCCCCCTAGTGTTAACCCCTTCCCTGCCAATTGCATTTAATAAAGTAATCAGAGCGTGTATTTTTATCTCTGATCGCTGTATAAATGTTAATGTCCCAAAAAAAGTCTCAAAAGTGTCCATTCTGTCTGCCACAAGGTTGCAGTCCCAATAAAAAATCGCAGATTGCCACCATTACTAGTAATAACATAAATCTTTCCCCTATTTTGTAGCTATAACTTTTGCGCAAACCAATCTATATAAGCTTATTGTGATTTTTTACCAAAAATTATGTAGAAGAATATATATCAGCCTAAACTGATTAAGACATTTTAATTATTTTTGGGGGGATATCTATTATAGAAAAAAGTACAAATATTGTGTTTTTTTTTTCAAAATGTACGCTCTTTTTTTGTTTGTAGCGCAAATGCACAAACAAACGCAGAAGTGAGTAAATACCACCAAAAAAAAAGCTGTAATTGTTGGTTATAATATTCATACCAGACCCAAAGGGCTTGGTAATGGACCAGGGGGAATCCATGCCGTTTTTTTCAATTACTTTTATCTGTATTGCCGGGACCGGACAATTCATTATAGCAAGCGCGACCAGTTTTAAATTACTTTTTTCCTTTAGAAATTTCATTTTGTGCAGGGACTGTTATAAACACGGGACAAATGCGCTACTTTATAGACATACTATAGACACCTCCAGGTATGAAATTTAAAGGAATATTTCAATTTTATTGTTTAACTTTAAGCATTATTAAAATCACTGCTCCAAAAAAAAACTTTTTATAACAATAACTTGCATATTAACCTTAAAAATTAGCATTTTTGATTTCTCCCATAGACTTTTAAAGGGTGTTCCACGACTTTCAAATTTTCAGCGAACACCCCAAATTGCCCAAAAAGAGCAGAGGAGTCACACAATCACAGGGACCCACTGTGTTATTGGTACAGATAAGAATAATATATAACACAGACACAGGGGAACTTATTGTTATAATGCAGAGGGGATGGGAGCTTTTATTATTAAATATGAAAGCAGCAGGAGCAGAGGGGGCGAGCACTAACATGAGCAGACAGTCAGGGCATGGAGGGGGAGGAAGAGGACAGAGGAGAGGACACAGGAGACAGAGAGTAGGGTTGTGGATGACAAAGGCACATAAACTGACTACGGTGTCAGGCCTCAGCAGCCATAATACACCATGGTGAATTTACAGAGGGGAGGGTATAGCCAGACAGGTTCAGCCAGGTATTTTAGGTGATAGAAGGGGCCAAATTACACAGCACAATCACTGTGCTGTATAACATGCTTTAGGGGAACATGATATGTTTGTTATTTTGGGTTAACAAATGCTTTAAGTTTGGATGTCTTAATGGGTACCACTATAGCTAGAGAAATAAGTATAAGTATACCATCATAATTGTGTGCATCGCCATGAGAATTGCATGAGCATGATTTGAGAATATATTTTTATTTCATTTAGTAAATTTGGTTGCTTATGTTCCCTTCCCTGCATTTCTCATTAAACACATTTACAAAAAAATTGTATTTCTCCTGCTCTCCATTTAAAATTAAAACAAATCTTTTATACAGATACATAATAAGGCATTCACCTGGTTGTAACCCTAAAAAAACAGTGCTTTTGCCATGTAAATTGTTCCTTTCTATGATGTACACCACCTGGCTGATCTTGCCTGTTCCTCTGTTCCCCTAGTTACACTGATCATAATAACATGGTCAGATTATGTGCCTCCATCATCCAACTAGCTTCTCAGCATTTCTGCATTTCCCCCCTGTCCCCCTCCCTCTCTCCCTGTTATTTCCATAATCTGTGTGTGAAGCCGATATCCTCCCCGATCCTCTCCTCCTGCCTCTATTGAGTAATACTTTTCCCTGCCAGCTGCTTCTCCTCCTCCTCTATGATGCTGACGAGAAGAAACTGAAACCAGCTCTTACAAAGTCAGAGTGAGAGAGCAATAACAGCCCCTCCCACTGGAGTCCCTCTGCTCAGGTGTGAGAGCAGACTGAACCATGGGATCACACAGAAGAGCTCCTACCTAAAAAGGTACTTAGAGAAGATTTTGCAAAAAGAAAAAAACACTGTCCCATTACTATTGCCACATAAGAGAATTGATAACAGGAGTGTGTTTATGAGACGTTACAACCACTTTAACATTACTTTTACTATGTATATTAGTTTTTCTTTATAATCTGATGAAGAATTATTTCTAATGCAGCTAAAATATAAAGATATCGACACCGACGTATCTCGATATATGCCACGTAAGTGTAAATATGCACCGTCGTATCTATGCGCCGTACCCATAGAACTAAGATACGCCTAAAAACTGACTTTATCTGACCGACGTAACTTGCCTATGCCGGCGTATAGTGGGCGCATAGTTACGCTGGACGCATTTGGTACTCCATTGATTTGTAATGCAAATATGTAAATGAGGGAGATGCGCCGATTCACGAACGTACTTGCACCCAGTGCATGTTTTAAGCGATTGGCGTAAGGGTTACGTCCAGTGTAAAGGTATTCCTCATATAGGAGGTGCAACTCATGCAAAGGTATGGACCAGGGAACAGCCGTCGTATTTTACGTTGTTTATGTAGTACTACGTGAATAAGGCTGGGCGTAGGTTACGTTCACGTCGTAGGCAGTGATTCGACGTATCTTAGGCAGTTATTTGGACATGGTTGTACGCATGCGCACAGGGATATGTCCAAGTTACGACACATGCGGCGTTCGTTTTAAGTACTTGGGTGACGCTCAGCCCATAATTTGCATGGGGTCACGCTTCATTACCATGCATCACGCCCACTTCCAGCCCACTTTCACCTACTTTGACTTACGTCGGCTTACGCCGACAAATATACGCTACGCCGGCGCAACGTTGGGCGCATTTTCTTTGTGAATTTCATACTTGCCTCTCAACGTTGCGTCGGCGTAGCTTAAGGACGCTACGATACGGCGGCATAAAGATGCGCCGATGGCTGTGAATCCGGCCCTTGAGCTTTAAAATTACTTTGACTCTCAAAAGTACCTTGCTTCCACCATTCATGTTGTAGTCCATGTCTACACCATTATTTGTTGATAATTATCTCTGTATCTTTTCATTTACTAAACTATATCAAGTGACATTTAGATAGTGACAACAATCTCTTTTATAAAAGACAGTTGACTCTTATGTATGTAAACATGTTTCTTTGCAAATATCACATTTCCACATTAATTTTAAGAAATAAAACTCTAAAATGATGCAATTTTTCTTATAACACTGCATCTCATGTTTGGCTGCATGTTTATATGATTTTCTAGAATCTTCCAGTTGTTTAAAAGCTATTCATTGACCTTTATTTCCATTGTGAATTCACTGTATATTTGACATAATTTGCCTTGAGGTATACATGCTTCTTAGAAAATAGTATTTGCCATGTTCACTTATAGTTGCCAGTGATGTTGTTATAATCTAGTATTTATTTTACATATATACTGTAGGGTATTCAGAAGGACAGTGTGTCTGATGTATTGTCAGTTTGTTTTTAGATCTTTTTGTTTCTGCCTGTGCTTTTGATATGTTAATACCAATGGTTTTTACACATTATTACACAGCTGGATAATATGTATTTTTTCTTGTGGATTTTATGTCCTAATTCTTTGAGAAATCTCTTCTTGTTTCTATTTTAAAGATTATGGGCCAGATTCAGGAACAGTTAGGCTGGCGGATCCAGTGATCCCGCCAGCCTAACTGTCACTTTGAGCCGGCGTTTTTGTTTTCTGTAACCAGAAAACAAGAAACGCCGGGTTGAAGCTCCGATGCGATCAGCGTAACTGAGTTTCGCCATCGCATCGTTACTTCAACTTAAAAATGGCGCCGGGGGCGTTCCCGCCGATTTCCGCTCAAAAAATATGTTAATGAGCGGAAATCGGCAATTCACGAGCGAATTCCGGCGCGACGCAATGACGGTACGACGTTTCCGGAAGCGATACGCGGCGTAAAGTCTTACGAAGACGAAACGTTGGGAGGAGACGTTCCCACGTCACCGCATCCATTTGGAAGGACGCACGCGTACCTACAAGCCGGCGGCACTCTTGTTTTAAAGCTTCATATACTTGCATCTGTTGTAAGTGCATTTTATCTTTTTTTCTTGAATAAATCCATTGGGTTTTACACTATGTGAGTTCTTATGTCATTACATGTTATCAACATAACATTGCCATCTGCTGATGTCCCCACGGCTGTTGAACCACGATTCCTTTCTGCTTGCATTTACCCTGCGGGGTCCATTTCTGGTAAGGGTCAGTGTGTGCAGTGGTGGTGGGTTTGCACTATCCCTTCCCCCGTTTGCATGACTGCCCTACACAGGTGTGATTAATTAGCAGTATATACGGTTTCACACTATGCAAGTCTTTTTGTTTTTGTTTCGTTTTTGTGCTGCTGAGACTCTACATTTCAACCCGGGGGAATACCTATGTGTGATCGACATTCCGGAGACAGATACATCTATACCTGCTTGAGATTTTTCTCGTTGTTTAACCACTTAAGACCCGGACCAATACGCTGGTAAATGACCCAAGGTGTTTTTGCGATTCGGCACTGCGTCGCTTTAACAGACAATTGCTCGCGCGGTCGTGCGACGTGGCTCCCAACAAAATTTGCGTCCTTTTCTTCCCACAAATAGAGCTTTCTTTTGGTGGTATTTGATCACCTCTGCGATTTTTATTTTTTGCGCTATATACAAAAAATAGAGCGACATTTTTGAAAAAAAAACACTATTTTTTACTTTTTGTTAAAAAAAATCAAAATAAACTAAATTTTAGTCAAACATTTAGGCCAAAATTTATTTAGCCACATGTCTTTAGTAAAAAAAAAAATCGCAATAAAAAAATAGCTACCTAGCGGGAACAGCGACACTAATACAGCGATCAGAAAAATGATCGCTTAGTGACCCTGGCAATAGGGAGTGAAAGGGTTAACTAGGGCGGTGATCAGGGGGTTAAAAACTTTATTAGGGGGGGGTGGGGGGGCTATCCTGAACCTAACACTAACTGTTTTTTACACTGCCTGTCACACTGACACTAAATGCAGTGATTAGATCACTGCATTCAGTGACACTGTGACAGGGGGGTGGGGGGCGATCACAAGGGGTTAATATGCCTATGTGAGTGTGTGTCAGTGTTGTGTTGGTGCACACTTACTTGTGATGTCTTCTCTCATCAGCAGCGCTGGAAAAACAGCGCTGCGATGAGAGATTACATCATTTCCTCCTTCCTGTGTAAACACAGGAGGAGGAAGTGACAGGTTGGGAGCGCGCTCCCATTGGCTGGGAGCGATCGCGGGGGGGGCGGGTATTCGCCGACATCCGCCCCCAGATCCCGGATCGCTCCCGGAGCCAGGGGGACCCCCGCACGCCGCGGAGGGGGTCCCGATGGGACCCCCGAACCGCACTTAGGCGGGCGGGGACGTAAATTTACGCCCTTGTGCCTGTACGTGCCATTCTGTGGCCGTATATGTGCGTGCGGGCGGGGGTCCTTAAGTGGTTAAACACATATCAATAGTGTGGAAAGGATACATTTATTCAGACCTGAAGAATCATACTGCACAGACCCACCTTAATAGACTAAAAGTCAGCTTTTCTATGACTATTAGGGGGACTTTTTTTGCACTTTGATATATATAATTTTTTAATTTTAATTTTGTATTTTATTATATTTTTTGAGACTATATTTAGTCCAGGACTATTCACTGAATTTCACTTACGCTTGTGTGTTTTATAACTGATCACAAATATCTAGCATCAGCAAGTTCTTTAGTGATTATTAGGTGGATTCCATATACAGGTTTATTCTTGTGTGCCACTGTTATCAATTTACTTTTGTTGGTTTTTCTGTTTTTGAATTAACCATATCATACACTGTGCCCTTCATTGGCCAAAGATATATGACGAGCGCGATTCCTACTCTCTTTATGCGAAGATATACCTACATGGGGTTGGAGTATCCTATGTTAGGTATAGGCGTCGTCATCGCGTCGGGAAAAAAAAAAATCACGTCGCTTGCGTAAAAAGATCATGAATGGGAATGTGACGTCATTGACGTTCATTCACAGAATTTGGAGCATGCGCACGGGGATGCTTTGACACTCGACGCATGCGCAGTACGTTCGCGGCGGGATCGCGCTTAGTTTAAATACTACACGCCCCGTACCCGCCCAATTTGAATTCCGCCGGCTCATTTTCGTTACGCTGCCGCAACTTTAGGAGCAAGTGCTTCGTGAATGACAGCACTTGCTGCTAAAATTTCGGCAGAGTAACGTAAATGAGAAGCGTTACTCTGGAGCAAAGATGCTCCCATCTACCTGAAATTGGATCAATTTACTTTGAAATGTATTGATAGTTTGATATCTTTAAAAAATTTTGGGACATACTATATATTGAAACTAAAAACCATGTTGTCTTAAAAGTTGTCTTTACAATCTGTGAAGATAGCAAAAAAAACAGACTAGAACCTAGCATTGGTATGGCTTCTAGAAAGCTGTCATTGAAAATTCAATAACGTCTCAGAACTATAATGATAGATCACAATCACCGAAATCTTTAAACATACATAACAGTGGTTGAACTACCAGGGTCGCAAAGGTCACGCTTGCGATCGGGCCCTGGAGTTCCGTCATTGTGAGTGGGCCCCAAGAACCCAGACTGTGGTTTCCCAGTGGCTTCAGGGTTCTGAGCTGCGAGTGTCTCGCTCATAGCCCAGAGCCTGCACTGACAGTTTCTCCCTCCCCCACACAGGTGGGAGAAGAGAGAGAGCTGATCTCCTCCCACCCTCTCCTCCTGGTTCTGCTCCGAAAGTTTGAAGCCCAGCAGCCAGATGAGTAAGGTTGCCAACAGCTAATGCCTCTCCATCCATCCACTGTGAGTGAAGTCTCCCCTTCCTTTCCTTCTCTCTCCTGCCTCCCAGTGAGTAAACTGATGTAAGAGGGACTCAGGTGTAAGTAGTGCTTTGTGGACTCTGATGTAAGGGGATCTTTGGTGAGCAGAGACCCCCTTACATAAGAATTCCCCTTTACACCAGAATTCACAGCATTCCTCTTACATCAGAGTCCCCCCTAAATCAAGGTTCCCCTTTACATTCCAGAGTCCACAGAGATTCCTCTTGGTGAAAGTGGAAATTCTGCAGACTCTGATGTAAGAGGGGCTCGGTGGAGTCTGATTTAACCACTTAGCAACCACCTGCCGAAAAATAACGGCGGCAAGGTGGTTGCTTAACTCTGGGATCACGTTATATAACGTGATTCCAGAGTCGTGCTCCCGCGCCCCCTGGGGCGCGCACACGGGAATGTCCATGACCGCCGGGTTTACCACGTGACCGCCGGGTTTACCACGTGATCGCCGTCCAATGAAGGCGCGATCAGATGTAAACAGACCGGCGTCATTTGCTGATCGGTACAGTGTGAGAGGAGAGGGGAGGGAGCGGATGGCAGCGCCAGTGCTGCGGGCTGGATCTGTGACAAATGCAGTCACAGATCCATCCATCCCTCCCTCCCTCCTCAGCCATCCCTGCTGCAATACTCTGCAATGCTGGGCAATACTCTGGGGGGGCAATACTCTGGGGGGGCAATACTCTGGCAACACTCTGGGGGGCAATGCTCTGGCAATACTCTGGGGGGCAATACTCTGGCAATACTCTGGGGGGCAATACTCTGGCAATACTCTGGGGGGCAATACTCTGGGGGGCAATACTCTGTCAATACTCCGCAATACTCTGGGGGGCAATACTCTGGCAACACTCTGGGGGGCAATGCTCTGGCAATACTCTGGGGGGCAATACTCTGGCAATACTATGGCAATACTCTGGGGGACAATACTCTGGCAATACTCTGGGGGGCAATACTCTGGCAATACTCTGGGGGGCAATACTCTGGCAATACTCCGCAATACTCTGGGCATACTCTGCAATACTCTGGGCATACTCTGCAATACTCTGGGCATACAGCGCCCCTGTCCCCATGAGCTCGCATGCAGAAGCGAACGCATACGCAAGTCCCGCCCACATATGAAAACGGTGTTCAAACCACACATGTGAGGTATCGCTGCGAACGTTAGAGCGAGAGCAATAATTTTGGCCCTAGACCTCTTCTCCAACTAAAATGATGTAACCAGTAAAAATATTTAAAGCGTCACCTATGGGGATTTTTAAGTCGCAAAGTTTGGCGCCATTCCACGAGCGTGTGCAATATTGAAGGGTGACATGTTGGGTATCTATTTACTCGGCGTAACTTCATCTTTCATATTATGCAAAAACATTGGGCTAAATTTAAAGTTTTTTTTTTTTACATGTAGGAGAGAAATGTCAGAATTGGTCTGGGTGTTCCAGAACGCCTGATGGCGTTCCCTGCATGTTGGGCCTCTGTATGTGGCCATGCTGTGTAAAAGTCTCACACATGTGGTATTGCCATACTCAGGAGGAATAGCAGAATGTGTTTTGGGGTGTAATTTGTGGTATGCATATGCTGTGTGTGAGAAATAACCCGCTAATATGAAAATTTTGTGGAAAGAAAATAAAAATGAAAAAAATCTTGATTTTGCAAAGAATTGTGGGAAAAATGACAACTTCAAAAAACTCACAATGCCTCTTTCTAAATACCTTGGAATGTCTTCTTTCCAAAAAGGGGTCATTTTGGGGGTATTTGTACTTTTCTGGCATGTTATGCCGCGTACACACGATCACTTTTTGTGATGAAAAAAAACGACGTTTTCAAAAACGTCATTTAAAATCACCATGTGTGGGCAAAACGTCGTTTTATGTCTTCAAAAAAACGACCAAAAAAAAATTCGAACATGCTTGAATTTTTTGTGTCGTTTTTCAAAACGTCGTTTTTTGTGTCATAAAAAGTGATGGTGTGTGGGCAAAACGATGTTGAAAACAACGTTTTTGAAGCCGCGCATGCTCAGAACCAAGTTATGAGACGGAGCTTCAATGGAACAGAGTGCCGTCGAACGTGGTGTACGTCACCACGCTTTGCTAGAGCATTTTGGAAAAACGATGGTGTGTATGCAACGTCGTTTTGGAAAATTAAGTTTGAAAAACGTACTTTTGTTTCATCACTTGAAACGTCGTTTTTTTTCATTACAAAAAATGATCGTGTGTACGCGGCATTAGGGTCTCAAGAAATGAGAGAGGATGTCAGTACATCAGATGTGATCAAATTGATCAATTTTCAGTAATTGGTACCATAGCTTTTAGACCCTATAACTTTCACCCAGACTAAATAATATCTAAATTTTTTTTGTTTTGTTACCAAAGATATGTAGCAGTATACATTTTAGGCCAAGTTTATGAAGAAAAATTACTTTTTTGCAAAATGTTATAATAGAAATGAAGAAAAATTCATTTTTTTTTTACAAAATTTTCGTTCTTTTTTCATTTATAGTGAAAAAAATAAAAACCGCAGAGGTGATAAAATACCACCAAAAGAAAGCTCTATTTGTGGGAAAAAAAGGACAAAAATTTCATTTGGTTACAGTGTTGTATTGTCATTCAAAATGTGAGAGCACCGAAAGCTGAAAATTGGTCTGGTTATTAAGTGGGTTTAAGTGCCCAGTAGTCAAGTGGTTAAGGGGTGCGCTGAAGACTCTTTTATAAGGGGGGACTCTGCTGACTCTGACGTAAGGGGGGCTTTGCAGACTCTGATGTAAGGGGGCTTTGCACACTCTGATGTAAGGGGGCTTGGCACACTCTGATGTAAGGGGCACTCTGTAAATTCGGATTTAAGGTGGGCTCTGCAGACTCTAATGCAAGGGGTGCTCTGGGACCACTGATTAAAGGGGAATGGTGGGAACTCTGATGTAAGTGGGGGCTTACATGACAGTTTTTTTTTTCCTAAATTGCTTCCTTTACCTTAGTGCAGTCCTCCTTCACTTACCTCACCCTTCGATTTTGCTTTTAAATGTCCTTATTTCTTCTGAAAATTCCTCACTTCCTGTTCTTCTGTCTGTAACTCCACACAGTAATGCAAGGCTTTCTCCCTGGTGTGTGTCCCTCCCTTGGACTACAGGAGAGTCGGGACGCTCTCTACGTTGCAGATAGAGAAAGGATCTGTGGGCATCCTGACTCTCCTGTAGTCCAGCGAGTAGGCAAGCACGACACTCCACACCAGGGAGAAAGCCTCACATTACTGTTGTGGAGTTACAGACAGAAAAACAGGAAGTGAGGATTTCTCAGAAGAAAAGGGGACATTTAAAAGCAAAATTAAAGCATGAGGTAAGTGAGGGAGGACTAAACTAAGGTAAAGGAAGCTATTTAGGGGGGGGATGTACCTTTACAACCCCTTTAAGTGTAAACTCTGTGCATTCAGATGTAAAGGGTAACTTTGTGGACTGTGATGTAAGGGGGGGCTCTTGTGATTAAATTAATACGATTATTTTTTTTTATTTAATTACAAAATATATGTATAGGGTATACCACCACTAAAGTGTTTGGGTTTGGTATAAATAAAAGGTGTCAACCCTACCCAGGATGGCAGGGTGGGCCATAGTAAAGGGCCCTGCAATAAGAGTAAAGGGCCCCATGATCAATGGGAATTGAAATTAATTCTTGCACCGGGGCCCTGGAGGTTCTATTCCTGATGCATAGTATGACTGCAGATAAATACATAGAAATATAAATGTGTGAATTTTTGTTGTTATGTTTCTGTGGAGAGGATATATATGTCTTTGTATTGATTGTATTGCAGCAGCATGGCTCAATGTGCTCTTAATGTAAGTAAACACAGAAAGAATATAATCTTGGTTGATTATGTGGCAGCATTACAACAGTGTTCTATGCTACCTTGTAAAGTACTTTATCTTTTTAGAAATTCCCTTCAGAATATTTTACATGAATGTAGGTGTTACTCTCACAGATTCATGAAATATATTACACACTTTCATTGTTAATGGATAATTATAAGCAGCAGAATGTAAAAATGTTCTTGAGTGAGAAGACGTTTTAGAGGCAATTATCTGTTAAAAAAAAATGACAGGACAATGCAGTGTCAATTTAATTACTTGTGGCAAAGTATCAATTATTTCTGACATAAATAGGATTTGGTACATATGTAGAAATAGTACAACATAAGTAAATTAAAGTTAGTTGCAATAAAGTTCATTTAAAATAAAATCGGAGAGTGATATGGATTACATTTTTGGGCTGTGACACCACTTCTGTTTATGAACACCAGTTGCGTAGGAGAAAAAGCATTGAAATTATTAAAGTGAACCTTTGTCCAGACGAGTAGGGATGAGCCCGATGTTCGAGTTGAACATAAGTTCGACTTGAACATCAGGTGTTCGCCTGTTCACTGAATAGCGAACAATTTGGAGTGTTTGCGGCAAATTCGAAAGCCGCGGAAACCCCTTTAAAAGTCTATGGGAGAAGTCATAAGTGCTAATTTTAAAAGTTAATATGCAAGTTATTGTCATAAAATTTTTTTTGGGGACCTGGGTCCTGCCCCAGGGGACATGTATCAATGCAAAAAAAGATTTAAAAATTAAAAAAAATTCGGGGAGCAGTGATTTTAACCACTTGCTTACTGGGCACATACACCCCGCTCCTACCCAGGTAAAATTTCAGCTCCCGGCACTGCGTCACTTTAACTGACAATTGCGCAGTCGTGCGACGTGGCTCCCAAACAAAATTGACGTCCCTATTTCCCCACAAGTAGAGCTTTCTTTTGGTGGTATTTGATCGCCTGTGCGGTTTTTATTTTTTGCACTATAAACAAAAAAGAGCGACAATTTTGAAGAAAAATACAATATTTTTTTTCTTGTTGCTATAATAAATATCCCAATTTAAAAAATAAAATAAAAATTTTTCTCAGTTTAGGGCGATACGTATTCTTCTACATATTTTTGGTAAAAAAAAAAAATCGCAATAAGCGACTGGTTTGCGCAAAAGTTATAGCGCTTACAAAATAGGGGAAAGAATTATTATTTTTTATTATTTTTTTTTACTAGAAATGGCGGCGATCTGCGATTTTTATTGGTACTGCGATGTTATGGCGGACACATCGGACACTTTTGACACATTTTTGGCGCCATTCACATTTATACTGTGATCAGTGCTATAAATATGCACTAATTACAGTATAAATGTGACTGCCATTGAAGGGGTTAACACTAGGGGGTGAGGAAGGGGTTAAATGTGTATCTTAGGTGTGTTCTAACTGTGGGGGGAGGGGGGGGGTGACTGAGGGGGTGACCGATCTGTGTCCCTATGTACAAGGAACACAGATCGGTCTCTTCCTCTCCAGAGACAGGACGCTGTCTCTGTGTAAAACGGCAATGAGAGATGATCTATGAGATCATTTCTCAATCGCCCACAGATCGCATCGCAAACGGCCACTCTGACTGGCCGTTCGCCGCAATGTGTGATTGGCTGTGTCCAAGGGACACGGACAACACAGGGCTTCCCCGCAGCGCGCTCTACAGCACGCGCTCAGAACGCCCAAAGGGGCGGCCGTCAAAAGACGGCATGTTGGATATTCAGACCCGCGCTGTTGCCGTCATTTGACGATAGTGCGGGTCTGAAGTTGTTAATAATGCTTAAAGTGAAACAATAAAAGTTAAATATTCTTTAAAATTTCATACCTTGGGGGTGTCTATAGTAAGCCTGTAAAGTAACGCATGTTTTTCGTGTTGAAAACAAGGCTCTGCGGACGCGCGCGCGGGCTCACGCAGGCAAGACATGTCTGACTAGAGCTCCGCTCCTGGAAGGAAGAAAGCCGCAGATATTTCCAGTTTAATCGATCTCCCGTCGAAACCAACAATGGGTACTTTTCACTGAGAGGTGAGAGAGGGAAGGTGTGTGAAAAATGGTGCTGGGAGGCACACGGAACAGAACCAAAACGAATTTTAGCAGCGGCTCCCAGCGGAACAAAGGCGCCGCAAAAGAGGCGCCAGTCACCTCAGAGAAGCTCCCCTCAGGGAAAACACAGAAGCGCTCAGTGAAACCTGCCTCACAAATGGCTGCAGCATCTAACTTTGCCTCAGACAGTGAAGAAGAGGGCGCAAATGACTTTTCACAAACCCTTTCTAGCAAAAAGGAAGTCCCCTCGGACTTACTGAGGCAATTTGAAAAAATGCTCCAAAAAGCATTGAAACACACATCTGACCAGATAACTGCAAATCTCACCAAAGAAATCAGAGAATTGGGGAACCGGACTGAGGTCCTTGAGGAGAAGATAGACGAAATAGAAACCCATACCCATGAATGTCTGACTGAATTAGACGCGCTCAAAGAAGAGAACCAGACCCTACAAAGCAGGCTGGAAGATTTTGAGAACCGGGCCAGGAGGTCCAATTTGAGATTTAGGGGCATACCGGAATCCACCCTGGACCTACAAGCAACCATTTTGGCACTGTGTCAGGAACTCCTGCCGGGTACACCAGTGGAGAGATTAGAAATGGACAGAGTGCACAGGGCACTTTCCCCCAAAAAAGCTGAATGCCCCCCCAGAGACATTATAGCCAAGTTTCATTTTTTCAGAACCAAAGAGCAAATTCTGGAGGCAGCAAGGGAAAAAGGCACCCTTTCCTTCCAAAGCCACAGCTATCAAATATTCGCTGATATTTCACAGCTAACCATCGCCAAAAGGAGAGCCATGAAACCCCTTCTAACAGAGCTGCAACAACGCAATATCAAGTACCAATGGGGGTTCCCCTTCTCCCTGCGCTTCACGATCCACGGCACCAAAATAACCTGCAGAACACCTGACCAATTGCACCAGGCTCTTCTGGACTTCAAGCTAATTGACAATCCTTCATCAACATCCTCTACCCGCAGAAGAACAGCATCAGCATCTTCACGCAACAACTCCCCGCATCAGGGACAGAATAATGGCTCGCACCAGTCAAGCAAACGTGGCAGATTTGCCCCGCAGTCCCAAGAACAAGAGGACTCTATGGACTGAGTTCCCCAAGCAACAACTATTCTGCCCTCACCCTTCTAAGCCATAAGCGTGCTAGCTGGACTTTGTTCTCTTTACCACATCTCACTGGAAATCTCCCTTTCCTCCTTCTCTCCTGGTCATAGTACCAGGTGGAAACGGTCATACTTGCACCTCACACACCACACACCACTGTATGCCCTCCACAATGTAATAGGGCCTCCCTCTCCCAACCCCACAACTGAACTGTTTACCCACTAGGCCCTGACACAGGAAAATACAGGTGCCCTCACCCCTGTCCTATGTCTCCTACCTTAACACCTGTATCCCATCCTCAACAAACTCTGTACACACGAGCCAGGCTATTTACATCCCAGCCAGCATAGGTCCTGACCCAAGTACCTTTTCTTGACACATAGTCTGCTCCACCAATCACCCATGGGGCTATTCAGGGAAACCCCAACACCCTAACCCCAAATATGATCGCTAGCCTTCCCTTTCTGGCCCCTCTCACCCCTAAATGCCCTGAATATGTTAACATACCTAACCTAATTCCTACTATGTGATCGAATGGGAGCTCGTGCACCCCCAGAGGTGCGCTCTTTACACTTTAGTAAGCGGCTTTTCTGACTCTGGGCGAACACGCGTCCCACTAGGCCCACCTCCGGCCCCCAGGCTATTATCTGGGGACCTGACGAAGGCCCCTTTTCCCTGGGCGGGGGACCTTTTCCCCCACCTCGGGCAAACATCGTACACTCTATCTGTATTCTGATGTTTATGCGTGCAATAATATGTATTGTCTTTTACTTTTTTTTCAAGGTTGAAGTTTTGAGTCTCCCCCCCTCCTATCCTCCCCTCCTGTCTGCATGGAATGGTCTGGGAAAACTCCTCTCACTGAACCACGGTAAGAAGAGTCTATTGGTTTGGCTACCATGGCACCCTTGAACATATTGACACTTAACGTACAAGGTTTGAATATCCCGCAAAAGCGTACAAAAGCTTTCAGGCTTTTCCAGGCTAAAAAAGCCCACGTAGTGTGCTTACAAGAAACCCATTTCACCCCGAACTCTACCCCTAAGCACTTCAGTGCGACATACCCGCAAGTGTATACAGCCTCAGCATCCTCCAAGAAACGAGGCACCTTAATTGCATTTCACCGAACCACCCCATTCACCCTTCTATCTGAAATAAAAGACCCCGAAGGCCGCTATCTCATCTTGACAGGATCCATCTTAGACACCGCTGTCACCGTGGTATCCTACTACGCCCCAAACACCAACCCTATGCCATTTATGTCCCACCTCTTTCAAACCATCAAAGCCCACAGACTGGGCTCCCTGCTGATTTGCGGAGACTCAAACCAAGTACTGCTTCCATTTTTAGACAGATCACCATATATCCAACCAAAGCACCACGCTAAATGGACACTCCCCAACCTCCTTACCAAATATAGTTTAGCAGATACATGGAGAGAAATGAACCCAGCAAAATGTATCTATACTTACTACTCCAATCCCCACCATTCTTTAAGCCGCATTGACCATATATTCCTCACTATAGGTATGCTGCCTGAAGTCGTCAACTCGACCATCATCCCTATCCCCTGGTCGGATCACAATGCGGTCTGCACAACAATTGCGTCTACTATCCCCAAAAAACAAGACCCCACCTGGTACCTACCAGAAATTTTACTCAAACACCCAACCCACAGCCAAGAAATTAAACAAACTCTCCAGGAATACCTAAAATTTAACATGAACCCCGAAATCTCGGCTCTCACTCTTTGGGAAGCCCACAAGCCAGTTCTGAGGGGCGCACTCCAAAGGCAAATGGGGATCCTTAAAAAAAAACGAATTCAAATGGCAAAGACCCTTGAAACCGAATTCAACACAGCCTTCCTGGCCTTCCAAAATGACCATTCCTCTTCCTCTAAAAACCGCTTAGATAAAGCTCGTTTGGAGTACGATCTATTCCTCACAGAATCAGCGAATAAAACCCTGAATAGATCCAAACATACCTTTTACAAAAGGGCCAACAAATCAGGGACCTACTTAGCCAGAGCACTCAACTCTATCAACAAAACGTATACCCCCATCAAACTGAAGTTAGCAAATAATGTCACTTCTAGCAACCCCCATAAAATAGTTCAGAAATTTAGCACCCACCTGAAAAAGCTATACTCAGAAACAAACACATTTAATAGAGCAGAGGCTGACTCCTTCTTTTCACAAATCCAGCTCCCCCGTCTGACAGAATCCCAGAAAGACCACCTAGACAAATCAATCTCCACGAATGACGTAGTGGAAGCTATTAAAGAAC
This sequence comes from Rana kukunoris, assembly GCA_029574335.1. Classification (NCBI taxonomy): domain Eukaryota; kingdom Metazoa; phylum Chordata; class Amphibia; order Anura; family Ranidae; genus Rana; species Rana kukunoris. The sequence continues at coordinate 132,521,173 of CM056051.1, forward strand.
TAAAACTCAACAAAAGACCGGGCCCCGATGGGTTCTCAGCCCAATATTACAAATCCTTTGTCGAGCTCATCTCCCCAAGGCTGGCCGAAGCCTTCAACGACCTCCTAAAACATAAATCCTTCAGACAGGAATCCCTTCTAACTACCATTTGTATGATCCCCAAACAACACACTGATTCTACCCTCAGCGAGAGTTACCGTCCAATATCCATGTTAAACATAGACATCAAACTATACTAGGCAAAATACTAGCAACCCGCCTAAATAAAATAATTGGATCCCTAATACACCGTGACCAAGTAGGCTTCATGCCTAATCGTCAAGCAGGAGACAATATAAGGAGGGCAAATCTTTTAGCTCACTTTGCAAAGAAAAGGGGAATACCTGCTTGCTTCCTTTCTTTAGATATCAAGCAGGCATTCGATTCCGTATCATGGTCATATCTGGGTTACGCACTACAGAACTGGGGCTTTGGCCCCAACTTTATGACATGGGTCACGGAACTATACAACAAACCAAAGGCCTACGTTAAGTACGCGGGGTACAAGTCAGAAACTTTCACCATTAGCAAAGGAACTAGACAGGGATGCCCACTCTCCCCGCTACTATTTGCCCTCCTTGTTGAGCCTCTGGCGCAAAAAATCAGGACGGACCCAACAATCCTAGGTATAGAGGTAGGTGGCTACAAACATAAATTGTGCCTATTCGCAGATGACATTCTCCTATTCCTCTCATCTCCCCAAGTAACGGGCCCCAACCTAATCCCAATCTTAAACAAGTTTGCAACTTTCTCAGGCCTGGTCATCAACCCCAAAAAATGCCTCGCTCTTAACATCTCACTCACAAACACTGAACTAAAAGCTGCCAGACATGGCTTACCCTTTGTTTGGACAGAAAAGAGCATCCCTTACCTAGGGGTACGCCTTACAGCAACATTGTCTGACCTATTTTCGTCCAACTACCCCGCACTACTAAAACACCTATCAGCCCTCTTAAACTCATGGTCTCACCTCCCTCTGTCTTGGTTAGGAAGGCTCAACCTCGTCAAAATGACGATACTCCCTAAACTCCTTTACCTTTTTAGAGTGCTCCCCATCCCCATCCCATCGCACTACCTAAGAATGACACAAAAGAAAATGTCTAACTTTATCTGGAAAAACAGCAGACCTAGAATAAAACCTCAAACTATGCACCTTCCCAAAGCCAATGGTGGGCTGGGCTACCCCAACATCACTAATTACTACAGGGCAGCGCAATTAGCGACTATGGCAAATTACCACGCTACCCAGGAACCACCCTTATGGGTTTCAATCGAAGCCGTTGATTGCGATCCTACCCCAATATCCAACATACTTTGGGTCCCCCCCAAGTCACGTAAACATATAAGTAACCCCATCACAAAACACTCGCTCTCCCTTTGGGATAGAAAAAAGACCAAAAGCTCCCTACTATCCCCACACACCCCACTGCTGTCGTTTCATAAAAACCCGGCATTTTATCCAGCTTGGGTCTACCCCAACTCCTTCAAGGAATGGTCGTTAAGAAACTGCACCTGTTTACACAATTTTATTGATTCCGCCTCCTTTTTGTCCTTTCCAACTATCCAAGAAAAGTATGGTATACCACCATCTGAACTATTCAGGTACTTACAAATCAAAAACTTCTTCAAACCGTTTATTGATGCTTCACCATCACCACTTCGTATAACCAGTTTTGAAAACTTCTGCAAAAATGAGCCACACGCCAGGGGTAAAATCTCAGTAATATACTCCCACCTGCTTTCCTCCACTACCTCCGGGAAACTACTATACGTTCGTAAATGGGAAGAGGACCTGGGAATAGAGTTGGAACCTTCCGAATGGAAACAAATATGGAACAACACCAGGTCCGCCTCTCGGAACGAACTAGCAATCGAGACCAACTATAAGGTACTCACCAGATGGTACTTAGTGCCAGCCAGGATAGCTAAATTTACCAAAGACTACTCTGGAGATTGTTTCAGGGGTTGCTCGGCTCCAGGGACATACCTTCACATATGGTGGACATGCCCAAAAGCACAGTTATTTTGGAAGGAAATCTTCCGCATAATGAACACGCTCACAAAAAAGAGCATCCCCCCAGACCCCAAAATAGCATTATTGAATCTCAAGCCGACTAATCTGTCGTATACACAATTTAAGCTAATACTTCAGCTACTCACAGCCGCAAAACAGACCTTAGCAAAGGCCTGGAAATCCCCCAATCTCCCACTCAGCGAAGTGGAAAGGAGAATGAACTGTGCGATGACCCATGCCAAAATGATGGCGATGGATACGGACACCACCACCAAGTTTGAGAGGATATGGCATCCCTGGTCTGCTTACGCAATCCCTGGTGATTTTAACAATGATGTACTATTACCATGGTAGCCCAGCCAATGTAATGCTCCATTCTATGAAATACCTCTTTGACAAGGAATCTCCGACCATTCCTGCAGACTCCCTGCCCCCTATCCCCCCCCCCCCTTCCTCCTCATCTCCTTCCCTTCATTTACCCAAATCTTGTTTTCATAAACTTGCTAATAAACATATGCATTTATATTGATACAACATGATAAACATTGGAGATTCCGAACTTGCATGTGACCTTGTCCCACTTCAAGTCACCACCCCGAGTCCTGTTTGATCTCTTCAACTAGCTGAAAAGCAGGCTAAGCCCCCGGTTTCGTAACCAACTGCCGCAGCCTCGAAGGCAATATTGATCCAAGCGTAATATGACTCTTTCGGGAGAAACAGCTCTCGTGCTAAACACAAAGGAATCTCCAATGTTGCTCCTTTCTGTATAACTTTTCATTTATTGCATCTGTACAATTTTCTTGTTTACCCAAATAAAGATATTTTGACAAGGAAAACAAGGCTCTGCACAAAATGACATTTCTAAAGGACAAAAAGTCATTTAAAACTGCTCGCGGCTAATTGTCGGGTCCCGGCTATACAGATAAAAGTCATTGAAAAAAATGGCATGGGTTCCCCCCCAGTCCATTACCAGGCCCTTTGGGTCTGGTATAAATATTAAGGGGAACCCCAAACCAAAATGAAACAAAGAAAAATGCGTGGTGGTCCCCCCAAATTCCATATCAGGCCCTTCAGGTTTGGTATGGATATTAAGGGGAACCCTGCGCCAATTTTTTTTTTTAAATGGCGTAGGGGTCCCCCTCAAAATCCCGACAATTCATTATAGCGGCAAGTAGTTTTAAATTACTTTTTTCTTTTAGAAATGTCATTTTGTGCAGGTACTGTTATAAACATGGGGAACATGTGCAACTTTACAGGCATACTATAGATGCCCCCAGGTACGAAATTTAAAGGAATATTTCACTTACTTTTATTGTTTCACTTTAAGCATTATTAAAACAATTGCTCCCGAAAAACAAAACTTTTTTTGCATTGATACATGTCCCCTGGGACAGGACCCAGGTCACCAAATACTTTTTATGACAATAACTTGCATATTAACCTTTAAAATTAGCACTTTTGATTTTTCATGTTCGTGTCCCATAGACTTTAATGGCGTTGGCGTGTTCGAACAAATTTTTTGCCTGTTCGCATGTTCTGCTGCAAACCAGGGGGAGATCGACTCATCCCTACAGATGAGATAAGAGCATGACATTGTCATAAGTGGCACGTAACAAAGCAAAAATACTGTACAGTGGGGAGAAGGTCCTTTCAATGAGTCTTTAAGGGTGACAGCATCAGCGTCACCTTATGCCGCGTACACACGGTCGTTTTTTGCGATGAAAAAAAACGTCGTTTTTTAAAACGTCATTTAAATTGATGGTGTGTGGGCAAAAAAAACATGGTTGAATTTTTTGTGTCGTTTTTCAAAACGTCGTTTTTTGTTTCACAAAAAGTCACCGTGTGTAGCAAAAACGTTGTTTAAAACGACGTTTTTCAACCCGCGCATGCCCAGAAGCTAGTTATGAAGCGAGCTTCAATGGAAAAGAGTGGTGAACGTAACCTCGCTTTTTGTGAAAAAAAACAATGGTGTATGCAACATCGTCTTTGAAAAGTGACGTTTCAAAAGAAAACGTCGTTTTTTTTTCATCACAAAAAATGATCGTGTGTACGCGGCATTATTCTTGCAACACTAAAAAGGGCAAAAGCACTTACCTAAGTAGCAAATAGAAAGAGACAACACATTTTATTCTTTAATAAAAATATGAGTGTATTATCTGAGAGACAATAGCCACACATATTGTTCAATGGCTGGACAGTATGTAAGCAGCTTGTTTGCAGAAGAATATAAGGGGGAGAGGTGAAATTGAAATGATTGAATTGAGGGACAAAGGCCATAAATATGTACAGTGGCTAGACATTATGTAAGCAGCTAGGTTAAGCCACAATATAAAAGGAAGAAACAAAGCATGTTTAATCTTGTAAAAAAAAAAAACATTAGAATGTATTATCTGAGAGACAATAGCCAAAAATGATGTTACGTGGCTGGACAGTATATAAGCAGCTTGAAACAGACTCCAAACTTTTAGGTACAATGCAAGGTTTAGAAATTTGGCAGCTGAGGAGACATTTTGTGGCACATTTACTGTTCTTGGGCTCTGAAAATAGGCCACAAACTTCAAAGCACAACACAGTGGGGTAGATTCAGGTACACGTAAATTTGCGCAGCTTAATCGAAATACTCTACACTACCGTATTTTACCAGGCTCTACATCGAATTCTGGTAGATTTTTACCCGTACGATACGGCGGTGTAGTCTATTTCTCGCCGCGTAATCGAAATACGCGATTCGGGGGCGTGAAGCATTTAAATTAGGCGTGTCCCCCTGCAAAAGAACTGCGTATGCTCCGTTCAGAAATTTACCGCCGTGCATTGCGCGAAATCACGTCGTTACGTAATTTTTTGTTTGAGTAGCGTCGTTTACAGACATTCCTATTCCCAGACGACTTACGCAAAAAATAATAAAAGACGTCGGAAAACGTTGAAATTCGACGCGGGAACGACAGCCATACTTAACATGGGCTGTCTAATATTAGAGCAGCAAAAAGCTGGTATAGTGTTAGGCGGCGTACACACGATCGGATATATCCGATGAAAACGGTCCGCGGACCATTTCCATCGGATATGTCCGATCGGGAGTTTGATCCGATGGCGTGTACACACCATCGGATCAAATTCCCCGCCACCGGACGGCGCGGTGACGTAGTGGTGACGCGGCGGTGACGTTGACGCCGCCGCGTCACCGCCACGTCACCGCACCAGGAAGTAAAACACTTCCGCCCATGCGCCGAATCCATTCGGCAGCGGCGCGGCGGCGGTGGGGGCCGACATGTCTGCTGGTAAGTGTACTAACCAGCAGACATGTCGGGCGGACAGATTCCCACCGGATAGATTTCAAAGCATGCTTTAAAATCTGTTGGGTGGAGAAATCTGTCCGCTAGCCCATACACACGAGCGGAGATGTCTGCTGAAACGGTCCATCGGACCGTTTTCAGCGGACATATCCCCTCGTGTGTACGCGGCCTTACGCAAAAAAAAAGATGACTAAAGATGCCGTAAGAGATTGCGATTGAAGATCATTAGCATACCCCCACGCGGAAAACGACGGGAAGTCCACCCAGTGGCCGCAATTTTATTGCAGCGTAGATCCGAAGGTGTACAAACACGTAATCCAGTCGAATTGAAGCCCGCAGCCGTCTATTCATGGTTTGAGGTTTAAGACTAGCTAAAAAACGCGCGTAATTCGAAAGTACTCCAGTCTAACACCAGTTAGACAGGAGTTACGGGTCTCTGAATCTGGCCCAGTATTTCTACTGTAGCAAGCAAACATGAGAAATTTGGCCACTGAGGTCCAGCACCAGAAACATTGTCTGACACCTAATGATGAGCAAATGTGCTTGGTGTTATATCATGGGCCATTTGTCAACATTTGTAAATTCTAGAAAACTAGAACTTTAATCCAAACCCTATTGAAGTCAATTCATAGTGTGAATTCTGAAAATCAATTCTTGCCATTTTCAGGGCCAAAAGGGAAGTGATTTTCAAACAAAGGACACTGAGAGCTGGGCACTGGGGCATATATACTAATGTAAAAACAATTAAGAAATACCGGAGAGGGCCTTCTGTTTTAGGTAAGTTCAGGGATGGCATTGTTAAAATACAATTTTCCTTCTTGCATGCTATAAAGATGCATGTAAGCTGTATGCAGTGTAACGAAGTTGTACAATTCTCAGGGAATGCATCATTAACAATGAATTCTAACATTGCATAACTTGCATGAAGTATTTTTGTTTACATTATTGTTTGGCTTACATACAGCATCAGGGTCTCAATGTGATTCATTATAACCTTAAAAAAAAAATAGGTAGTTTAACTAATGGGACAGAATAAACACTGGTTAATGGCCATTTATTTGAACCGGCTGTTGACTACATTTGCTGGTGGGATATTTAAACTCAAGATATTCTCTGTACCAATTCATGCTAGATTTTAGATTCTGAAGAAGTGAGGTAACTGCTCTGTAACAAGAAGAAATGTCAGTGTCTTATATCATCTGCAATAAATGTATTTGTATGATCGATCTCTGATTGCAGATAGAAGGCATCTGTGATGTGTATTTGAGTTGTGCATGGACCAGCCCTCATAGTGCACAGTGCTGCAACTGCTTATAGTGCTTGATGTCCAGTGTCTCTACAGTGCAGAGCTGAAAATTTGGAATGAATCATACGGCTGTTGTATACAAAGCCTAGTCAGTTATTCCACACTGATGTGTTGTACAGCCAGCATACATGGGGTGAAGATCCCTTTATCAATTTGTTCATTTTACTAACCCAACTAACCCAACCACCCTTAGCAGCACTTTTACTTTTACTTTTCATATGAAGATTGCTCCATGCCGATGGATTGTTTTGGGTACAGCTGCCTGTAGGATAATTTTATACAGCCTGTTACATTCTTTCCAAATTGGCATCTCTAAGCTCCTTTGCATTTCCAAGGTGTTTTCATTGATTACGTGCAATGTAAGAGAGAGAGATGAGGTTTTATCGGGAAATACAATTTAGAGTGTATTATTTATGAGAGAAAGGCCCAAAATCATAACAGCATTTAAGTACAGAAGTAGCCCACATTTTAAAACAGAGTGCGGACAAACAGCGTGTGGTTTAAAAAATAAATAAAAATAAAACTCCACATTTAGGTGTATGAATATGTGTGTGTGTGTGTGTGTGTATGTATATAGACTCGAACGTGAGAAATCAAATGTGTGAATTTTAAAGGCTAATATGCAAGTTTTTGTCCTAAAAAGGGTTTGGGGACCCGGGTCCTGCCCCAAGGGACATGTCTCAATGCAAAAAAAGTTTTAACAACTAACGTTTTTTTCAGGAGCAGTGATTTCAATGATGCTTAAAGTGAAAAAATAAAAAATTCCTTTAAATATCGTACATGGGGGGTGTCTATAGTATGCCTGTAAAGTGGCACATGTTTCCCGTATTTAGAATAGTCCCTGCACAAAATTACATTTCTAAAGGGATAAAATTCATTTAAAACTGCTTGCAGCTGTAATGTAATGTTGGGTCCCGGCAATATGGATGAAAATTATTGAGAAAAACAGCATGGGTAACACCCCAGCCAATTACCAGGCCTTTTGGGTCTTGTATGGATATTAAGGGGAACCCCACATCCAAATTAAAAAAAGAAAAGGCATATATACTCTGGACAGCAGTATACAGGCGGTCCAAACAAGGCAAGGACTGTAGGTTTGTCCTTTAAGTTGAATCTGTTTGTAATTTGGAACAGGTACATTTTTAAGCTTTTTGGATAACGTAGGGAAGGGTTATCATCACCCCTGTAACATTTGTTTTGCTGTCTGTGCCCCTGTTCAGAAGATTTCATCTCACTTTCTGTCCCAATGACAATTGTATTTTGATTTTTTTTTTTTTAGGGAAACAAGGATTGGTGATAAAGCATCAGTGGGGACACCTTGTTCCCATATTATCGCTTACAGTAGAGAATTTCCCTTCCTAGGGGTAGATTTCCTCTCACTTCCTGTTGTCTCCTGTCGTTTTTAAGTAGGAGTCGTCTGTAAGTCAGATGTTTGAAAGTAGGGGACCGCCTGTATATACTACTACACTACTCTTGGTGGGCGCTGGAACAGGACCTGATGTGAAATATTATATCAAGAATTTTAATTATATGCTCCTGTTCAACAGGGGTAGAAAAAATTGGCCTTTGGGGGTGGTGGTGCCACAACACTGTAAGCCCTCACAGTTACTCTTGGTGGGTGCTGGAACGGGCCCTGCTGTGAAATATTAGATCAAAAATTGTGATTACACGCCCCTGTTATATAGGGGCAGAACAATTGGGCCTTAGGCAGTGGTGGTGGGGTCACCACACTGCAACCCCTCACAGATACTCTAGTTGAGCGCAGGAAGTAGCCCTGCTGCAAAATATTACAGCAAAAATTGTTAAACAGGGGCAGAAAAATTGGGCCTTAGCCACTGGTGGTGGTGCCCAGAACCAAAAATGTTCTTAGAAGCTATCAATATGAACATTGAGGAGGAATAGGATAGTCACTCAGCATAACAGAATAGTCACTCAGCATTAGCATAGGCAGTCTTCAAGGGATCTCACATTCATAAAAATGTTATCAGTTACATCAGCATGAGGTGCTTGGTAGCTGGTTATCCAAGACTGATTCATTTTTATGAAGGTGAGCCGATCAACCGAGTCTTTGGACAGGCACACTCTGTGATTGGTTACAAAGCCTCCAGCAGCACTAAATGTGCGTTTTTAACCACTTAAGGACCTTGGGTGTTTTTCAGATTTGGTGTTTGCAAGACTAAAACAGTTTTTTTTTGCTAGAAAACTACTTAAAACCCCCAAACATTATATATATTTTTTCTAACACGCTATAAAATAAAATGGCGTCATTGCAATACTTTTTGTCACAAATAGCATAGCGGTCTTCCATACTAAATATAGTTTCTATCTGCTGTGTATTCACTGTTTTAGAGATGGGCATACCCCCTGGTTTGGTATGAGACAGAACTCAAACAGCGTAAACGTTGGGCCCGAACCAGGCACCTCATTGCAGTCTATGGATCCTGAATTAGGAAAATTAAAAGTCCCCATTTTAACAACTTATATTCAAGTTATTGACCGTAAAAAGGGTATGGGGAACTGGTTACTGCACTGTATCAATGCTGAATTTTTTTTTAAGAGAAAAAATATAGGGCCAGATCCACATACAAATAGATCGGCGCAGTGTATCAGAGATACACTACGCCGCCGTGTCTTACCTGGCTTAACTTCGAATCCTGGAAGAATTTGCGCCGTAAAATACGGCGGCGTAGTGTATTTCTGGCAGGGGAATTCAAATCGGCGAGTAGGGGGCGTGATTCATTTAAATGAAGCACGTCCCTGCGGCGTTCGAACTGCGCATGCTCCGTTCAGAAATTTCCCGCCGTGCATTGCGCTAAATTACGTCACAACGTTTTTTTTTACTAGCGTAAAATACGTACATTCCTATTCACGGACGACTTACGCAAAAATGAAAAAAAAAATCAAATTTCGACGCGGGAACGACGGCCATACTTAACATGGCAAGTCAAACTATAGGCCGGATAAAAGCAGCTTTAACTATACACCGGAAAAAGCCGACTAGAAATGCCGTAAGAGATTGCGACGTCCGCGCGTACGTTCGTGGATCGGCGGAAAAAGCTAATTTGCATACCCGACGCGGAAAACGATGTGAACGCCACCCAGTGAACGCCGAAGTATTGCATCTTAGATCCGAAGGCATACAAAGGCACCTGTGGGATCTAACCCAGAAGCTGCCGTATCTTGGTTTGAGGATTCAAACTAAAGAACTTTGAAAGTACGCCGGTGTATCAGTAGATACACTGGCATACTCTCTCTGTGGATCTGGCCCATAGTTTTTTAAGGAGCAGTGATTTTAATGATGCTTAAAGTGAAACAATACAGATTAAAACATCCTTTAAATATAGTGTCTGGGCGGTCCCTTATTCTGCCTGTAAATTGGCACATCTGTACCGTGTATAGAAGCTGCTGCAACAAAGCTGACATTTATAAAGAAAATGCAAGCTTTATTTAGTAAATAAAGGCTTGGGGAGCCAGTCTGCATGATGTGGCCACATTATAGTGTACTCGGAACAAAATTGGAGATTTTTTGGATTGATTCTTCTCTCTTTGACAGACTTTGGATGCAGATAACAAAGTTTTGTACCACAGTGAGCAAGCCTTATATGAAGAAGCAAAATTATAATACACTCAGGCCAAGATTATTATTTTTTTTAGATAAAGACTGGTGTTTCCTTAGCAGATTTTGCATAGAAGTAACAGGAGTGGAAAAATTTGGTTTTGGATGTTGGTGCTGCCTTCACACCGTAACCCTATAGAGGTACTTTTGATGAAAGTAAGAAATGGCATTGCAGTAAAAAAAATATATTTGATTTCCCAGTCACATAGTTGTGGAAAAATTGTTCTTAGGGTGTTGGTGGCACCTTCACCCCGTAACCTTGATGAAAGCAAGAATTGGCCTTGCTGTAAAAACTTGAAATTTAATGCACTTGTCAAACAGGTGTAGAAAAATTGGTCCTTGGATATTAATTGTGCCAATGGAACCTATACCAAAAAAAAAAATACTTCAAGATAAAATCAACCTCCAAGCTAGGCAGCATAGACAGTCTTGCAGAGATTTGAAAATCCCAATAACACTTAATCACCAACATTGGCATCAGGGGCTTGATAGCTGCTGCTAATCCAGGACTGATTAATTTTGACAAATGTCAGCTGGTCAATGGAGTCTGTGGACAGACACACTCTTTATCTGTCACAAAACCCCTGGAAGCTATAAAAAAAAGTTTGGAAAGCACTCTGGATGAAGGGCAGCCCAGCAGCTCAATTGCATACTGCGAAAGTTCTGGCAAGTGGTCTTTTCTCATGACCCAAAAACACAGTGGATTGTCTACTGGAAGGCTCTCCATGTCTGTTTTCTCCCCTAGATAATCTTCCACCATATGATGCAGATGCTTCTGATGGAATCTTGAAGCTGACAGCTCAGTGAGCTGAGGACTAAAACAAATTAAAATGCATCACTGAGGCGGCCCCCTTCTCCACAACTCCTTCTTTGATCAACAGAAGCCTCAAAACTAGCTTTTCCATAAGACTGTAACCTACCAGAGTCTGGAAAGGCATTACATAAACTCCTCTTTAACACCTTGCCGACCAGCCTCTGACGTTATATGGCAGCAGGTTGGCTCCCCTGCGCAAAGCTGTACAACGGCCACTTTAAGGGCTATAGAGGCGAAGTCAGAGCAGATGCACTTGGCCAGCAGTGGTGATGTATGCCATCGACCTGTGATCGCTCCTGTCAATGTAAACAGACAGATCCCCGTTCTGGCACGGACGTAGAGAGAGATCTACTGTTTCTAGTGATCATGAACATAGATCTCTCTCTACTCCCAGACAGTTCACTACCCCCACAGTTAGAAAAACCTCCCTAAGTAACATTTAACCCTTTGATCCCCCCTAGTTCTGATCACTGTATAAATGTCACTGGTCCCAAAAAAATGTAAAAAATTTCTGATCTGTCCGCCGCAATGTAGCAGTCCACCTAAAAATCGCCGATCACCACCATTACTAGTAAAAAAAAAAAATTATAATAAAAATGGCATAAATATATCCCCTAGTTTTTAGATGCTATAACTTTTGCACAAACCAATCAATATACACTTATTTCGATTTTCTACTAAGAATATGTAGAAGAATACATATTGACCTAACCTAAACTGATGAAGACATTTTTTTTTGTTTTATTTTATATTTGTTATAGGGAAAAGTAAAAAATATTATTTTTCTTTCAAAATCGTCACTCTTTTTTTTGTTAATAGCGCAAAAAAATAAAAACCGCAGAGGTGATCAAATGCCCTATTTGTGGGAAAAAAAGGATTGTAATTTTATTTGGGTACAGTGTCTCACTACCATGCACATGTCAGTTAAAGCAATGCAGTGCCGTATCGTATTAAATTGGCCTGGTCAGGAAGTGGGTATGCTGGGTGTGCCCAGGCACTCCCTAATCATCCCTGTGCTCTATCTGTGTTTCACACCTTTTGTTAGTGCTGACTGCCTAGCATGGGGCGGACTGAAAACTCATGGGGCCCCCGGGCAATAGAAGATTATGGGGCCCCTGGGCTTACTGATGGCCACCACACCAGGAGGCGGGGCAGCTAAAATCTCAGGGATTTCACATCAAAGCATGTTGGTTTGGGACATATCAGGGACAGATGTAAAAAAAAAAACACAGATTTTTACATACTGTCCCTGGTTTTACTGAGCCTGGCAACCCTGATGGGACCCCCCTAGTGGCATGGGGCCCTCGGGCAGTGCCCGAGTGACTAAATGGTCAGTCCGCCCCTGCTGCCTGCAACATGTCTGTCCCGGTGTAACTCAGTCACCACCACTTAAGTCAGGTCTGGGCCGGGAAAAACAGCTGTGCTGCGTGTGGGAGGTGATTGAGCAGGGAACTGAGGACCACAGCCGCGGCATAACCCAGCCGCATTTGCCAATGCTTCTATGGTTTTGGCTGCTGCCACAGGGGGGTGGACAGCAGGCAGCTGCTACTGCAGCACTAAAAATGGGTGGAACATGTAACAATTTCGGAAAGATGAACCTTTAAATACATTTTTTTCACTTGTTGAGTATTTTTGAACTTCGGGCTACAAGCCACAAAACACTCAACACTCAAGAGAGGATAACTTAATTTTACCCTCTGCTGGACTCATTAATAACAGGTATTGATCAGCGATTTGCACAGAGTCGTTTGATATTGTTACTGCAGTAGGAAAACTTCTGAACTTAGAGATTGTTAAAGCCGATATGGAAATCCTTGCCAATAAATTTAACCACTTAAGGACCGCCGCATGTACATTTACGTCGGCAGAATGGCACCGACAGGCACATCAACGTATATATACGTTGGTGCCTTGGGGGGGTTCGGGGGTCCGATCGGACCCCCCCCCCCCGTACATGCGGCGGTCCGCGCGGCTGTAGGAGCGATCCGACAAGAGGGGGCGGCTATTCATTTTTGTCCGCCCCCTCCGAATCGCTCCCAGCCAATGCGCGCGCCGCCCACCCTGTCACTTCCTCCTCCTGTGTAAACAGGAAGGAGGAAGCGATGTGATCTCTCCCTCAGCGGTTTTTTCAAACACCGATGAGGAGAGAGATCACCACACAGTAAGTCCTGCACTAACACTACACTGCACTAACACTACACAAGTCACATTTAACCCCACCGATCGCCCCCCTCCCCCCTGTCACAGTGTCACTGAATGCAGTAATCATACATGTATGATTACTGTATTTAGTGTCAGTGTGACAGGCAGTGTGACAGTCAGTTAGTGTTAGGTCCTGGGTAGCCCCCGTACCCCCCCAATAAAGTTTTAACCCCTTAATCACCGCCCTAGTTAACCCTTTCACTCCCTATTGCCAGCATCACTAAGCGATCATTTTTCTGATCGCTGTATTTAGTGTCGCTGTTCCCGCTAGGTAGCTAATTTTTTTTTATTGTGATTTTTTTTTACTAAAGACATGTGGCTAAATAAATTTTGGCCTAAATGTTTGACTAAAATTTAGTTTATTGATTTTTCTTATAACAAAAAGTAAAAAATATTGATTTTTTTTCAAAAAATGTCGCTATATTTTTGTATATAGCGCAAAAAATAAAAATCACAGAGGCGATCAAATACCACCAAAGAAAGCTCTATTTGTGGGAAGAAAAGGACGCTAATTTTGTTTGGGAGCCACGTCGCACGACCGCGCAATTGTCTGTTAAAGCGACACAGTGCCGAATCGCAAAACCCCTTGGGTCATTTGGCAGCATATTGGTCCGGGTCTTAAGTGGTTAAGGTGTCAGTGGGTGAATTGGAAGCAGAAATCACATTGCTCCGAGATTATGATGTTCCTAAAGGTTGCACCACAAACACCATCAAAGAGTGGATTAATTAGCTTAAGGAATCAGATCGCTTATCCACATTCCACGCTGTGTTGAATGTTTTACTGTCTTACCTGTAACAAGATGCTAATGCGAAAAAAGCTTTGTCAAAATTTGCACATGTTAAAAACAAAGAATTACAATGTGCCAAGAACGTCTTGATTCACTCTTGATGTTGTACACTGAGCAAGAATTGGCCTTTACCTTCTTTGTGACGTCTTCTTCTCTAAAACATGTAGAGAAGGAAGTTATAATAATCTGTAGTGTGCTAACCACTTTTCTGATGCCAATTTGATGTACAAATACATATTTCCAGGGCTTTTTTCAGCAGGAACGTGGGAGAACACATTTTCGGCACCTCAACACTGAATGTATATGCCAAAGGGTGGCGGGATTTGCTGAAGTGTCTATTGATGTTGGCTTCTGGGGTCTCTATTGTCACTGGGTAATCTATTGATGCCGGGGGAATTCTATATTACTGCTGGTGGGATCTATTGTTTCTGGGGGGTCAAATGTTGATGGGAGAATACTACTGTTACGAGAGGGGGGCTTATGTTGCTGGCTGATGGAGAGTATATTGATACTGGATGCTGGAAGATCTATTATTGCTGGGGGGTAATTTCTTGTGAGGTGATCTATTGTTGCTGGGGGATCTATTGTTGTTAAGGAGATCTATTGTTAATGGGAGGGATCTATTGTTGCTTGAGGATCTATTATTTATGGGGTGGTGTCTATTGTTGCTGGGAGGGATCTATTGATGCTGGTAAATCTATAGTTGCTGTGAGGGATCTTATATTGCTGGGAAGATGTCTTGTTCTTGGGGGGGCTGTTGCTGAGGGAATCTATTGTTGCTGGGGATCTAACAAATTTATTAAAAGCAGTAAATACAATTCAGGATATTAAAACATGACACTTATTAAAAAAAAAACCCTACTTACCATGCAGTTTTTAAAATTGCTTATTTGATTTAGAGATTTATTTATGTTGAAAGATTATTTAATTAGTAAGTAAATTGTTTACATTGATGTTTTTTTAATTAAATAAAAATGTTTTAATACATTTTAAAATGTTTGTTAACATTTATTTATAAGAGTGTGTTTGACCTCTGTGACCGTGTCCACGGAACCCACGGACTCAATGTCCGCTGGTGTCCCATGATCGTGTCATGGAGCGGCAGAATGGGGAGAGGCCAGTGTAAACAAGGCATCTCCCTGTTCTGCCTAGTGACAGGACACTAATCATCTGCTCCCTCTCATCGGGAGCAGTGATCAGTGTCATGTCACAGTAAGCCCCACCCCCATACAGTTAGAATCACTCCCTAGGACACACTGAATCCCTCCCTAGCCCCCTAGTGGTTAACCACTTCCCTGCCAGTCACATTTATACAGTAATCAGTGCATTTTTATAGCACTGATCGCTGTATAAATGTGAATGGTCCCAAAATAGCGTCAAAATTGTCTGATGTGGTGGCCATAATGTCGCAGTCAGGATAAAAAAAATGATGATCATTTTTTTACAAAAATATGTACTAGAATACGTATTGCCCTAAACTGAGAAAAAAAATTGCTTTTGAAAAAAAAAATTGGGGATATTTATTATAGCAAAAAGTACAAAATATTTGCTTTTTTTCAAAATTGACACTCTATTTTTGTTTATAGTGCAAAAAAATAAAAAGCGCAGATGTGATCCAAAATAAATCTCTATTTGTGGGAAAAAAGGGCATCAATTTTGTTTGGGAGCCACGTCGCATGACCGCGCAAATGTCAGTTAAAGCGACACAGTGCCGAATCACAAAAAGTGGCCCGGTCATTTGGCAGTCAAATCCTCCGAGGCTGAAGTGGTTAACTCACGCACATTGTTTTAATAATCGTTATTAAAACATAAGGCACAAAGAGAGAATTGTTTGGATGTTTTATGCATATGTCAAACTGGGATTTCAAAGGATTGAGTATACACTGTAACTGACAACTAAAAGGATCTTGATTGCTTTTTGTAGGTAGAGAAAATGTTCATTCTATTTTTTTTACCCTGCAGCCTCTAGAGCTTAGACCCACAATGAGATTGTAGGTGCAATACCAGGATTCTGTAGACTCTCAGTCAGCTGTCTGCCCATACCTCCCATGGGCAGACAGTTACTGAAGTACTGGAAGAATCAATGAGCTATGAGAGCACTTGCCAGCACCCTCGCAGTTCATTGAGATCTATTAAGCCGTGTACACACGATCGGTCCATCCGATGAGAACGGTCCAAAGGACCGTTTTCATCGATTCACCGATGAAGCTGACTGATGATCTGATGTGCCTACACACCATCAGTTAAAAAAAAACGATCGTTTTAGAACACTGGGACGGTTACGTGTTTTAACACAACGACGTGCTGAAAAAAAGTTCAATGCTTCCAAGCATGCGTCGACTTGATTCTGAGCATGCGCGGCCTTTTAATCGATGCTTTTGCATACTAACGATCGGTTTTGACCTATCGGTTAGCCGTCCATCGGTTCAATTTTAAAGCAAGCCCTCTGTGTAAGCGGAACTCTCAGGCTTTGTACACACGAGGGAATAAATCCGATGAAACTGGTCCGACGGACCATCTCATCCGAAAAATCCGCTCGTCTGTATAGGCAAACGGACCGTTTTGGCCGGATTTCTCCTGCGGACAAATTCCAAAGCATGCTTTGAAATATTTCCGCGGACACATGTCCGTCGGATATGTCCGCTCGTGAGTACACAAAAGCATCGGACCAAAAACCCGCGCATGCTCAGTCAAAACGATGGGACGGGAGCACTCGTTCAGGTAAAACTCGCGTTTGTTTGGGACCTGGCCACATTCGTCACCTAAACTCTCTCTATATAGTGTCCCGTTTCTAGCGTTTTTTTGTTCTTTGTTCTCTTGCTAGACGAAACCCGTTCTCTTGCTGATGCAATTTTGTCCCGATGTCACATACTGAAAGCTTGCATTTTCCTTAGTGTTTTTTCTATTTGACACTGTTTGCTAGCCAGATGTCCCCACATTTGTTTCGTTCTCCACATTTTTATTATGTCTATTTTGACTTAATGTTGAGGGTATCATATTTATTTTTTTGGTGTGCTTTTTTTTTTAGTTGTATTTTTACGATTTAGGAATATTTCCAAATTATGTTATTTTTGTTGTTTCATCATTTTTGTTTGTTTTTTTTGTTAAAATTCCCTTTTTTTTCCAACTTATGTCATTTTGTTGTTTTCATCCTTTATTTTTTTCCTTTTTTTGGGGGGGGGGGGGTTTGAAAAACTTTTAGGCTTCTTTTGGGTTTACCAAGTTCGACCACAAAAGGTCCCCCCCCCCAAGGAGTTTGTGTCCTTTGCAAATGCCACATTTTATTTTACAAATGTCTGATGCTTACTCACCACAGTATAAAACACATTAGACAAGGTTTGAAAGTAACTACAAAAGCCATTTATTTCCGGCCAAAAAAGAAATTATAAATCACCAGAACGGCAGCACTTGATGAGATTGCAAATACATGGGAATTACAACATGATGAAGGATAAATTTAGTAACCTCAGGAGTCAATATCAAAAATCAGAATCAGCAGCACATGAAAAAAAGGAACTCAAGCTGTGCTACTCCAACGAGCTCAGTTTTTTGGACAATCAACTGGATGGCAGGGAATCATCTTCTCGACTTCTTTCCAGACTTCCTTCCAGCGAACATTCCACGGGTCTGTCCACGGACCCTTGCAGGTGGGGGTGATGTGGCAGCAGGAGGAGGATGATGATGAAGGGGAGCAGGCCAGGCCGGGTCACACAGCACAGTGTCCTGCTCAGCTCGTCCCTTTTCATCTTGGCCAGGACCTGATTAATCAGGTCCTTGGCCAGGCTTTTTTGCTCCTCCCCCCTTGGTTGAGCTCATTGGCCACAAATGCACTATAGCATTCTGTTGGGTTGAGGGGGGCCTCATGATTTCTGCAGCCTCCCGTATAACCTCCAGGCTTTCGTCGTGCACCACACTCCTGCGCCTCCTTGCAGCTGGTGGCCTCATCTGGAGGGGAGGAACTTGGCTGATGGTGCTCAGCCTGGGCCTGGGGACCTGCTGCACCTCACTTGGCCCCGCCTCCTCCTGCTGCCACTCCCCCCTTCTGCCTGGCTGACATGGGCCGCAGGAGCTGCCACCTCCTGGCTGGTCTCTTCTTCCTGTGTATAAAAAAGGTACATGTTGTAATATTTTGCACAATCAATCACACACATTTCCTTTCTCTAGACTGTTTTTAGTTAGTATTAATTTGAATAAACAGACTGTCCTTCTGACCCTGCATTTGGCATCCTGACACCTATTTGTAGGCCCACAACTTTGGTTTCTTTTCCCAAGGTTTTTTTTTTGTTTACCAGATCAACTCACTAATTCAAAAAAATAGCAGCACCAAAATATGTTGGAAAATACTATACCTCATCGAAGATGGCCAGATCTGGCTCCATGTCAGCCAGCCCCGCTTCAGATTCTGCAGGGCTCCTGGGATCCGGGGATGTTCCGCTGAGGAAGGCTGGAAGGTAGTGTTGAATCTGAAGGCCTGCCATCCAGTTCATCATTCAAAAAACTGAGCTCTTTGTAGTACCAGAGCTTGGGTTCCTTTTTCTTAGCTGCTGCTGATCCTGATATCTGATATTTTATTTTTCTTTTTTATACCATTTCTGTAGCTTCTCCTGAGGTTACTAAATTTATCCTTCACCATGTCGCCTGTGCAACTTGGCACCCAAGTGGTGCAGGTATGTAGCAATCTCATCAAGTGCTTGCGCTCTCTTCTGGGTATCTAAATATTCTGGGTGCTTGGTGTCCCAAAGAAGGGGCATATCCCGATAGCGGGTTATTAGCTGCATTGTTGCCTCCTTCCCTTTCAGCAAATCCATCTTGACCAGCTTTCCCCTCCTAAAAAATTATTTCAATAGTAATATCTATAATCGAAAAAAGACAAACAAACACAAAGCACAACTTAAAAAAGGCTCAGCTTTGAGATTCTCAATATATGTGCACATTCATTCATTTTAGAGCAATTACAGTATACAAACACAGTGTCTTCTGCTGCTACATAGCTGGCCAGCTCTGCCGCATTGTTGTAGCCCCCAAAAAAGGTGTCATGCAGAGCCATTTGTTGAAGTTGTAGCATGTAGCATGTAGATAAGAACACATCCACCATGAATATTAATGCTAGTACTCATCAAGGCACTAGTTCATGTTTAGCCAGGGCCGCCATCATGAAATTTTGGGGCCCCTTACACAGCTTCAGGCATGGGCCCCCTGGAGCAGTGAACTGGGGGGGGGGTGCTGCCGCATGATGAAATAGAGAAACGGGGGGGGCTGCTGCCGCGAATTGAGAAGCGGGGGGGCCCTTTACAAAAATAAGCAATAAAGGAAAATATATGTAAAAAAGGGGGGTAGCAATCAGGGCCCTGGGGACCTCCGGACCTCTAAAAAAATTACTAAAAAATACAATATTTAGTAATATATATTTTTTTTGGGTGGTTCCCATCCGGGCCCCTGGGGACCCCCGGGCCCCTTATACAGGTGTAATGCCTGTACCCCCCTGATGGCGGCCCTGTGGGTAGCTATCATGCCCCTCAGCATTGATGGCAGAAAACACTAACTACTTATCTCTGTACAACCAACACACAACAATACTTGCATGATCTGACTGCATACTCTAAAATCCAAATAAAGAGGATAGAGCATTCTCTACATATATCTTGATGAAGTGATGTGTACAAGCACTTGGCTCTCTAAATTTTATGGTGTTGCCCCAAAATGCCTTAATACCAGTAGCACTAAAAGGGTGCAAACAACATTGAAAAGCCCCATCCCCCCATGGCTGTTCAAATTCTAGGGCCTCTGATCCGATGTTTTCATTTAACCTTTGTCTCTCTCTCTCCTCGTTTCCGCTCGAGTAATCTCTGCGTAACCTACGTAATCACGTTGTTTCCATTATATCCCCAGCAATCAAGAAGCGCGCCCTGTCTCCGCCCATGACGTACCAATTCCTGTTTTCCACGCCCTATGCAATGTAGATTGGAAATATGGCGATGTCACACGAGCGCACATTAGCCTTCTGATCGGTATCTGGAAGGGACAGAGGCCGGAACGTCCAGATCCAGGCCAAAACGATACAAGGCCACAAACATGTCTCTACAAGAGATGGTGGAGATGTTGTCCATACTGCGACGGAAGGACTATGATGGTGAGCATGGGCCATACAGCACCCCTAACGGAGGAAGTCCACAATTATGGATTAGGGCGGCGACGAAACTTTTTGTGATTTTGGGGGTCACCAGGTCAAAAGAGCAGCTCCGAAAACGCTGGTCCGACTTAAAACTGCGCGAGCCAAAGCAGTATCGCAAAATCCTGAAAATCATAGAAAAAAGTAAGTACTTTAAAATGTCTTTGGAGTGCTCAGTTTTTTCAAATGTTTTGCCATGTCTATTTCGCCATGTTCCTCGTTGGTGCTTGTATTTTTGAACCCCTGCAATTGTAAACTTAGTAATGTTTGTCTAATAAATCCGATGACTTGCCACGATCGTAGGCAACATCGTTCCATCACCTAGTTTCTCCAAAATCCGCGGGTCCGGGAACATCACACCTGGACGTGGCTATTTGGCGAAAAACATTGTTTAGAGAAACAATGAGGAAAATATGATTTGTTTGTGCAAACGAAGTTGATTTTAAAAGGCAAACAGGATTCATTCATTCACACATTGATGAGATAACCTAATAAGCAGCTGTTTTCACATCTGTAATTTTGAGAACCTGTGTCTCCCCCCATAAAATACTAATTTGTACTTTGGTGAAGGGACTCCAAAAACTACTTATTCAGGAGGCCAGCCATGTGTGTCACTTCACCAAAAAGGCTCATTATATCACAGCTTGGGACAAGTCATCTACCACCAAAAAAAATATGTTTTTTGCTGGAATAAGTCCAAAACTACAATTGTAACGCCACTTCTAAGCAATGTTTGCAAATTAGGCCCTCCAAAAATATCTGGTTGCTGATGAGTTTCCTTTTTTTTTGTTGTTTTTTAGGGGAAAGAAGAGGACAGCGCTATGAGCAGTCAGGGAGGCCCACACTGTCTCCAAAACGGCCAAAAAAAATGTGGAGGAGGAGGGTGATGAAGAAGGAGAGGAGGAAGAAGGAGAGGAGGAAGGGAGAGAGGAGGAAGGCGGATTGGTGGTATTAGGCGGATTGGTGGAATTAGGCGGATTGGTGGAGGAAGGAAAAGTTGAAGAAGATGGAGAAGTTGTAGAAGATGTTGAACTTCTCAGTACAACAGGTCAGTGACACCCCAGCTTTGCAGGGAAAAAGAGATGTAGATAGGCCTGCACCTTACTTACAATGTTTTTTTTATTTTTTTTTATTTTTTAGGGGATGAAAGATGGGATTAGCACATCTGTTGCTCCTATTTTTTTCTCGTGCAAGTGCACAAATCCTAATACAGCAGATAATGGAGTGCAGCACGGAGCTGGCCAATATGAGGGAAAGGATGGTGGTGATGGACCAAAACTTCAAAAACATGCTAGATATTTTGGGACGTATATAGAAGACTATCCCCCCTTGCCCCCCCC